>VZRE01015416.1:0-10399 GCA_013396775.1 Cephalopterus ornatus
GATGATGATGATGATGATGATGATGAGTATAGTAGAGTGAGTGATCCCTTATAATATTACAGAGGTTTACTTGGCAGTATGCATACCATAAAGAACTCTAGGCAGCTGTAAATAACTGTTTTTTACGTAATAGAAGCCTTTCCTCCACAACTCTGGGAGCCTTTCTTTCTCTTTGACCAAGAAGCAACAAATTTAATATATTACTGAAATTTTGGTGGTTTCAAAATCTATACTTGAACTTTGTGAGGAGAAAAAAAGGATCCAAACCCTTCTTTCAACCAGTCCTAAAATGGTTCCTTATATTAGATAGTAACCGATCCTCTTTTTTTAGGGAGGTACTGCTGCGTGCTAAACAATATTTTAGGACCCTGTCCTATAGTTACTATACTTGTTTAACTCCCTCTGACTTCTAAAAGACTGATGAACTATTAAATTTTCAAGATCAAATGTAAGACTAAAGTAATTCTTTACACATAATTTTGAATTTTGGCCCCAGTTCTAGGGTTTACAATGACAATTTATACAGATGCTGAGCAGATGCAGAGAACTTATTGATTTCTGCAGGACTCATCAATGCATTTTTGCTGCTGTGACTCACCTAGAGCTACTCTGAAATAATTTGATAATTTTGTAGACTGACCTAGTGGTTTCTATACAAATATTTTAGCTTAAGTGCCTCTTACTTGGAATTGTCTGAAATGGGTCAAGCAGAAAATAGGAGATGACTCATGACAGCCCACAAAAGGGTCATTAAGAGATAATTCCAGTACTATTAAATCTGATGTTTCTGCCCTCTGTAGAGGAATTGGTTTGGCCTGAGGGGATATAAAATCCTGCCAACAACAGAAAAATCCACACCAGTGAAGACACCTTTGTGTCTGGGGAGACATTGTCTAGGGGTATGGCTTGACATTCAGACTGGAAAGAATCTGCCCAGGTACATACAGAAACACAGTAGTTTGAGTGGATTAGTTTCAGCCTCCTCATGACCTACAGTGCCATGCAATGAGCAGGGACATCTTCAACTACATCAGGGTGCTCCGAGTCCCATCCAATCTGACTTTGAATATTCCCAGGGATGGGGCATCCACAACCCCTCCGGAAAACTTGTTCCAGTGCTTATTACCCTCATTGTAAAAAATATCTGCCTTATATTTAGTCTAATTCTACCCTCTTTTAGTCTAAACCCATAAGCTTTTGTTCTACAACAGGACCTGCTAAAATGTTTGTCTTTCTTATAAGCCCCTACTAAGTATTGAAAGGTGGCAATAAGGTCTTCCGGGAGCTTTCTCTTGTCCAGGCTGAACAGCCTCAACTTTCTCACGCTATCTTCATAGGACATGTGTTCAATCTCTGTGGTTCCTCCTCTGAATCCGCTCTAGCAGGTCCATGTATTTTTTGCAATTCTCTCAGAACTCTGGGATGCATCACATCAGGTCCAATAGATTTATGTATGTTCAAGCTCCTCACGTGGTGATGAACCTGATCTTCTCTTACAGTGGGAGGGACTTTGCTCCCTCAGTCCCTGCCTTGTGGTTCATCCACTTGAGAGGTGTGGGAAGAGAGGTTGCCAGTGAAGAATTAAGCTGTTGAGTACCTCAGCCTTCTCATCTATTGTTATCAGTTTGCCAGACTTGTTTACTGGGGGCATGGCTCTATTAAGACCTTCTTAATATTCTTTGCATCCTGTGGCAAGTTCAGCCTTGGTCTTCCTGACTCCATCCCAACACAACTGGACAGAGTCCCTATAGTCTTCCAGGATAGCTGTTTCTGCTTTCCACTCTCTGTGCATTTCCTTCTCACCTTTTAGTTTGACCAGAAACCTTGACAGTCTCTTGCCTTTCTTTTCTCGATTTCTTATACCTGAAGGTCAAGAGGTCTTGTGCTGTATGGAAAGAGTTCTTAAAGATCTACCAGCTTTGTTTTGCTCCCTTATCCCTGAGAGCAGTTTCCCTGTTAGTCCTATTGCTTAATTCCTTGTATGTCCGGAAATTTGTCTCCCTAGGTTTCAAGGTCCTGACTTTACTCTTCACCTGACCCATATCTCTCCAGACTGTGTGTGATCACTGCAGCCCAGGCTGCCTCCAATCTCGATGTCCCTGATCAGCTGACTTGTGTCAGTGACCATGAGGTCCAGTATTCTATCCTCTCTTGTAGGGTTATCTATTACCTGGCTCAGGACATTATCCTCCCTGCATTCCAGCAGTTTCCTGGATTGCCTACAGCCACCATGCTACTTTCCAAGCAGGTGATGGGGTGGTTGAAGTCCCCCAGCAGAATAAGAGCCTCCAGTAGCTGCAGCAAGAAGGCTTCATCAACAGGCTCCCGTTGATCAGGTAGCCTGTAGTAGACACCAACCACAAGGTTTCCTTTTCTTGACTCAGTCTCTAATTCTCACCCACAAGCTTTCAACCTGCTTGTGGCTGTTCTTCAAAGACAGCATCTTCTTTCTTGATTTAAAGAGTAACCTCTCCATCTCCTCCTTCCTCACCTGCCCTTTCTGAACATCATGTAGCCACTGATGGCCACACTCCAGTCATGGGACCTGTCGCAAGTTTTAAAGATAGCAAGGCCATAGCTTTCTAGAAGAATGGTGGCTTCCAGCTCTTCATGTTTGCTGCCCACGATGTGTGCTTTGGTGTAGAGGCACTTCATCTTCTCTCTCAGCTCTGTCATCATCTTGGGGGAGCTCACCTCTTGAGCTGGCAGAGTGACTAAGCCCTACCTGGGCGAACTGCTTGCAAACTCCTGTGCCCTGCCCTGTCTTTCGTGCCATATCCTGTTTCCTTGCCCTGGGCACCACATTCCTGGTCACTCACAGTCCCTAGGGCCTGTTTCTAATGGGTGTGGGGTTGTCCCCAGTTGCACTGGCAATGCCCAGGCCTCATCAGCATCTCTCACAAAAGCTACCAGATTCTGGTGTGCCTTTCCACACTTGTGACATTGCCCTGCCACAGGAAAACCCCTGTGCATCAAGATTTACTGCTCCACTGCAGATTGGGCCAGCACTGGAGCAGATATCTTCTGCAACTGATGACTGTAAATTGGAAAGGCATGAAATTAGAAAACTGGCATATAAATTATTTGTTAACTTACAGCCCACACTTTTCATAAAGCATTTTGGTAATGTCACGATAAAAGCACTTTGGTTTAATAATGATGTTGGATTATCTCAGCAGACACAGGTTCATAACGGAAGAAATGTAAATGTTGCATAGAGCAGGAGGCTTATACAAAATAAGAAAAGATTTTTCCAGCCTAAGAAAGTGGTCCTAATTCTGAGATTAGTGCACTTCGCAATACTAGATAAAAAACCCCCACATAGTCACAAAATTATGTCATAGCTATTTTGTTTTAGGCTATGCACAGAAAGAAGATGATTTATATTTGTAGTATATCTCCTATTTCTTTCTGTAATATTCTCATTGGAGCATGAGAGATATTATTCATTATTAATGTTTTCTCTGCCAACTTCAAAGGCTCAGACTTCCTATAAAATTAAAAGATACGGTTCCCCAATCTCTTTCCCACATTCTTCTTTAGTGTCATTGCCAGTTACCTCCAACTTATACGCAAGTTAACAGAATATTTAACCCACTCTGTTCACTGTTTTTGATGAGGAGGCTACTTGCTTGTAGATTTGCTAGTAAACTCCCATTTTCCCCCAGACAGATTAAACATTTCCCCAGCTAACACTATCCCTTCATATTCTCTCATATTTTCTCTTTCCTATTTGCCTTCCAAGCATTTTTCTGCTTAATTTGTCTTCTACTCCAATATAAGTTATCATAACAAGGAGTCAACTGAGCTACCTGACAACAAAAAAAAGGTCATGAGGGAAAAGCTATGAGAATATTTATTGTTATTATCTGGCCATACTTCCAGCATCACATTGGCAAAAACACTGTGAACATCAGCTTGGGGTACTCTTGAAAACGATGACCTGAAAAGATCTAAATTTTGGCTCTGTGAAGCGTGTGACGAAACACTTCAGGCAGTGGTCAAAAATAAAGTAGTGATAGGCATAAAAAATAAGTACAGAATTAGTTTGCACTTTAATAAATTATTGTCATCAAAAAAGTAGGGACGAGGACATAAAAATTCCTTTCAGGGGCAAGAGAAAAGCTCAATAAATTCTTTGAGGCTGGGAATTTGAGGGAGACTCCCACAACTAATGTGGTGGCAGTAGCAGTTAGGCTGCAGGAACAAAAACAATTTTAGAGAAACATGCATTTGTGAATCCAAGGAGATATCACCAGCATAAGACTGCAATCACCTAAGCAACTCAGCTGTAAAACTGAAGAACTATGACAAAGGCAGATATCCTTACTAACAGAGACAAATGCCAACACTTACCTCACCTCTAGTTTGCCACATTTGCATGTCTACTAAAGAGGGCACTGGAGGGGATCCTGGGAACTACAGGCCACTGAGTCTCTTTCATTGCTGAGGTGGATGAATCTATAATAAAGAATGACATTACTGAGTACAATAGTACACCAAGGAAGAGTCAAAATCTCCTGAGAAAAGAAATGCTCTCTCACTAACCTCCTGTACTTCTATGAGTGACACTTAGCTCATATATAAAGGAGAAACCATGGAAACTACATAAATGTGCTTTACAACAACTTTCATATGTTCCACACCGAAGTCTAGGAAAGAAACCAATCAGTCAGCAGGACGAAGGAAAGGATGTGTTAAAGATAGGAAAGCAAAGGCTAGAACTTAGTAATTATTTTCTCAACTGGAGAAGAGTCAGCAGTGAATTTCAGCAGTGACCAGTCTTACTCAACTTCTCAGAACATGAGAAAGGAGGTGTGCAATGCATCTACAAGTCTGGAGACCATATTAACCTCTTCCAAGCAGTCAAATGCCATACTAGGGACAAGGTGCTGAAAAACGACTCACCAAATAAATGTTTGGATTAAAACGCTGAGCTTCAGTGGACATAAATATATGACGTAATTTTGTCTAAGTGAAAAATAGTCTAAATTTTGTCTCTATGAGGGTGAATTTGGAACCAAAACCTAAAAAAAGAGTCAAGGTTGAAAGTTTGCTATACAATTGACTCCACCTGCAGTAGCAGAAACAAAAGGTACCAGAACGGAGTATGCTCAGGACAGATACGAAGTGGGAGACAGAAGGTGTCATCTTGCTATGAAATTAAATCCTGTCTCCCAGACCATAGCACTGAATATAATTCTGGCCTCTACATTTCAGGAATTACATAATCAAATTAGATAAGATAGAGATCACTTAAAACAATGAGGGGGATAGAGCAGCTTCTGTTCGAGAAAAGACTGAAGAAGCTGTGTCTCCAATTTGAAAAGGAAGAGTCTGGGTGGAGAGTATGACTAAGGTTTACAAAATCATAGAGGTGATGGAAAAGGTAATTTCAGCATGCAATCCAACTGGGCTGAAACACAGTCTTTTGATCAAACTAAGATTTGACAATTCTTCATATAATGAGCTTTTGGAATTTAACATCACAAGAGTTTTTGGGAGCAGATAATATTGGCAAAAATTTAAAAGAGATTATGTAATAAGTCTAAAAACAGTATTAAATAAGACGTAGATGTGCCTTCCATTATCACCAGTACAGTATTTCTGGATGGTGCAGAAATACAAAATGTAAACATAATTTCTTATTTCCTGTGTTTACTTTCCCTTAGGACTGGGTGTCTTACTGATAAAAATCTCAAAGCCCTCCTTGAGAAGGAGTAAAGAAATCAGCAAGAAGAGAAAAGAAATCAGCAAAAAGCCAACAGTCACAGAGTACAACAGATAAAGAAAAGGAAAAGGATGACATTAAAAAATACAGAAATAAGGAACTTCAGAGAGGCTTGTCACAAAGCACCATACCAGATCTCACCAGTCCCTGATGACATCGAAGGAGCCAGTGGATTGAATTCATACAAATGTTATTAAACAAAATGTCAACAGTTATCAGTGGACACCATACACTTAATATCTAAAAATAATGTCATTGATATCTAGATAAATCTGTGAACAAAAGGTTTATTTTTAATTGTGGTGATCACAAAACTGCTTTTTTTAAAAAAGGAAAAATAGTTATTTTTAGTGTTTTAAAGTGAACCACGTTTTGTACACAACGGCTTTTGCCACTAGGCATAAAAGAAGCCAGAAAAGGCATACTTTAGTATCTTCCTTCTTGAGTGATTTTATTCATGAAAAAATGGAGGCCTTTATCTGAAATAGATCTGGAAAATCTTTTTTTCTGTTGTCTCAAAGCTGCTTGACAGATCAATACTAAACATGTGAATAGGATTAAGTAGAGGATTTCAGAGCATAAGCTTTGACATATCACCAACATATTAGTTATAGATACCTTTTTGTTTGTAAAGCAGGCTCTTTCCAAGTGGAAATGGTTACCTGTTCTGGTATCGCTGGGTATGAAAGTGTTGAAAAGAGCAAGGCATTAGGAAAAAACAAAACAAAACAAAACAAACAACCCAGTGCTAAAAGAAGTTCATGCTCCAGGTAAAGTTACAGCTGGAAAAAACCTTAGCAAATGATGCTATCATTACAAACAGCTGTAGGAAAATGCTTTCATGAAAATAACACAACTTAATTTCTGGGGCCCAGGGACTATTCAAGAGAGCACACACAAACCAGAGAGATTGCCTGAAGAGAATCTGAAAGCGTGAGATTTGAAGCATTTGAAGCATCATACTCAACTTGAGAGGTTTACCTGGCCATTCAAGTACTGGAATTCAGCAAAACACAACAAAGCACATAGCTTTTGGAATATAGCATCTGAAATTTTCTTTTACATCTTGGATTTTTTTTTTATTTCATGTTCACACAAAATTTAATAACTGAAACAAAGTAAGTAGTAGAAATAAAGTGAACAACAATAATTTTGTGGCTTCATTTGGTCCCAGGTTGTCACACAGTCTCAGAATAATGCTTCAGCGTGACTAAATTTCACATACAGGTCTCTACTTTACAGGGTTGATTAAACATAAATAAATACATAAATACATGTGTAGCCTGCAGGGAAAAAATCCCTATCTTAACATATACAAAAAGGATCAGAACTCATAAAAAGAAATACAATCCCATTGACAATACTTTTAAATTTTATATAAGGTAAAGAAACCACAAGAAATGTGATTTATAATTTTACAGGGAGTATCAGTCATTTTATCTTTTCTTACTCTCTTCCCCACCCCTTTTTCAAACATTATTCAAAATATAACGGTGTGTAACTAAAGCAATCTAAGGTGAATGCATTGTCTTTTCAAAAAAATAGATAGAAATAGTGAAACTCCAGAAGCCATCCCATAAAACCTATGGAAAAACAGAATTGGGAGTTGAAAGATATATATGAGGGAAAAATTTGGAAGAACCATGATAGCAATACAATAAATAAAATTATTCTAATTAAAACAGTGACATATAATAAAACACAGCATACTTTATTCAAGTCACAGAGAGAAAAATCACATTATTAAATCTTAGCATTTAATAGCAAAGAATCTATAAAGAGACCCTCTTATGTCCATCTCATGTATGACTGAAATGAAGACTGACAATATTTCTAAACACAAGGATAAGTACTATCTATCATGGAGCAGGAGAATCATAAAAACAACCTTAGGGAAAAAAAAATGGATGTGATGCTCTAAATCCTCTCATTTGGGGACATGGGATTCTGGGAAGAATGTCATCCTGAAATAGCCTATGACACTTTGATTGTCTTTCATCTTTACTCGGTTTTGTGAGGCCATTGTTTTTTTTCCATGAAAAGGGAAGTCTTCCTCGTTGAGATTAACGGGCCTTTTTGTGAAAAGCCAAGTAAGAGGACAGCCCTCCTCTGAGCAGCTTGAATCAATGGACTGTAGACTTTTAATGAACCTGCTCATGGGCTCAGCTGCAATACCTCTCAGCAGCCGAATGACAAGGGGTATAACAGCACTTTAAACAGCATTTATCTTCTTGCAGTAGAGTTACCACACTGTATTTGATTTAAGTTTAGCCAAATTTATGTATTCACCATGAGGCAGTCTGATACTTCATGTACCAGGAGTTATTTTTTCTATAGAAACAACTCATAACCCATAGTTTAAAGCTAATGTTGAATATATATACATAAAATTTAATGTTCTTGTTCATTAAAACAAATGCTGTTTTGCACAAGCTATTCATAACTTTAGAATACTCCACAGACCCCTAGTTGAGGTTAATCCTTGCAAATAATTTTTTTGTTGATTTTGTATTAATTTGCACTTCTGATTTTAAAGGTGTTTGAAACTGGTCACACAGAAGCCAAAATAAATAGACTCATAGTAGTTCATTTATGCACAGGAAAAAAAAGGCAATGCCATTGATTCATTGAGCTTCACCTGTTCATATTTAAAAAGAAAAAAGAACAGGAAAAAAAAAGTAATAATAACCCAGTCACTGAGGCTTTTAAAACTCTTTATAGTGTTATTTGTGTTCTAAAAACTCTGCTCAACTAAAGTGAGAATGGCCTCTGAAAAATGTCATTTCTCTGGTTCAAACAGAAAAAAGGATATAGAATATAGTGTTGATTTTGTCATTGGAGTTCTATCCCAACCAAGGCTTCTGGAATATAATTCAACTGCAGGGGTTAAAAAAAAAAAAAAAAAAAAAGAGAGAAAGATTAAACACTCTGAAACAAACCATCTGATTGCAAAGATGGAACAAGACTTGATAAATGCTGGAGATATTTTACCTCTGGAAGACCATAAAGAAAAGGTTTCCTATGAGCCTTTCATTCTTTCTCCTTTGCCCTTTACAGGGCTTTTTATTTTCTTCTATTCAGTCATGGCTGGAAGTCAAAAGATGTGGAAAGGGTAGAACTGGCATATAAATCCTCTAACCTGCCTTCCAGAAAAAGAATTTGCATCCAAATCTGCATTTTTATCCTGATGCTGCTTGGAGCTGTCTCACAGAAAGCTAGCTCTTAAAATGATGGCTCATTTCTCTCTGTCTATCCTTCCCCATAATGTAGGGGGGAAAAAAAGAAAAAGTCCTAGTTTATCTTCTGGGTGATAAACTGACCTGTTCCTATACCCTATCCTCATTACTGATGAGCTGAGAGCTGATCACACGATTGGAGGAGCAAGTAGCTCCATGATATACTAGCTTTGCTCAGGATGCCTGTGAGTCACCAGTATGATGCAGTCACAGAAATAACTCATGATACCAGTCACAGTCTTTGCAGACAGAGACAAATATTATGGCCATAGGGCAGGACATAAGGGAGATCATATCTGGACCATGGTATAAGGTGCAGAGGTAGTCACAGTCTAGGAAAAAAAGTAAAATCACAACAGATTTAGACTAATACTGAATCCCATTAGGATGGTATGGAAACAAGCCAGGGAACCCGATTAGCGAATGTCTGCACTGAGCAATGAAGAGCAGTGCTGAAACCCCTGAGCTGCTGTGGTCTTTATCTGCTCTAGAAGCAGTATATCACGGTGTGGTCCTAATGGGCTGCATTTATTATCTTAAAGTGCATTTAAGTGGATGAACTGCTTCTTGCCCTGAGCTGGTCTCACTGCAGCATAACAGGTAGACATATCAGCTGGAGTCAGCAATAGCTCAGGATTCTCTGCACCACATTTCGTTGCACTGCATAGACATCTTCTGTATGAGCTTGGTTTGTGCATTCAGGCACAATGAAAGCTGTCAGGGCATGTGATTGCTTGCTATAAATACATCAAGAAGAGGAAGGGAAAGGGGGGACTGACATTAGGCCTGGAAAATAACCTATTTAAATTAGAGGATAATGCTGGCACAAAATCAAACAGATATAAACTAGGTACAAATAGGTTTAGGTTGGAAATTGGAAAACAGTTTAAAACCATCAGAGTAGTTAGATTCCAGAAGGATTTCCAACAAGAGGAAAAGGGCCAAAAAGCCTAATTACTTTTAAGAAGTTTAAACATTTGTGAAACAGGTTATATGACACGACTGCCTGTGGAAACTGGCTAAGATTCAGTAGCTCAGGCTATTCTTCCTAAATTCATATTCCTCTGAACATTTTTCTTTCATCTCACCAGCCCCTTGGTCCTTCACAGTAGATCACTCCATTCCCCTAATCCCCTCAGATAGATCTCTTGAACTACAGCAGCACTGGGGCCCTCAACCTCCCTGTGTGTGAAGAGTGCTGTGCATGCTCCTGTGGACTTGCTTGCAGTCACATGCACCACCCAGACATGAGTTCCCTTTGCCTTTAGTTTCCATATTAATCACAGTCTGAGCTCCTAATTCTTGTGAAATGACTCAAGGCTTTCATGCTTCTTTCAAATATTTGTTGTCTGGTGTGAAGAAAACGTAAGTTGTTTATGATGTTGCTATGATTGAAGCCTTTGCTGCTGAAACAAGAATCAGGCCTAAAAGA
>VZRE01015430.1:4687-17664 GCA_013396775.1 Cephalopterus ornatus
CCCTCATAATCTCTTCTCCCCCTCACCCCCGCCGCTCTCTCGTACGCCCCCATCACCAGACCCCCCTCATCCCCTGCAGCCCCTCAAAGTCCCTGAGCCGCTCATCCCCTTGATTCACCACATCCCCCTCAGGTCCCTCATCCCCCTCATTCCTTCAGTCCCCTCATCACCCTCATGACCTTCACACCCTGCCACCTCTCCTCATCCCTCTCAGCCCCACAACCCCCTCATCCCTTTAATCCCCTAATCCTTCGTAGCTCCCTCAGTCCCACAGCCCCCTTATCCCACTCAAACCCACCAGCCCCTCTATCGCCCGGAGCCCCCCATCCCTCCCGCGCCCTCATTCCCCTCATCTCCCCATTCCCGATTTCCAGTCCCCCACAACCCTGCTATGCGCACGCGCAGCCTCCTCCTCCCCCTACCTCCCCCGCGGGGCCGCGCATGCGCGCGGGACAGGCCGGAGCCGGCGGGAGAGGGAGGAGGAGGAAAAGACGAGGAAAAGGGGAAGGAGGAGGAGGAGGAGGAGGAGCGCACGGTATGTGGGGGCGGTGAGGTGCGGGTCGTCCCTCCCGCTCCAACCACCTCCCGCTGCCTCTCCCGCTCTGCCCCACCCCGTCCGCGGGGCGGCGGGGGTTGTCTCGGGGCCGGGAAGGGCGAGAGCAAGAAGGAAGCGCCTGTCCGGTGCTGGCCTGGCCTCCAGCGGCTGGCGAGGCCCGTATCCGAGCGGCACGGACGCGCTCGGATCTGCCCGTGGCTCTTTCACAGAATCCCAGGATATCTGGGGTTGGAAGGAACCTCTGGAGATCATCAAGTCCAACCCGAGCCCAGGCAGGGTCATCTGGAGCAGGTGACACAGGAACATGACCAGGTGGGTTTGGGATGTCTCCAGGCAGGGAGACTCCACACCCTCCCTGGGCAGCTGTTCCAGGATCTGCCGCCTCCATGGAAAGAAGTTCTGCCTCATGTTGAGGGGGAGCTTGTTGTGTTTGAGTTTATGGCCTTTGCTCCTGTCACTGGGCATCACTGAATAGAGTCTGGGACCATCTTCTGACATCCCTCGGGGATATTTGTATGGATTGATGGGATCCCCTCTCCGTCTTCTCCAGACTAACTAGGCCCAGCTCCTGCAGTCTCTGTTCATCAGGGAGATGTTCCAGACCCCTCATCATCTCTGTGGCCTCTGCTGGACCCTCTCCAGTATCTTGTGGTCTTTTGTGAACTGTTCCTTTGGGATGGTCTGAGAAAGGATGGTGTGCTGTGCTGCATAAGTGTGTTACGTGGGTATGCTGGTATATAGGAGAGACAATGGGATCCTGGGGTGCATAGGAAGAGCGTGGCCAGCAGATCAGGGAGGGGATCCTGCCACTCTGCTCGGCCCTAGTGGGGCCACATCTGGAAGAGTGTGTCTAGTTCCTCAGGACAAGAAAGACCAGGAGCTGCTGGAGAGGGTCCAGCAGAGGCCACAGAGATGGTGAGTGGTCTGGAGCATCTGTGAGTTCCCTATTCCTGGAAGTGTCCAAGGCCAGGTTGGGCAGGGCTTGGAGTAGTCTGGGATAGTGGAAGGTGTCCCTGGCCATGGCAGTGGGTGGGACTGGATGAGCTTTAAAATCCCTCCCAACCCAAACCATTCTGTCATTCCATCATTTGTATGTGGTGCTGCAGTGCTGCCTAATGTCTGTAAACATCATAAACTACTCTATTTATGACACATCCTTATTGAAATGGGGAAGGAGGAAGGTAAAAATGACCACATTCTCTGAGAAAGTTTTTGTCTTTATGATGTTGTGAGGGATCCATTTGAGGGGTAGGGAAGGTTTTGAAGCCACATTTTTGGAACAGTGGGAGCTGTACTGCTGGCATGACCTGGAACTGCTTCAGCTGGACTTTGATGGCCATCATGTAGTCTAGAGTTGTTAAACTGTTGTTTCCCCAAGGACAAGGTGAGAGGCCCATGGAAGTAGCCCAGAGGTAAGATTCAGATTCCTGGTTGTCTCTTGAACTGCACTGCTAAGGAAATACAAATTAAAACTGCGGCTCCAGGCTCCTCAGTCCAGGAAAGACACCACCATACTGGACCCCAAAGCTGATTAAGGGTGTGTGACATACAAGGCAAGGTTGGGAGAGGTGAGACTCTGCAGCTGGGAGGAGAGAAAGATCAATGAGATCTTGTAAATATCTGTGAATGCATGATGGGAGGGAATAAAGATGATGAAGCTAGACTTTTTTTCAGTACCACAGAGCAGCAGCACAAGAGGCAGTGAGCACAAACTGATAGATAAATGTTTTCAGCCAAACAGAAGAAAAAAGATTTACTGCTATGGTTATTGAACACTGGAACAGGTTCCCTAGAGAGGCTGTGGCATCTCCATCCTTGGAGATAACCAAAAGCCAAACAGAAACGATCCTGAGCAAACTGCTGTAGTTGACACTGGTGTGAACAGGGGGAATGGACTAGACAGTTTCCAAAGGTCTCTTCCACCCTCAGCTCTTCTGCATAGCCATGATTCCTTAATGTGCTTGAGGAAATGCATCTTTGTTTTACTTAAAGCAATACATGTTCTTCGCCTGTGCCTTGTTTTACTGTTCAGTTGCTATAAATTGAAATTTTTTCGTGTTTTTTTAAATCTGCCGGTGCTAACATTGAGTTTACTCTGCAGATACCCTGTAGCATGGCAGGTGAAGAAGACTTCTTTTTGGAAGAAAAAAGATTCAAGCAACACTGTGAAGAATTTGTTAAGCATTCACAGCAGATAGGAGATGGCTGGGAGTGGAGAACTACCAAGGTAAAACAATTAACTTTTAGGTACCCTTGATGGCCTTTTTGAGTTGTTGACAACCACCCCAAGCTGGAACATCCTTTAGCAACATGTGAAATAACTGGCATTTTTTTTTGGATAGCTGGTCCAAGACCAAAAAATAGTAGTTGACATGAGGGTTTAGGCCAGTGCATGTATTGAATAGGGTTGTAGGTCTCTGAGTCCTGTCCAGGATATAAAAATCCATTTTCAGTTGTGGGCAGATCTAGACAATGAATGTGGTATCACTGTGAAATTCAAACCTACTCTGGGCAACTGCCTGTGGTTTTATATCCAAGGTTCACTTCAACCCTGTAAGCTGAATTAGCACATAGTCTTTGTTCTAGATCTGTGGCTTAATATTTTTGTAAAAATACCTGTCAGCTGCATACAGCAACCAGAAGAATCTGTCAGTGTCAATGTTCAGTTCTCATTATTTGCTGCTTCCCCATAATTTTCAACCCCCTCCAGTAATAATTACGTATTGTTTCTAGGTCATTAATCACAATTTTAAATAGCAGAGGGCTAAGAGGAGTCCCACAGGATCCCATTAGAATCACTTCTTTTATGATGATTTCCCCATTTTTAAAGTTACATTTGAGATCTGTGAATTAATAATTTTCTTATCCTTTAGTATGTCTCAGATCAGTGTGGGATTATTATATTTTTTTTAATTTCCACTCATAGAGTCAACAGATATCTTTGGGAATTCTGAGCATGTAGTTTTCCAACGTGTATGTTTATCAATCAAATGTGTTGTTAAGTTACCCTGACAAATTCTGTTTTCTTTAAAAAATTATATTTACTCTATGTATCTCTTTATTTACTGAATTCTGCGTGACTTCTGTTATTTTTGCTTGGGATGAGGTCAAACTAATGTGAATAGTTACACAACTAGATGAATAGTTACACGAATTAGCCAGTATGTAATATGTATTATAGTGTATAAAAGTGTAGTGATATAGTATATAAAGATGTATTGATACATGCTGGCTTTCTCCAGCATCTAGGTTTGTCTGTGTATTCTATTGCAGAAAAATTACTGCCCTACCTTTTTTTTTTTATTTTAAAGTTTAATGTCTTTAGTGGTTTCCCGTGCTTTCATGAATTTTGGGGAAAAAATTCATGCTTTTTCCAATGTGTGCCATCATTTCTACGTAAGTAACTGTACATTAACAATTGTAATCCCTGCATCACAGATGATCAGAGTTTCAGTAGGAAGCAGGATTTTGGACTTAGATTCGTTCTGTTTAGGAGTTTTTAAAAGAGTGCAGATATTAGCCAAGTGTTACAATGCACCTTTTCTTACAGAAAACCATTTGAAACTTTAGATTTCAGTCCAGGGCTGTATTTGTGAGGATTTATTCAACAAGGAAAGATGCTCTGAGACTCTACTGGGAGTTTAATACGTGGGTCAGAATCTGAACTTTCTGTGAAATAAGAAGCTTTGCTGGAAACAGCAGAATGAGATAGATTTTTGTACTCATATAAAAAAATTCTAAGAGGATTTTTTTTTTTTAAATGGGCCAAGTTGGTGACTCTGTGATTTCAGTGAGTGATAAAAACGTGGCTATGGAGACCATCCATAGTATGTAGCCTGGGAAGAAAGCTTTTCCTGAACAAGATGTCTCATTGTCTTTTTTGCCCCTTTTTTTTTTTTACCAATGTATGTATCGTGGGTAGTTTGGGACACTCTTAATTTTGCTGATGTAATGCACTTGGATCCCATTCCTCATTCCATGCTCCGTGAATAGACCCATTGATAGCAGTAAGACCACACAAGTAAACCAGGCTCATAGAACTGTGTTCCTGTATTCCCGTGTTTTATGTGGAGATTAAATTTAGGTGATGAAATACTCATTGTTTGTGTGGAGCTGGCTCTTGTGGCATAAGCTCACATGGCGCAAGCAGAACCCTGTATTTATAGCTGTAAGTGAAATGTTCTAAATGATGTTATTTTTATAATCTGGGGTGTTTTGTTTCGGTTTGATTTGGGTTTTTTTCCACATGAAGAAAGCTGTAAAAAAGCCAAGAGCACCTCTACTGCAGGAGCTGATGGAGCTAAACTTGGGTGCTGTTGTTAGGGGTGGATGGTTAAATCTTGGCTGTGAAGGCTGAGATTTAACTAAAGCAAACAAGGCTCTATTTGCTTTCTGCTATGTGTTTGTTTCGTATTTAGCCACCTTAACGTAGGTAATCATACCAAAAGCTGTATTAATTCCCTTCTGCCTGTGGTACTCACAGATGGAGTAGAACTGGACTCACTTTTCACATTAGTGGGATCAAGGTCCTTTCTAAAGCATTGATTTATTTATGGGAGCAGAAGTGTACAAAGTACAGGAGGGATGCTTTTCTCCTGCCTCCTCTCTGTCCTATGACATACAGATATAAAACACAGAGACTGCCAGCTCCATGTCTCCAGCTATCCATACAGTTTTTTTCACAGATGTGGAGTTTGACTCCATTCTGTTGATGGGAAGAATCGGTTCAGGGGGGTGAAGGCTTCATCCAACCTTTCTCTGGCAAAGCTTATTGTGCCTTGGGGCATTTCACCTCTGTGGGTGGCTGAAACACTTTTTTCTGCTCTTAGTGAGATAAATACCTGTGCAGATATCTTTGCTCACAGGAAGCTCCACAAGCACACACTCAAGAAGGTGTTGAGAGTGAGAGAAGGGGATTTTGTGTCACCAAGTTAGGCTTAGTTTTTCTATCACTGTTGTTCTCTGCATGCTGGATTCCTCACTGCACAGGCTGCAGCTGGCCCTACAGCCAGAACATCCAGAAAGTTTAGTGTATTCATGTTCTTGATGAGATTTATTGAGAAAATAAGGCATGCAGTAGGAGAAGTTGTGAGCAATGTAATATATGTGTGTGTTTATATATATATGTAAAAAAAAATACTGCCTGTAATGTTATTCATGCTTAAAAATTCATGGAAAAAACACATGTAGAGAGCATTATCTTTTTTCATGTGTGAAACTTGATCAGAGCAAAGTAAACAAGTAGCCCACAGCAGGTTTTGGAGGTACATATGGTGTCCTTGAAAAGAGAGAACCAGTGTGTCAATATAAAATCTGTGTTGGTTTAAAGGTCAGAATACATGGAATAAACTGTGTCAGCAACAACGTATTGACTAAAGAGTTAAATTATAGTTAAATTTGCAATCTTGTCTAGTAATTTAGTGCTACATTAATGAATTTTGTAGCAAAACTGTTTGGAATAGATTCCTTTTTCCTCAGATGTTGTGCAAATGCTGTCTGTGTTTGTCTAAAATAAACTGTAATGAAACAGCTAATAACCCCCCAATTTATTTGTTTCCTTTGAGAAGTAAGTTCTTAACATGCAACTACTATTCTCTGTGTTCTGTACATGCCTTTTCCCTTTCAGAGAATACCTTTTTGAAGGGATCTGTTACTAAACATTTTCTCTCCTCTTGCTTCTAATTAACAAAAATAAAATGCTTGTATTTGTGTGCAGGTAGTCAGGCCAGCAAGGGCGGGGAAAGCATTGGTTGAAATAGGTAAAAGTCATTAATAGCTGCTAATTTCTTCATGACCTCAGCACACCATCTTTCAGTTCTTTGGCACTCATCCCGATCCACAGGGAGCAGTTGTCTTTTTCCATTAATAGCTATATTAAACTTTATTTTTGCTGTCCAGTTCTTTGACTTCCTCTAACATAAAGGACTGGTGTAAACTACCTGTTAGAAGGTGCTGAGGAGCAGTGCAGTCGTCAGTGCCTATAAAAAGACTTGGAGCTTGTGCCTAAATACCATGCTCTGTTTATTTTCTAGAACAGCGATGGTATTTAGCATTTTGATTACAGAAAATTTTTTTCTTTTTTTTTTTTCCCCTGAACACAGGACCTTGGTGATGGTTATCTTAGTAAAACACACTTCCAAGTAAGAAGTAGACACATCCCACCAGATCTCAAGGAGAAAACCAATGATAACATTGAACAAACCCTACTTGCACATGTTGAAGTAAGTACAGATTTTAGACTTCTGTGTTTATAAAATAAATAATGAAATTTAAAAACATACTATGCTAGTAAGTCCTTCCAAAAAGACTTCAGATCTTAAGTTACAGTGTCTTTTAATTAGTTTTCATACAGTTGTAGGAATACTAATTAATACAACTCATTCAGGTGTTTTTGTGTGTGTAGAAAAAGCTTAAGCAATAAAATTCATTTGAAGTGCTGTTTACTGCATATATATGTTGTGTATAAAACTTTTATATTCAGTGTGTAGTTGTCTACTGTGGAACTAACTTAAAATATTGAGCAATTGTTTGAAACTGGTGGCAGGAAATAAAACAGATTTGGTTTTCTTCAAGGAGAATAAACTTCTTTCTTCCAGAAAATTAAAACTGTTCATTAAACTCTGGTCGGACTGATCTGAATAATTATTTTCTTATTTGATTCTGCATTAAACCTCCAGGTTATTGACTAATCAGGATATAAATAATAGAAACTCCCTCCCTTGTTATGGTTTGTTATCATTAATATGAAAATAAATCTTGGATTATAATTGACTGAAAACAAAGTATTCTATATATTATAAACTGTTGAATAGATGGATGTGTTGTACTTTCCAGTTACCTTTTTCTGCAATTCCTTTTCTCTTTTCATCAGCACCCTGATTTCTTTTTTTTTTCCTACAGAGACTCTGGTACATTTCAGGCATTTCTGGTCTGAAATGAGTATTCTTTTGGCCTGGTTTCTGAAGGAAATGGCACTTAAAACAATTATGCTGTCTGTTAGTCTTGCTGTAGTTGTTTCTGCTGATTTTTGAGCTCACTCACAGGTTTCAGCTGTACTGCAAAGAGAGGTACATATCCAAGTCATCTGACAGATAGCTGAAGCATTTTTAAGTTTTCCTTTAATTTAAATTCTAGTATTTCTTAAAAAGAAGACTGATATCAATGCTTCAGGGGTTGTTGCTTAATTGTCACTAACGACACTATTTGTATACTTCAGTCTTGACTTGTAAGAACAGATTACTCTCTGTATTCAAAATTGCTTTTGATGATTGTGACTTTTTTTTTTTNNTGTGACTTTTTTTTTTTTAATAATGAATCAGGTCTTCATTACAGAGTGCATTTTAAAAGAACATGCTGTAAAAAGCTATTGAGGCCGCCTTCTGGAAAAGAAAGTGTCAGCTATAGAAAATGTCATAACACAAAAAAGACTTCAAAGCCTGTTAAATACCGAAATGGAGTCTTAAATATACTGAAATATAATAATAAATGATATACTGAAATAAGATTCCAGGCCCAACTTTGTGATTTATCAAGATTTTGATATTAATGATTACCTCTTGAAATATTTTGAAAGATTTCTTTGTTTTGAACCATAGTAACCTGTGGGTTGGAAGGGCCCTCTTTGAGAACGAGCCTTTGTACCTGTCATGTAGCAGCTCTAAAGATGAAGAGTGAAGCAGGAGAAAGGTCTTAGAAAATTGTGAAGGTTGTAAGATAATAAGAAAAAAAAATTAGTTTCTTCTCCAGAATATTCACTGCCTTATACAGATGATGTCATTTTCATATTCTTTGCTGAGCTGAGGGGTAACCAGACTGTTAAAGTTATTTAATCTGTCAAATGGGAAAATCACACCAATAAGTTGGAAAATGAAATTTGCTATGTGTACATAAAGTCAAACTGTGTGTTTAACACTAAGGAAGATGGAAATGGTGACTGTAGAGGGGATAAATAATTTTCTCAAGCCCAGTACTTTCTGTGTAAGATACATGTTCTTTTTCACAGCTCTTGAATGCTTGAGTCCTGTTCCACTGTAATAACATTCTGTTATTTAAATCGGCTTTTTTTCTTTTTAATGCACGTTGCACCCATAAATCACATGGTGTCATGGAATTACTGCAGTTTTTTTGATTAAGTTATTGAAATGATGTTCTGATGAATAGCAAAAGTTGTGGTCACAACAGAAATTGGAAGTTTCCTCTGGTTATGGGCATTCAATATTTAGCTTCTTCTTTTTTTCCTCAGGAAATTCATGCGTTTATTGTTATATGTTTGAAGCCTAAAGAGGATCTAGATAAGAATTTATTTTGGAAAAAACATGGCCATCTTCTGATGTTTGCAATTTTCTGATATTTCACAATTTTCAGTTCTAAAATTACTGTTATGATCTTGATTTTTCTATATTGTAGCTCTGTTATTTGTGTCTTACCAGAATACTTCCATCTGTCTAATCTGATCTCCTCCAAGGTGTGGTAGGAGATATGATGCATAGTTTTAGGTAACTTTATTAGCTAGGAACAGTAAGAAAGGAAAAACAAGGAAATGAAGATCTGAGTAATCAGTATCCATTGTTGGGAACAACCAGTGTTGACAAAAGTCCAAGGAAAAAAATGTACTGTGGTATATGACATAGAGACCACAAGATTTTCCTCTCCTGATCCCAGGAATCCAGTGCAGAGGCTACCAATAGAATATTAGTTTTGGCAGATAAGGGGAAAATCAGAGGACAGATTCTTGAAGTTGGGTGGAATTTTGGGAATGTTATCCACAGTGAGGATTTATCTCCTATGTAAATAATTGAACCCAAGACACCTCAGGGGGGAGGTGGTGTAGAATAAATCATTGAGTGTATCCTGTCATAGTGAAGAGTACAATTAAGAAACTGCAAAGAGGCAAAATTATTATTGTTCCGTTCATTTTTCATCTGTGAAGAGATACTGAAACCTAATGATACAATACAGAAAATACACAGAATAGCTGAAGTAGCTTTATTCGAATAGAAATGCCATTATGAGTTATCACAGGATCGAAAATGTGCTAATCTTTTGGGATCTACAGGAAACCTGATCAAATTATTTGAAAAGTTTATTTCAACTCATTATCAGTATGGACAGTTAATGTTTCCAAGTTTCCATTTCATTGTCTGGTATCTAAAGATCTGGAGACTTCCTGGTGAAGGAGTGATAAATAACTGTTTTCCACAGAGCAGTCTGTATTATGTGCTTTGTTCCATTGATACAAGTTATGTTTTCATTTGGAAACCAAGAATAAAATTCTCTGTGGGTTACTTTCTGCTTATTTTAGATATCTGCAATATAGAGCTTGTCACTTAAAACTTTGTTTCAGCCTGAGGAGGTAAAAAAGCATTTTTGGGTATAAACCAGTCGACCTATTTTAGGTGTCTTCTCTTGGAGAAGCTGAGTGTCTATTTTCCTTTGGGGATGATCAAGGGGAGCTGGGTGGTTAACCAGGGTGTAAATGCCTGCATTTTGTCGTGTGAGCCTCATACAACAAAATGTGGATCTGAGCTCAGTAAAAGCAGTGGTAATTTTTGCTGCTGACTTCAGTGAGTCTGAGATTCCGCTTTGATGGTGAAGCTTCTACCTAGTTGAGGATTGTATTTTGTAAAGTAGCAGCTCAAAAACAGTTTAAGGAAGTTTGTTGTTTTATACCTGGCAGTCACTGAGCTGTCAAGCTGGTTATCTAACCAGGTGCCTGGCTTAGGCAGACCCTTCCTTCCCATTTCCTTTTCATCTTCCTAGAAAAGAAATGAGACTGTTCCTCTGGAATACCATTCTCTGTTTTTTGTGGGTTTAGTTAAATCAAGATATTTATTTTAACGTCCCGATTTGTTAACAGAAACTATTAATGATATGAAACTGATGATAAACAAACTTTAGACCAAGTTGGTGGATGTCGTTCTGACCAGTAAGATCAGATTCAGTCCCTTGAGTATGAGCTGAAGAGTCATAAACCTTTTAGAGTCTCTTCCAATAGAATAAAAATAGCCTGAGATGCAAAGCGAGGGACACACACAAAAACACAGTGACATTTGAAGATTTTTAAGTTGCCATTTTGTCCTGGTTAAATTTTTATTGAATCAGTTGTTGTCTTTCTGAACTGTCCTGACTTTGTGCCAGAGGAGTGTCATCTGTACTTTTCCACAGGCAGCATAAATCTTGTGTAACAACCATACACAACCATCTTCAGTATGTATTCTTTTCTTGATCCAAGTCAGATCTGTCCTGCCAGGAGATCTGTCAGGGTCTGTATCAGTGAACAGGGGATTGTGTCATCTTGTATAGCAAGGACAGAACAGTTAAATATACTATTGTGTGAGTTGCTGATAAGGTGAAAAATAATGTGCAACATTCAAAATGAGGATAGTCCTTCTGCCTCAGAGAGCTTACGTTCTTAAAGAGTAAGTGGGGAAAATCTGGATTCACTTTATGCATTCTTTTTGTTTGTTATTCAAATAGCCCAAGGGAAGCAATAACTTGGAGTAATAATTCTCAGTGTGTGGTTTGTCTCAGCTCTTCTGGGTATTGCAGAAGAAGTGAGTCAGCATGGAACCATTCCTGGAGCTGGAGCCATTGCCACTTTATGAAGGAGTGGGCAGGTTGGGAATGTCGAAGGTCTGTTGATACCTGGTGTTGCCTTTGGAACGTGAGCACTGAACCTCAACAAACATGTTGATAAAGTTATGTATTTGCTAAACTTGGGCTCCGCCTTTGCTGGAAGATGTTCATTAGTGTTAGTGAAGATCTGCTTGATGTGGGGTGTGGGAACAAGTCTGACATCTTCCTTAAGCTTCATAGTACCATGGTTTGCTGTTCAGCTGTGCTTTTCAGTTTGTAACAACTAGAAAATTAAAATTCTTAGCAATTATTAATAATTTCTCTAAACATATTCAGTATTTTTAGAATTAAGAACAACTCCCCTTTTTTTTTTTTGTGCAAAAGTAAATAAGATGAACTCAGTGTAAACATTTGCAAAACCATGGTATTTGTTGGATGGTTAAAACATGTGAAGTGAAAACCCAGCAAACAGTGCTTAAGGAGAAAAATGTGAATACGTTTAATAGAATCCAGCACTTGCTGCAGGAAATAATGAAAGGACCTTAGTAAAGTGGGGGAAAATCAATACTCACCTAAAACATCAGTTTGTAGTGAATGATCCAAACTTAAGAGCAGTGTTGTTGCTCAGATACCAGAAACCTTTCCATGTGCCACGTCACAGACAGTAAACCCATATTTTTTATGTAAAAGATAAATAAACCATTTATTCTAAGGACATCTAATATGTGTTGCAAAATGCAGCAAAGATCTTTGTGATTTTGCTTGAAAATGTATCAATCTGAAAATGGAATTAGCTTTAGCAAATTAGTCTTAACAAAGGTGAATTCCATTTTCAGATTAATACATTTAAACCGTAAGAAAATAATCTGTTGTAGGCTATATTAACTGTTTTCTACATGAAAGGCTTGGCAAAATAATGACATTGTTTGGAAAATCAAAGCTGGAGGAAACTTTGGCATAGACATTACACCCCTTCCTGGAGCTGGAGAAAGCTGAGGAAGAGTGCTGTTGTGACAGAAAATGTGTGAATCCCAGACCTGTCCTGCTTTTGGCCTCCTATGTGATGGGATGCCTCAGTCTTCATGGAAAAGGCCAAGTGCTTCTCTCCCATGAAGTTCTGGAGACATGGGGAGTTTTTGTCTCCCATACACAGACCTTTGTGTATCGTTTTCTGCGTGTCACTCTGGAATGCTGGCAAACCTTGTTAGCAGTAGTTACATTTAGTTTCTAACAGCTTTGATGACATACTGTTGGCTTGGCTATCATTGTGGGTGGTGGGACCCTGATCTGAATTCTCTATCTTGCACATTCTTTGATTGCTGTTCTGTTTTACCCACTAATAAGTTTTTGCAAACCTTAGGAATGATATCAAAGCAAGTGTATAAATTAATTATGAAGCTTTTGGGAGAGCTGAAGGAGCACATTGTAGGGCCTCCAAAAGTGATTTCTTTTTCATTTAGATGTTAGTGATTTCAACTTTATATCTGCTATCTTGGTATTCAGAGCTGTCGTTTGATATTAGCAAAAAAAAGCTACATCAGACACAGGAAAAGATGCTCTAATTCAGGTTTGGTAACTGAATGTGACAGTTTAGTTGGAGTTGCAGTGGTTGAAGGCATGACGTAATCCCAGCAGAATGTCTTTCTTCTGCAGTAAATAAACCTTTATTTCCTGTGGAGCATACACTGAAGCTATGGGAAGGGAAGGTGGTTTTCCCAGAATCTGAAATCTTGGATGCTGGTAAACCAGTGACAAAATTATTTATAAGCTCATCAGTTTGGCCTGGTGATTCTGTATTATAGATAATAAAAAGAAGTATTGTTGGTTTTTGGTTTTTTGGTTTTTT
>VZRE01015430.1:17682-34461 GCA_013396775.1 Cephalopterus ornatus
TTTTTTTTTTTTTTTTTTTTTTTTTTTTCCTTTAGTGCATTTTTTTCATGGCATCAAGAAAGTTGTTTTGGGAAATCTGTGTGGCTAGGTTTAATGCATCTAGACAAGACCAAAATCAGACTGAAGTATTTAAACTTTTGTAATTCTTAAAGTTAAAATTTAATTAAATAATTCAAGTGTGATTTAATTTCATAATTTTCATATTTTTTTGCATGTGTGCCTTTTTAATACATTAAGTCATTATTATGATATTGTAAAAAATAACTTAAAAAAATCGTGCCAGAGTAGACTTCAACAGCAGCTGTCTTTACCGAGTAAATTATGTTAATTTACCTTAAAACTGTGTGTGATTGCATGTAAAGCAGCAGTATCAGAGATATATAGGCCGCACAATCACCTGCCTGGGCTATGTTCTTCCCTCCTCAATTTTCTGGGGTAATGTGCTTTTTTACAAGTCTTGGTACTCTTTTATCAAATGTTTTGGTGCTTGGCATGCCTTGATAGCTGGGCAAAACATCCAGCGATCCCAGCTTCCACAGTTTTATCAGTGGAATGGCTTGCAAAGAATTAAATCTGCTTTTCTGTTTTCAATTTAAAAATATTACTGGTGTGGTCCTAATAAGAAAGATGATTTTAAAAAAAGACATTTTTTCTTTGTTGTACTGTTCACTCCCTCCCTCTCCCTCTTTTGTTTTCTCCTCCAAAAAATGTTCAAAATGAGCTGCCATGAGTGGAAGAGATGCTGAAGTGATGGCCAAACCAAAAGAGTTTATGTTGGCATGAGTGGCCATACCATATAATAAATATTATTCATATATTGAAACTAATGTGTGTTGTAACACAGTTACCAATGTGGCATTTTCTAAGTTGTGCTGTGTGCTTGGGGATAGTGGGAATGAAGGTTTTTTTGATATTAAATTTGATTATTTTGATATTAAATTATTTTGATATTAAAATGTACACTTCAGAATTGAGTAGAACATGTTACCTATTGGTGGTAGTTGTTCAAAGCTGTTTAATCACTGAGATACATAAAATGCAGTTTCCTTTGGGGTAAAGGATTATTGACAAACACTACAGTGTCATGTTTCTTGTTTGTGAGCTAATGTCAGAAGCATTTGAAAAATACAGTCTTGGCAAAAAAAAATTACAATCTAGTCCATTGTTATATTTTACTTTTAATGATGAACTTCAAAATACTTCATGTTTCCAGTCTTGCTCACATACCTACCTTTGTTTCTCTTAATTTAAATTGTACTGCATCAGTATGATGTTGTAATTTTCTGGGGACAATGCCCATCTGTATTGGAGCTATACTTTTATTTTCGCCAAATGTCTGTGTTTGTAGCAGTGTCATATAATTATCTCGAAGTGTGTTTGGATTGTTCTCCCGCAGCACACAAGTCATGTTGACTTGGAGTGGGTATTGCGGATTTAGGACCTCTGAGTGGCTTTCTGAGAACCAGGCAAAATGTCCAGACTTCCATATGTTGCTGCTTTGTGGAAAACGCATGGTTCTTGTATTGTTAGCCGTGAGGTCTGTGAGTTTTGTTTCCTTCCCAAGACCATCTCACCCTCATTGTCTCCAAACTCTCAAGATACATGAAAAAAGCCTTTTCTCCTCTTTGTCACAAACAATGGTTATGATTTTCTGCTCTGGAAAAAGATGCAGTCTCATACTTTCCCCCTCCTCCCGTCCCCCCGCAAGCTAAGGTTTTCTATACTACAAATCTTGTTTTTTAGCCTTATTAATTAAAAAGCGGCCACTGATGGATTTTTTATTAGTATGATTTATTTACAAAATAGAATGAAATTATATTAATATTTTTATTACTATTGTAAATATAGTGATTGAGCTTTTTTCTTGAGGTCAGAATGGGGCATTCCACAAGAACAATATAATCTGTGTATGATTTTGAGGTCAAGTCCTTTCTAGATATAACTGAGTAATGTTGAAGTTCGTTGAGATTTAGGAACTTGTGGTGCAGGAAAATACTTGTAGAGTTACAAAATATTTTGTTGTGAATTGTGAAGATAACTTGCCTTTCTCCACATAAACCAATGCACAATGAGGAGACACTGCTTTCTTACCTTGTAGGAGTCAAGATTTTACTAAAACTACTTTAAAAATGTAGCTGTATATAAAATATGTATATAAAATAAGTCTTATTCGTACTGCACTGGTATTCAGCACCATGTTGATGATGTAGAGTGTTAAAATTTGGTACTAGTGTGATTATGAATACCACAATTTCGAAATTATCATTCGAGTTTACACCAGAAATTAATTTGGTTCTTTGAATTTATATGAAATACAGGTGTTTTCCTGAATGAGCAAGACAATAGATCTTTAATAAGTAGCAGGGTTTTTTCACTTTAATTCAGCTTGTTGATTTTGTGCAGTCTCTTTGCCCTGGCTTGCCACGGACTAGTTCAGGCAGCACTTAGACATGCTCACTGACATTTTAAATGAGACACACACTTGTGCTGTGTACAAGATACTGGGAGCACATCCTAAGCAAAGGGAACAGTTGTTTAAATGTTTGGGAATGGGAAACACACACTTTTTGGCATAAATGTCTGTCTGTGACTGGGAGTATTTTGCTTAATGGGTGGCTTTCTCATGATGGTCTGTGGTGCTAGCAATGAAAATGAGTAATTTGAATTGACTCAAGCATCTCTTACCACTGCTTTGCTCTGAATTCTGGGGGATGACGTAAAGTCTTAGGCTAAATAAGATTTAAGTTTGCTTTTTGAAGAGGAAAAGATCATGAGACAGACATTTTTCTGGGATAAGTGATCAACTAAGATATACAGAAAGGCAGACAAGTCCAGTAGGGAAGAGAGAAAGGCTTGTAAGAGACAAAAGACTTGTGCTGTAGGTCATACTTTATAACGTAAGCTTTGTGTCCATCTAGTGATTTTTGTAATATGATCATTAGTGTTTCCATATGTATTTTGTGTTTTTCCCTATTTGATAGCTTGCCAGTGAAATTTCTTTCCCAGACAGCTGAACCTAGCTTGCAGACTGACAGGGCACAAGAAAAACACCTTCAAAGGAAAGCACATTATAAAGCTTTCAGAAATCACCAGAAAGCGTTAACGGCTCTGTTGGCTGTTACACAATGGGATGCAGGAATTGCAGTAATGTTCTTCTTCCATCTGGTGCCTGCAAACTTGCTGTTTTCGGAGTCATTCATTGCTGTGGCAAACTGTTCACTTATTCATTCTTGTGTAGTTGCCTGTTATTCTTTGGAAAAGACTTGGGTTGAAAGCAGCTCAGTTCTTTGTTACAGAAGTGCTCAATGTCAAACATATTACAAGAAGATGTCAGTCCAAATGCAAATATCATCAAATTTCAAAGCCTCTCCGCATGTTGTGTATATTTGGAATGTGCTGTGAAGGTGTAGTCCCAGGAGTGAGGATCTTGACTGACAAAGGAAAATCATGCGACATCTGTGCCAAAATGTCTATCTTAGGCTGAAGTTTCAATTTCCGTTTTAAATTCCCTGGCTTGTGTTAGCTAACATCTCAGCCTTAGTTTTTGTACTTTCCTTAGAATCTCTGTAGTTATTTTCTTTATTGCATCTGGACTGGTTAATTTTCAGGACTGTGAGAGAGCCACTGACTCGAAGGTGTCACTCTGAGAGGGAGGAATGGTTTAATGAACTAAAGCAAGTGACACTTAGTTCTTATTGCCAGAACTTCAGATAAAGGAATTGATATATAACTTCTGAGCACAAACCAATTAAAAATGTCCAACTCTTGGTCCTTCTTGAACATCTGAAATAATAATGTTCATGCAGCAAGAGTCTTTGGTGATGTGTTTTTAGCAAGACAAGTTAGCCAAGTTAGCCATCACTTATCATATAATCTGTTGTCCCAGAATTTAAATTAATCTCTTCAGTCCAGCAGTAGTGAGCAGGAAAATTAACTTACTAATAGTTTTCCTTAAAGTGTTACAGGAATTCCCAGCATTCTGCCCATTTCAGTTGAATGTCATATAACAGTATGAATTTATGTAAATCTGGTTTTGCTTTCATAAAGTGTGAGCAACAGGGAGTTGAGTTGAGATGACCTTGGAATTGTTAATTTTGGCAGTATGGAAACTTTTAGGTGCTGTAGTATGTGACTTTGTCTTTTCCACCTTTTTTCTTGAAGGATTTGGTGCCCTGTGTAGTGATGTGGCCGTGGTAGTTGTTCATGGGATCTGTCACTGTGGGTTCCATGCCTGTGTGCTGCAGGTGTAGTGACCGAAATACAAACCACCAGGTCTACTATTAAGAGGTGTCAGTATCAAGGGGTTTTAGCATGAAAGCTTAGCTCATATAGGCAGATATACGGGAAAGCCAGTAGTTGTGTCTGCTTTTTGAGTCATTTCCTTTAGAAATGCTCTGGAGATCACTTAAGAGACTGTCTGTCACCACAGTTTACTCTTGAAGTTGTTTGCCATTTTTTTTGTGTGCTTTTGAGTAAAGATCTAGTCTGCTTGAGTTTAGGCAGCAGCTGTGGTCCAGACATGGTCGCGATAAATGGTCATGGAGACCTTCAAAACTAGTTATTTCTTCCTCAGACAAGCTGAAACTTCAGCCCTGAATCTGAACTAATGAATCTGAACCAAGTGTCTGACTTAAGCAAACCAAGTTCCATCTTCCAGTTTCATTAGTACTTCAGCTTATGAAATCTTTGCTTTCCCTCCTATATGCTCAGCCAAATCCACGCATTTGGGATGCTGGCATGTAATACTGATCATTTTAGAAATGAGGTGTGTCAGAAGAATTAAACACTGGTATCTGGGCCATACAATTTTTAGTATTTCCTGGGAGTTGTGACAGGTTCTGAACTGACCTGATACTTGGCAGTGGTGGATCCTTGGGCTCTTCAGCGGAAGCTTCTGAGTGCAAGATGCTCTGGAAAATCAGGCCACATGGGCACTGAAATAGGAAGATGCTAATCTGAACGAGAGTCACTGATTTTGAAGGTTTTATCCAAGATTTAGAAGCTCAGGAAAAGTGAATTTTCTTGAAGTTACACGGGTTTGCAAGAATGAAGACAAAAGCAGGGAAAAGCTTCCCACATGAAATCCTTAACCCCAGGTAGGATGCATGGAATATATTTAAATATCTCCTTTGTAGGCCTTTCGTCTTTCAGCCATGTCACAGCATGTGCTCTAATGTATTTTTAATGTATGTTTAAGTAGTCCAGTGATTAAGATACAGGAATACAGATAAAGAAAAATTGAAGAGATCATTGAATCAAAATTTTGATGCCATGGTCTGGTATTAACTAGAAATATTTAGCTTAAAAAAAAATTACAACTGTTAAATACAAATCTAAATGGTAGACACTCTCATGAGTTTCTGACTTTTTAAATATTTCTACTTGCTGTCTGTTAAAGTTAGATCTTATTTTTCTGTTCCTCATTTTTTCCCCCCGCATTTTAGAAGGATAGAAAATTATTTGCTATTTAACATTAAAGACATAGTTTCTGTGTAAACCATAACTGCACAAATTTGAATTCTAAGAAAAATGTTAAACCTAGGAAAGGTAAGTCTGGGAAAGGTCTGCTATACTGGGAGTTAGCGAGGTATAACACTGTCCTTCAGGTTGTGTTAGAAAACCTGTTTTGATCTCTTTTCCTGTGATGTGTGTTTGTCTCTGCCCTTGCCCCTGCTCAGAAATTCTTCCATCAGTGCAGTGATCATAACCACATTGGAGCAAGGCAGAGGTTTTTAGAGATAATTAAGCTCCTAAGTGGAATTAAATGGCTGAGTAGAGGACAGGCCATGAAAGTTCTCTGCCTCAGGTAACTTTGTGTGTGCCAGAGAATGCGCATGAGAAAGGTGTCCCAGCTGAAGGAAAAGCCCTTCCTTGGACCTCACACTCAGTTGACCATAAGATGCAAATCTAAAGGAAAGAAAAACCATCCAGACAGAACATTTCAAAGTAATTCCAGGTAATTCTGGGTATACAATATTTAACAAGCAACTTGATGAGCAATTTCAAAATGTTTTGTCATGTGAATTTGATGCAATATGAAAAAATAAACATGAGTGGATTAAAGAACTATGCCTGCATAAATAAAAGTTTTTTTCTATTGGTGTTTTTTTCCTCTCTTTCATCAAGTACCTGTGCTTTGGGAAGACAGAGAGTGCTTTTGATTAAATGTGGGTAAAGGCACCCTTGTATTCCTGCCATAATATGCAAAGTATATGGATATTAAGAGATTGCATTCTTTGGTAAAGCCCATTATACCTTTAGCTCATACAGCATCTGTCCCTGTGAACAGCAGATCTGAATGTCTGTGAACGGTAAGAATACCTAGACAAGGTGTTTTTTCACCACTGCTAACCACATTTGTGGTATTACACTTTATTTACTGCTCCAGGTTTTTCACCTCTTCTGCCAACGTTACTGATTTTCTTTGTCTCTGCATGAAAAGAGCATTCTGCTGCCAGAGTAGAGTCTCATTACAGAATTGTATTTCAAACCCATCTCTAGAAATACCTCCAAAAATAACTAGGCTTTAATGTCCTTTTTTTTAAGTCTTCTTTCTGAAAACTGCTGAGATAATACTGTGACAGAAATATTGGTAAAATAGAAGAAGTAGAAAAATAACATGTGCGAGGTGATTAGTGATGTCTTTCATTAGTAATGTACTTCATTATCTTCAAATGAAATCCTTGTTGTAATCTGGTATGCCTGATTATCTGGAAGGTGTCCTCAAACTATTTTATTTACCTGGTATTTTCAAATTTTGTACATTGATATTTTAAACTATTTCTGAGAATTCACTTTTACCTGCTGTTTTTCAAAGGCAGCCCTTGATCACAGATCTTCTCACTGTGTGTAAACACCTGTTGTAGGTATTCCAGTGCCTCTTTTTTCAGTCAGATCTGGGAATCTTGCTGTGATGAGTTGTTCCCTTGTATGTGTGAAGTCCTTCATAAAGGACAGCATGCTTCAAAGATGTAAATAATATGTAATTAAAAAGCATAATCAGTTTTCTTTAGTGATTGAAGAACATTTAATAGCCGTGCATGAGTAATACAACAAAGTGCTTAAGCAAATCAGAATCAAGTGCCTCGAAATTTTTTAAATAGTAATTATTAAGAACTGAACACTTGACGCTTGGAGCTGAACTTATTAATAATATGTCATCATACGGGGAGTGAATAGATGAATAGAAAGAATTGCGAAGAATAGGAGGGAAGAGTGCTGATGCAATACTTTGGTAAGGAAAGGGATGAGCCCATTCTCGTAATTTAGAACCTTTTTTAGAGTTTCAGAATGCCAGAAGTGAGATTACAAATAGTTTCATTTTCAGCATCAGAAGACCATAAATGGTTGTTTTTCCTGCCTTTTTTTTCCCCCATCCATTTTTTGTCTCTCAAATTTTCCCCTACCAATATTGAAGAACAGGTATTAAAAAATTTCTTCTCTCTGACTGTCGAGTAGGTACAGTTATATTCAGCTGGTGCTGGCATAAAATATTTATTCTTAATAAGAATACAGAAAACCTCTTCAACACATCTCTCAAAAAATAGGTTAGGAAAAATATTTGTTGTGGTACTAGAAATCAGTTCTGGAGGATTCACAACTTTCTAGGTTAAAAGAACAGTTGAAACAAAAAGTTTTGAGTGTGTTACTAGTAGGATTTGAAGCAGACTTTTATAATTATTTTTCCCCACTAGTCTGTTGCAAGTGGCTTGTTGATAACTATGGCATTATGAACTTTAATTACTATTCTGGTATTATTTCTAAAATGGTGTCCTCTGTCTCAGCAGTCATGTTTCTTAATGAGTGAAACCTGAAACTCCTTCAAATTTGGTTTTAGCACGTAGTAAGAATTACAGGATAGCTGGTCTTAGAAAACAGGCTTGAGTGGATGAATCATTAATTGATTCTATGTAAAACAAATAGATGGACAACTTAAGTGTTTATTTTTTTTAATTTGCAAAGGGCAAATTTTATTTTCTGAAAGATATTTGATAGTTTTGACTGAAACATGCTTTGACTTCTTTCAATAGAATGTGCTGGATAGTCTGAAAAGCAGCCATTGTAGCAGATCATTAGGAAAATAAAGTAACACTTAGGGATGGGGGAAAAGTATAGCTTAGGCTTTTCAAATGCAAAGATTTCTAAAAAGACAACCTGCTTTATATCTTGAAAATAGGTCTGAAAAGACGCTGAGACAAATGTCAAAAGGTTCTTTAGCTCTGCATATAAAAATATTACAGGAAGGGAAGCAAGCCCAGGGAAAAGATAGCAGACAAAACTGTATTTTATTCTGTTCATAAGGTAAATGGAAATAAATTCCTATTTTCAGTAAAGGTGATTTCAGAGAAGGCAGAATTGCTAATGAGAGTGGGGGTGTACATTGCTTCGATCAAGGGGGAAGCAAAATTTGAGAGGAGATCGTGAAATAGAAAGTAAGAGAGAACTTCTACCCTAGAATTTATGTCTGGTATCAGAAAAATGTTGTTTTTTTTCTTTATTTAAAAAGGCAAAAAAAGCTATAGGTTTTTTAGCCTGGCATTAGTGTTATTCAAGCTTTTGAAGAAATTCTTAAGGAATAAATAAGTAAAAGGTTGAAAATGGAAATGGGATGGAATGTGAGATGATGTTACAGGAGGTAATGGATGTACTGAACCATTATCTGTCATTTGGCAAAATAACTGATTTACTGGAGGAAGAAAATTCAGTGCTTCTAATCCATATAGGATTTAATAAAACTTACCTAACAATAGCACACAGGAAAACAAAACTGTGTGATAATACCACAAAAATTCACCTGCGGACAAATCTTATGTATTTTAAGTAATAGTAGTAGTACAGGGAATAGGAGAGGGTTAATTAAATTTGGTGATGGCAAAATATCTGGAGGCATTGTCAATACAGCAGAAGGCAAGAAATTCCTGTGGAGAGAACCAAGGGACCTTGAGGATTGGCATAACAGAAACAGGATGAAATCTAGTGGTGCAAAGTATAACATCATGTACTTGCGGAGTAAGGATAAGGTAATTCTGTTTCTGAAGCTCATGGCTCATGAGTTGGAAGTGACCGAGGAGGAGAAATAAATGGATGTTTTAGTGATGGTAGCATTACTGTGAAGGTTTAGGTTCTATCTGGGTGTTGCTCTCAGCTGCAATTGGTATTATACAGCAAGGATGTTGAGGACTCACCTGTTATGCTGCGTGTTTAATTTCAATTACTCCCACTCAAAAAAAAAAAAAGGAATTAAAAAAAATTAGTGGATTTTTTATGGTGATTGGGAAAAGCCTGTCTTAGGGGAAAGGACCATAGGATTTCATCTTGTTTAGCCTAGGACAAAAAAGAAATCCTGAAAGGAAATATGATTTATCTCTGTTAATACATTTTGGGGGAAAAATGTTTGAAATGCCAGGGAATGGAAAAAAAGCTACTTGAACTGAAGTAAAATGTTGGCACTGTAATTTACAGTTATAAACTGACCTTGGATGAACTTGCACTAGAACCACAGAAGCGAGATGCTGAAATGGCTTTCTAAAAGGAGCAACATATCCTGAAGTCAGTGAGTTTCCAGATAAAACCATATAAATTTCGTAAAAGGCATTATGTGATGTTTGGTACCTGTGGTAATGAGATACTGAACTTAGTAACCAAGAAGGTCCCTTTGCTTCCTATTTTATAGGTCACTGTTCATTTTGTGTTATCCATGATTGTAGTGAAAGAAGTGTGCTTAGGGTTCATGCATTTGTTTATAAGTAAAATCATATTTTGCAAGCTACTTGGAGGGCAAGGAAATTGGAGCACAGTTTGCTCAAGAATGAGTATTTTCTCTTGTGAAACAGGACGCTCATCTTTACCTATCTCTGTGAGAGGGATTTTCACTTTTGGCCCAGATAAGGGGTCCTGAAAGTCTGGGATCTGATTTTGAGAACATGTGATCCTCAAAATACCTCAGGTTTTATTCTTTTAAAATGTGTCTCTCAGGTTCTGTTGGCATGTGAATTTTGCTGAAAATTTTTCCTTCTTTTATGTCCTGATGGGTTAAAAAGGGAGGATGCTACAAGGTTTATTTCACCTTTACAGCCAAGGGTTTCTTGAAGCAGAGAAACACTCTGGTGGTTAAAAATGCCATTTTTAATGACACACAGTTCTAGATTTTTCATAGCTTTAGATTTTTACCTTTTTACTAGTAATCTTGTTTCCAACTTTGTTACCAAGAACACAATATTTTCCTTTCCTGTGCAAAATTTGTTTTCATTTGTAAGTCAATCTGGTGTTTGCCAGTTAGAACTGACAAACAGGCTTTTCCAAGGAAGATGTGTTTTAGTGAAGCAGCAGGGACCTAGAACCTGCGAGAAGGGTGGGATTTCCTGGAGCTCTGCGGGAGTCCTGCCAACTGGAGGGGTCCATGTGCATCTGGTGTCAGCTGCCGACTGGTAGGAAAACACCGTGGCAGCATCTCTACAGTCACTGTCTTAGTTCAAGTTTATACTGGGGGGAATCCTGATGATAGAATTATAGTTTTATATGAGAAAATCTAATATTGAAGTGCTCTTTTTTAGGCTAATTTTGTCTGAGTAACTCAGTTCTCAATTGTGATTGGCAGTCAATAGCAGTAATATGAACACTGTCATGTTTCTTCATGGAAATGACAAGGCTCAGAGCAGACACTATAATTGTTTGCTTTAGTGCACAGGTAGAGACGTGATTGCACTGCTCTTTTTTCTAAAGAACAAGTTCATGGGGGCTGAAGAAATTACTGTGTGAAGCATCAGAGACAAGGATCTGTGTAAGAGTAGGGAAGTGTGAACATAAAACACAATGGGCATTGAAAAAGTCACAGAGAACATTTACAACTCAGCAGAGTCAAACCTTGTACCTTAAAACCCAAATAAAATCTCTAATAACTTTTTTTACCTTCCCAAGTGCTTTTTCATGTTTTCTTGAGGCTTATCTCCACAACAAAGAATTAAATATCACTATTTTCTTCCTATTTTTGCTTAGCAAAGTTACATATTTCCTTCTAACATCTTTTTCTTTGCACATTCCAAATTTAGCCTGGTTCTATGTATGTTACTCAACATATGCAGTATCAACAATTCCTTCAATGCCTGTATGATTAAGAGATAAACCAGGAAAAGTTAGTTATTTTCGGAGTACCTGAAAGGAATGAAAGCCACAGAAATTCTATAGAATCAGGGCAAAATGTAACAAAGCAAATACACTGTAGCTGATCAGTCTGTTTTGGAAAGCTGATTCCAGCCCCGTTTTACACATGCATCATCCTTCATAATTTTAAGGAAATATATATATTTTTAGTTTTTCTTACAAAATTCACTTTTCTTTTTTCTTTCCCATGTTCATCTTTCCTCCAAAGACATATAAAGGATTGGTATTTTGTACTACAGAGGAACATGTGGGAAAAGAATATGTTCAGATATGTTTTAAGTGTGCTTTCAGCACCTACTTCTGTGATTAATGCTTATTTGAATAGAAGACAAATTTGTGAAAGTGTTAACCCTCCCAGTGTTTAAATTTTATTTTCAAGTTAAAGATACAAACAAATCATGCATCTACTGTTGCTTCTCTGGCATCCAAGTTCTGGTACCTGTTTTAATGTTGGAAGTTACTTAGTAGCATGACAAGATTACTTTTACAGATGCAGTCTTACTGTTTTCCATGGTTAAATCCAATAAAAGTTTTGCACTACCTGAAGAAATTCACAGATTTTGGCGTTGCCAGTTTCAAGTATTACTGCGTTTTGTCCTCAAGGTTGCTGAAAATGGAATTTATTTCTTGCTGACGTAGAGGCATCCAGCTTTTGAAAGAACTTTTTCTAATAGCTCACAGAACTCTTGGCAGTGATTTTGTTTTTAAACTTAGGTATTTAGAACAGAGAGTTATTATTCTTTGAAAAGTTATTTGTTAGATTGTTTCAAAGCGCAGTTTTTGCTGTTGATAAAGCTGTGAAGGTCCCAGGGTGTATTATAAGCTGTTCTGAAACACAGCTATGTTAATGCCCTGTGATTAAAGATTTTCCTGACCTGTGATGAACATCTGAGCGTGGTTTTTACCATTTTCAATTTTAAAAATAAACATTTACTAAAAGGTAATAATAATAATAATAATAATAAAAGGTATACCTTGGTATATTACCACTGAACAGTTGCAGCCTGATAATATTTGATATTCATTTTGGAATGTTTGGGCTTGAAAATAAAGATACCTAAATATGAGTTGCTTACTTTACTGCCATCCCTTGTTTTAAGGGTTGCTAATGTTCATAAACAGAACTGGTTTTGAAGTTATTTGGCTAAAATAGGGTTCTGTAAGGCTGCTAATTGTTGTTTTGAATGCTTGGAAATGCTCAGCATTTTGGCAGTAGGAATCAGAATAACTAAATTTTACTCTGTTGTGAATTGTCTATATAAGTTTGATCACAGCTCTTCACTTTTCTGTTTCAGTTTTCACAGAGTACCTCGTGTTTGTAGGGGGTAGAAGTAAAAAAAAAAAGACTTCGTAAAAGTAATCTTGATGCAGAATATGCAGCTAACTCTGTAATGTCACTTTGTATTGGAAAACCTTCTGAAAATACTCAACAAAACCACTAAGGCAAGAACTTTACATCGAATTAATCCATCATTGCATTGTCATGTTTACTTTTCTTTCAACTAGTCTCATGTTCAAAAACTAATAGATCTATCTAGGATCTTGCCTTTCCCTGTTGTATCTTGGTCCTCCTGGGCTTGTTGCTGAAAATTTTGCCTAATTCTTTTTAAGGGTGGAACTGTAGAATAAGCAAACATGGTGCAGCTTTAAAAAAAATCCTAAAAGCAAAGACTGTTTGTGAGGATAAAAAACCTCAGGACAGAGCTGTTTGATATTTACAGATGGTCAACCTGTACTTGAAAGTTAGACAGACTTTATTTCACAACAGAACAGTATATAACCAGCGTTAGTCCAGTGGTCTACATTCCTTTTCCATCTTAAAATTGGGCAACAATAAAACCAAGAAAAAGGGGTAACTTAATTTTACATGGTTTATTCTATCAATATGAAATTGATTTTCCTTGAGTATTAACTAGCTTTCTTTTTCTTTTTTTTTTTCCTAGAGTTATAATTGCAGTCATTTTAAAAACTTTTCTTTTGCTTAGAGCTGTATGGGTATTGTGGTAGCGGTAAAGGTGTTAAGAGAATTTCTTCCACAAACTCAGATTTTCTTCAGGAATTTAGTTTTCTGATTAGGCAAATTAAGTAGTTAATCTAGGATCAGTTTAATCTTACTGAAAATGTGACAACATTTAAAACTTTTCTGAATTTTTTTTTATTTTTTTTTTTAGCAATAAGTCAGCAATCTGCTGCATTGCCCAGCAGAGCTGTGTTTTTTAGATCTTTGCCCACTACTGCCCTGTGCCCTAATGCTCACTACCAGGATTATCTGAATGTCCAGCTGATTCTTAGTGGATCTACATGGCACACTTTAATTTGGAAATTCTGACATTTTCTATTTTCATATTTACCATCTCAAACCAGAGGGTTTCTGTCATGTGAAAAGTGCTCATATTGAACTTCTGTGTTGATGAAAAAAACCAGCAAATGTTAAAATACCGGATTTTTGTGTGGAATGGAAACAGCAGTATTTGGTCAAATCTCAGCATTTCGAGGTCTCTTTCCTATGTGTAAATCGTGGCTGAGGCGATGAGGTCTGTGAAGTGTGGGGGGATCCCTGGTGGCAGCAGGAGAATGAAGGCCATTTACCTTGTGCTTTGCTGGGACTGTTGATACCTGCGTGACAGGCGGGGAGAGCAGAGCTGAGATCAGCTTGTGGGCAATCCTGGTGTACTATAAACCCAGTTTTCTGTCATGGTTTCCATCTCTTGCTTTATTGACCATGCTTCCCAGCTTTGTGCCATCAGCGAAACTGGTCAACAATCCCTTACTTTTGTGCTCAGATTGTTAAGGAATATTGTAACTAAGATTACTGTACAGTCCAGTTTTGGAGGCGCTTCACCAGTCTACTGTCTCCTGGTCGATTCTCCTTTCAGCACATCCCATTATTCTCTCCCCTTTACCACTTCCTTATGCATTACATTTTGAACATAATCCCCATCTCCAGTTTAAAGAACCACTTCCCATTTGGCCCAGTATCAAATATTTTGCTGCATCCAGCCAGATTGAATCTCCTGCATTTCCTTGTCCACTAATTTAATTATCTTATCAGGGCAGGATATCAGGTTCGTTTGTCTTTCTCGTTCTTTGACAAACCAATGTTAAGTTTTAATCCGGTTTCTACATAGCTCTTTATGTTTCATTATGCTTTCCTTCAAAACTGGTTCTAGTCCCTCTTGCCATTTTTAAGTGTAAATCCAGCTTAAATTCTGGCAATTCTTACCTTCTCCTTCAAACGTAGCTTTTTTTTGCTTCCCATACTTCTTTTCTATTCTCTGTAGGGGTTTTTTTGCATACTTTTGGTATCCTTTGTGATGTGATTATTCACTTAGATCTTTAGCTTTATCCTACTTTTTTTTTTCCCAGTGGTTCAGAGTGTAAATTGTAGGCAGTTTTAGTATTTCTGATTTAAATTTAGGCCATTTCCAAATTCCAGTCCTTCACCATTTTATTTTTTCTGCCTTAACTTGTTATCTCCCTTAATTTCTCAAATATTTTAATCTTTAAACATAGGTTCAGAAAGGCTTATTATGGACAGTTTCCCTTGACAGATACTCAGTACAGAAGTGACCCACGAAGTACTGTTCTGTGATCACCTGTGTGTTGAAGGACAGGACACATTTCCCTGTCCATCATACAAACACCTGTTGTAAAATACTAACCTCCACTTCTTTAACTTGTAAAATTCCTGGATGATCCTAGAAAGCAGAGCACACTCTGATTTTCTGTCCCAGCCATTAAAATTTCAGTGATCTCTGCCAGTCTGAGATTCCCACCTGATTTGGTGTCTTGCGGTTCATTGTTTTTGAGACCTTGAGCAAGACCCAACAGTCAAATAAGCTTAATATCATGTATGCACTTATCTGTGTGTATTTGTACTTGTATGTAACTGAAATCTTTGATTTATTTTACACAAGCAGCTATCCCATAATCATCTTAAAACTTCATTAATCCACATAAAAATACTTTTGTTAATTCAGATTTTTTTTGGTAGAAGAAAATTCAAGTGTTGCATCTAAGAAAAAATGAGTCTTGCCAATATTAGAAACATGGTTTCCTGCAGTTATCTTTTTTTTTTAAATTTTATTTATATTTTACTATTTTTTCACCTATGCTTTTTTCTCTGTTTGGGTAACAGGCAAATCTCACACAACAATTTTCTCATGATTTCTTGTTTTAAACCACTAACTGTACTAGAGATGACTGTAAGCATGAGTGACCATGGTGTCTTTTTGTTGAGAGAGGCCAGTTTTGTTTGAATGCCTATCAACAATGAAACATCCTGGTTAATGGTTGGGCTTGATGGTCTTAAAGGTCCTTTCCAATCTAAATGATTCTATGATTAGAGAAAATCCAAAGTGGAGTCCTCTGGGAAAGAAGTCTTCTGTAAAAAAAAAAAAATTCCACATATTTACACTCATGCTGTGCATAGGTGTGCAAATGTTTGTGGAAATGTGCACATTGAAATAAACTCTACAGAGTCCTCTAGAATTCATCATATGAAAGACCCTGGTACTTGAGAACTGCTTTCTGCAGCCAAAAATTCATGATCTGCTCATGTGTTACTTCCAGGCTTGACAAAGTTACAAATGCAGAGTTCTTCCTTTATCTGAAACATTGTGGAACTGGGAACTCAACAGTACTGTTTGAAATATCATATGGACACCAGGCCCTGACTCTGAAATTATTCCTTCAGGGATTGCAGTTGAGTTGCAGAAACCTATAAAGCGAAGTTAAGAAAAAAATCAATTCAATTGTGTCTTTGATTTTGGTGCACACTACCACTGCCTTATGAATAAAATTGTTGTATAGGATGGTAAAAATATATTAATGTATTTTTAGTTGCTTTTTCTCTCCCAGCTTCCTTTGTTTTGCACATGGCTGAAGTTTAATATTTAGGAAAGCATGGTCTTGGTCAGCTCTAGATTGAATCCTTTACATAACCAGAGACAATTTAAGTAGTAGCTATCTTGCTGTGGGACCCTGTATGGGGTACAGGCAGCAGCATACAGTACAATAAAAGGTTCTTTCAGCAAATGTTTAGGAAAATACTTTCCAAGAGATCTGCACATGATTAGAATTATTGAGTGCTCTGCTCTTCAGCTTCCTGTTTTGGAATTAAATGCCTTCGGGACACTTGGAATATCTGGGTTTTGAAAAGCAAGAGCAATTTAACCAATTACATCCTTCACCATCTTAGCTATGATTTCAGTTAGCTGTGAATGGGGACATGGGTATGAAATAGCCACTGAGATACCTCAATAAAACTGAAAATTAACTCTGGTAGCCATGGAGCAGCTTTTGAGGGAAATGAGAGCAGATAAAACATCACGAGTCAGAGTGAATTTCTGGCTCTTCCGGTGCACATGTATAAGATTATGAGCTCTTCCCTTGTCTCTTGTTTCCCATCTTGTGGGATGTTGAGTTTGAACTTTTTTTGGGAACTATTTGCTAATTGCTTGAAGTGTTTTACCTAGGTTGTTTAAAAAGTTTGAAGGAAAAATTAAGTGTGGTTATTGAACAGTTTTATACAGAGCAGTCTCTTCAGGTCCTCTACCTTGTACTGAGTGATTCAGCTGAATTCCATGAAATAAGCTAAATTGATTTACTTAACAGCTC
>VZRE01015445.1:0-36915 GCA_013396775.1 Cephalopterus ornatus
CCAAACACTTCTTGAACTCTGGCAGGCTTTGTGATTTAAAGTCCATTCCAACACAAACCAATCTATGATTTTATGATATCCTTATTTTCTTTGCATTTGTGAACACATTTTCATACATAATTGCATGTGCTAAGATTTTAGTTGACCTTTACAGTTGCAAAATTCAAGGCAAGGGAGAAAAAAAAAAGGGAAAAGGAGAGAAAAGGAAAGGAGAGGATTAAACAATGAGAGAGAGGAGAAAAGAGAGAAAAAGAGAGAGAAAAAAAAGGTCACCAGGCCTGATTTCAGCATCGATCCTGCTGAGGGGATGTTGATTCTGCTTTCAACATCAATCTGCCTGCATCAGTCCAGCTGATGAGATGTCCAGAGTCCTGGGGGTGCCCCCTGGGCTCAGGGGAGGTACCTTTTTATGGACAGGTTTCTCCACCCCAAACATACATTTTTTGCTTTCTGTGTAAATTAATTACCATGCATAGTCCCTTCTTTCAGGCCTTTCTGGAAATGGTTCAGCAGGCTTCCAGGGTCTTTGGTGGTCTTAATCCCACCCTGCAGTCATGCCCACTTTCTGCCACTCATTCATGCACTTGCACTGTGCTGTGCTGTGGTTCTTTCTCATGGAAAAGTGCTGCCCTACCTCCTTCTAGCCCACCTTCTCCAGCCAAATCTTGTTCTTTCTCATGGTGTCTTAATACCAATAGTCCTTGGTTATTACCAACAAGTCTTGTCTATTATTACTAACAGTCTTTGGTTGTCTCCACAGTCATCCAAAATGAGTGTTTGAAACATACATATTAGCCTTATCTTCTGGGAATTGAGAGCTCAAAAGGATCTAACTTGGGACTGCTGATTATAGAGTCATTATAGAGTGGGCTTTAGCCATAGTAATTTTCTATTCTGGTCACAATTTGAGTTAGTAACAAAAATTTTATTCCACTTGAATTGTTATTCAGGCAAGAAAAATAAGTTTCCAAGGCTCTTAATTAAAAACCAGGGGCTCATTAGACACCTGTTTGTTCCTGGGAACAGCCAGTGTTTTAGATAAGCTCAAGAGTCCAGCTGCAGTTTGTCAAGGCCAAGGCCTAACGAGCATTTCTCAGATCATAATGTGGCCTGGGGTCAGGGGATGCACCACTATGATCCACTCAGCAATCAAGGTCAGCTTCTCTGGGCCTCTACACTTTTGAATCAGGTCTAACTGGTGAGAAAAAAAAACAACCAACTTAAATTCTCTGAAAAATGTCTACTCAATCATTGGCTGACACATTAAATATTTTTTTTTAAAGAAACAAAGAAAAAGTCACAAAAACAAAAAATAACACACATAAAAATAAAAAGAAAGTTAAAAATAAATAGTAAAGGAGATGCATCATTACATTACTGAATAAATTAATACTGGATCCATATACAAAAAATTTTACTCAGTGTTTCCTTAGTTCTAATATTCCTGAACTAATTGTCTTAGATGGACCATGGGCCTGATGTAGAATATCTTCCTCTTGTTACCATCCCCTTATATACTAAAATCCCACACAGAAATGCTTACCCAAGTATCAAATAAATGTATCCAAAAGAGGGTGTTTGACTGCATCTTAACATAAGTGTGCCACCAAATCAGAAAAATAGTCATCTGTGTAACAAAATACTTGCTTCAACTCTCATCAATAATTTACTATCTTTGCATCTTTTACATTCAGATTGGGAACACGGTTTCCCAGATTGCAGTGTTGTAAAACATGATCATTTTGCTTCTTTTATTTTTAATATCAAACTACAGTAACAATAATTTAAATTTTGGGGGTTTACACTTTTTCTTTGCAAACTCCTTCAATTGTTTTGTTTTTTAAAAAACCCTCCATTGTTACTTCTTTTATTCTACTTTTTGATTGATTGCTAAAGTACTCCATTTTAAATTTATTTAACTTCCCATGTTTTCTCTTGAAATACAGGCAACTTAAACACTGATGCTCTTAACTGCCCAACACCTGTTTCTACTTTCTGATTATTCTCCCCTCAAAACTCCCCTTTATTTTTTTTTCATGTTTCCTAGATCTGTTTCACTACTTAATATAATTTTCACTCTGTCAACCATTTGTTTACATTAGGCAATTCTTCCTTTCTGTGTTCTCTCATTGTAGATTACTCCCTTATGTCTTCACTTCCTTTCCCATTTGCTAAAGACTACCTTAGGATTCCAACTATTATTAATTAATTATAAAACTCATGATTTTCATTTAGTTATTTCCCTCAAAATAATTCAAATAATGCCTAAACTTCATGTCTCTCATGTCTCTCTTCATCAAAAAAATGAAGTGAAAAAAAATTAATCTCCATTAAAGATACAGTCATCAACAGAAGTATTTATACCACACGCATTATTTTGTTGTTTCTTGGTGCTGTTGTTCTTTATCAGGGCTCTTAAGAGCCCTGCTGGAGTCCCAGCTCTACATTGTTTACAAACACAGAAAAAAATTACAATCCTGGCTGAAAATGTCCCACAGTCTACAGGAATCAATGGATGGAAAGAGCCAGATGAAGCAATACAGGCAACAAATATACTGTCTTACCATCTTCAGTAATGCTCTGCATATCAGTAAAATAACTACTGCAGAAGCTTTTGTAAGCACCACAGACCAAAACACCAAGAGTTTGGCTGGAGAGAGAGACATTCTTATCTTGGGAATCTCCTTCCCAACGCAAGTGGCAGGATTGGAAACGTTCTAGCAGTGTTTGTTTAAAAAGTGAATGATAGGATAATGGCAGACGAAACCCTGGAGCAAGCAAGGGTGGGGGGAAGCACCCCAACTGTAAAACAGATAAAAACAACTGACAAACTGATCAAGATTTTGCAGGTGTATCAGTCTGCCATTCTAATAGCAGACACTCAAATGCCCAATGACCAATCTATAGGCAGTCTGTTTTTCTTCTGGAGGATGTGATAGTTGTATAAGAAAGGTAATAATTAGTTATGTTATTGACACTTCACATGTTCCAGATCCAGTTGTGCCTTATGCCACAACTTGAAGAACTCAGTTGTACATTAATTTTAATATATACATCAGAGAGGCAGAAACAACACTAGTAAATAACACTGGGCTCATCACAGCCCATGTTATGAAAGGACACAGACATGTTATGAAAGGACAAGTCTTCACACTGCAGCCAGCTTTTTTCTTTCAGAATACATTTGTTTTCACTTATTTCACACTATGTTTGCATGTTTCTCATGTCCACCCTTTTCAAATAAGCATTTTTATGTTTCTTCTTTTTGAACTGCCTGTGACACTGCAGCATTTTTTGTTTCACTCCAAACAAAAACATTCAATATCACCCTGCTTGAGGCATACTGTGGTAGGTTGACCTTGCCTGGACACCAGGTGCCCACCAGAGCTGCTATATCACTTACTTCTCCGCTAGACAGATGACAGAAAATATAACTGAAGTCCATGGGGTAAGATAAGGACAGGTAGAGATCACTCATCAATTATCAAAACAGGCAAAACAGACTCACCTTGGGGAAAGTTAATTTAATTTATTACCAATAAACTCACAGTAGGATAACGAGAAAATAAGAACTAAATCTTAAACCACCTTCCCTTCTTCCTTCCAGGGCTCAACTCTGCTCCAGTCTTCTCTACCTCCTCCCCCCATAGTAGCACAGGACAATATGGAATAGGGGCTCCAGTCAGTTCATCACATATTGTGATGCTGCTCCTTTCTCCTCAGAGGCAAGATTTGTCACACTCTTCCTCTGCTCCAGCTGGAGGTCCCTGCCACAGGAAAGATTCCTCTATGAATTTCTCCAGTGTGAGTCCTTCCTATAGGTAGCAATTCTTCATGAACTACCCCAGCATGGGTCCCTTCAACAGGGTATAGTCTTTCAGGAAAGGGCTGCTCCAGCATGGGTCCCCCATGGGCTTAAAAGTAATGACAGCAAACCTGCTCCAGCAAAACTCCTCTCTCCATGGGTCCACAGGTTCTGCCAGGAGCCTCCTCCAGCACAGCCTTCCCACAGGGTCACAACCTCCTTCGGGCATCCACCTACTCCGGCATGGGTGTCCTCCATGGGCTGCAGGTGAATCTCTGCTCTGTTATGAACCTCCATAGGCTTCAGGGGCTCAGCTGCCTCACCATGGTCCACATCAGGGGCTGCAGGGGAATCAGTGCTCCAGCATCCGGAGTCCCTCGTCCTCCTCCTCCTCCTTCTGCACTGACCTTGGTGTCTACATAGTAGTTTCACTTATTCTCGTGTACCTCTTCTGACTGCTGTTGCTGGTATTGCACAGTAATTTTTTTCCCTTCTTAAATACGTTATCCCAGAGGCACTACCACTATCAGTGATGGGCTCAGCTTTGATCCGTGGCCAAGGCTTGGAGCCAGCTGGCATTGGTTCTATAGGAAACACAGGAAGCTTCTAGCAGTTTCGTACAGCATCCCTGTAGCCCACCTGCTATCAAAGCATTGCCACACAGATCCAAGAGGCACACCAAACCATGACTGGTTAGGAATACTATGACTATTCCCCACACTCAGTAAACTGTGAAGTATTCCTAATGCAGAGAATATGTATCTGAAACTCTAACAGGTTTTATGAATCCATACACCTCACCTAGTCTGTAATCCAGGAAAGAAATTACCTTTTTGTGAATCAAATTTGCACAAGAGTTAAGTTCATCTGATGAATCTTCTGCTTGCAATTCTTTGGTCATTTAATTCACAACAATTTTTTCTTCCCCTCATCATGACCCCCGTATTAGCAGCTAGACAGCAACTTGCAGTGTGTGCAGGTCATTGTCCAATAAATTGTATCATATGGTTACTCAGACAATGTCCTTTGAGTGTTTGAACTGGAAACACTGTTCTGATATTCTAACAATCAGAAACAAGTTCCCTGATGATGTGATTTGTTTTTATTTTGGGAGGGCCTTGATGTCATTTAACCTTTAAAGCTTAAAGGGACTTCTTTTGTAATAGGAATGTGTGTTACTACTCCTGAGGCTTCTCCCCAGGGATAATCTTTCATATAAGTTTGTTAGATACCTCCATATCTGAATGATTTGCTCTGCAATTGATTGCCTGGGATCACTTTGACATCAGTCTGTAGCTGATACCCACAGGTACTGGCTGCGTCCCTGTACAGGAAAGTAAACCTTGCCTCCTCCACTCCCCGTTTGGAATCACTGAGAAGAATCCTCTGATAGAGTTTGCAGAGATTTCCTTACCCATTATGCTGCTCTGCAGGTTTTCCTGTAGGAGGGGTGTTCAGACTCACTTCTTTCTGTTTTTAGTCAAACCATCTGTAACAATAGCAGAAAGTTGATGAAATAGCTGAGTGGGGAATGACTGCTTTGTTTGTTTAGTTTTCTGGCCTGTAACAGTATTTCCTGCACAACATCAATCTCATGGTTCCAAGACACGTAACACAGAGCAGCATGGTCATGTAAGCACAAAGATTTTTCCCACAAGATGCTCAACTGGTATCGGTATCATCAAAAGGTCCAGTCTGCATGCTTCCAACTTCGGCTGTGTTTGGTTGGAGATCAAAGAATTCAGCACCCTCTAATTCTGCCCACTAAAATCAATACTGCAATAGAAAAGGTCATGGACAAAAATAATTTTGTACCTCCCACCAGCTGCTGTCAGGACTTGAAAACCGATTTGAGGTGGCCATACAGCAGCTGTAAACTAGAGCTTATTCATCTGACCAGTAACTGTAAAAGAAAGATACGCTACAAGCCCAAGCTGAAGAGGCTCCACTTTATTCATTTAGCTCTCAGCACTTTTATTTAGAGCCCACCCATACCATATCAGGCAAAGATAAATGGAGCTTCCAAGTCTCTCTTAACTTTTTGTGGACTGAGATCCAAAATATAACCCACCACTAAGCCAATACTGGTACTGTGTTTTCCACCAGACTCCACATTTTGAAATCTATCCGCAAGTGTAGGTGCTTTACATGGCCTCAGAACATAGTTTTCTTGTTGCTGCCTAAATATTATTAAGTTCTTGAGTATCATTCACAAAGGAATTATAAGTAATATTTCTTTCATTTTGCCCTTCTTTTTAGTTGAGATCTTTTCATGGCTCAAGAAGTGGAACATTTTGGAGTAAGAAGTGCTTTTCTTTTGAAGCTGATTTAATTTTTATCATGCGTTTTCCCATCTTTTTAAGACACAGTCTTTTTAAACTTGTTCACAGTCCCTAAAATAGTGGCTGATGAACTGTGAAGCAGAAAAGTGTTCTTAGACAGACATACTATAATGAAAAAAAATCAATCTTAGTTTTCAAGCCACATTCATTGTCACTGAAGTTCAAAGAAAATGGCTAAAGTAGATGCAGCTAAAATCTTGGCCATAAAGTCTATAGCACAGGCTATGCACAGTCTTTCTTGTGCTTTCATATTTTGAAGTAATCATTTTATAGTGTCTACAGAGTTATCTGAAGAAGTATCTTAAGGCATCATCTCTTGATGCATTACCACAATAAAATATATGTTTAGCTTATGAAGTAATACTGTTTGTTAGGTTTAAGAGTATCACAGAATCTAAAGAAAGTGAACTCTCAATTCTTAATTTGCCAGGTGCAGTTTAGAGGGAATCTTATCAAGAAAATAAAAGCTGCTTTCTGATTACTAAGAAGTGCCTAAAGTTTCATTTGGTAACATGGAGTATGAGCAGCACGCTGACATCTCTACTGAGAAAATATCTGAGCCAGTTGGAGGCATGTCCTCACTCACAAAGGTCAGCCAATGCGAAGTGTAACAGCTATTATTTTGAGCTTTCAAAGACTGGGAAGTCTGTACACTGTTTTTTCCCTTCTCTCCCTAGAGAAAGGATAAATACTAAATGGGCCCAGCTGAGATCTGCAAACTTAACAGCTAGAGATCACAAATAAGCCATCTCAGATCAGTAGTCACCACAGATTTTTGCTTCAAGATTAATATAGGGGCACCTCGTCATGTCAGCCTGTTTTCATTTCTCTTTTTTCCCTTAGGAATATTCAGCTATGGGATTGTATGTGGCCTCTTGCCCTGTATTTAATACCATTTTTCTGTCTTAATTTTTTTTTAAAATCAGAAAAGCAGCTTTAAATTCCTTTTACACATTCATTGTAGACTTGTTTGTAGAAGCTTTATGGCTATTACACTGAATTAACACATCTTATACCGCAGTCAAGCCTGGGCTTGACTGCCCTCAGTATGGGTCTGTGGTAGCTGTGACTGCTCTCAAAATTCTGTATGTCCATCAGAACACATGATATGTCTTCTTACATTCACACTGTACTTTATCCTGTAATTTATTGGGCTTCAAGTTCTCCTGGCATAAGGAAATCTTGAAGGGTGAGTGACTTTCATTACCCTCTTACTATTAAAGAAAAATGCTACAGTAGGTGGTCCTGAGTCATCATTTCGGCATGCCTTGATGCAGATATTCTCATAATGCTTGCCATAGTAATTTGTTATGGAGACATTATTTTAGCTGTACATTTGCTTGTAAACTCAGCTAAACTTGTGTAATGCAAAACCAGGTTTTCAAGCAAGGAATAGAGTTTTTGTGCTTTTCCAAGTGGGTGAACAATTCATAAGCAGAACATTAATTTCTGGGTCATTATTTAGACACAACTTCCAGCAAAATGAATAAAAAATTAGCATTTAGCTGTGTAAACTACACCTCCAAGATCCAACAAAGTGGCTTAAATAAAAAAATCAAGCTATTATAATAGATAAGCAAGGTATATTCAGTCTAAAAGAATAAATGCATTCATGACTTTAGGCCAATAATCCCATTTAGCAGTGTCTACAATGCTCCAAATTGGAGAATGACTTGCAGCACAGCTTTGCTTTATTCTGTGTCTTTGTAAGTATTGAAATAAAGGATCTTCTTAAGGCCTGATCTTCAAACTCATCCCTTTGTCACTACTGAGATGGAGCTGAAGAAAACATATTTCATAAAAGGTATTTACAGAAGAGAAGAAAATTCATATTTCAGTTTACAGTGGAAAAGTTGATCCTGATTTAGTGGCTTAAAACTTTTTCATTTGATTCCTTGACATTTTGCCTGTATATCACTACCTATTTGAGACTTCTAATTGTGAAATTCTTGTATGACACAAAGACAGACTATTGTTGACTCAGTAGAATTACCAATGTACATTACGCCTGTGTATCAATACTGTGTTGGACAGGGACCTTACTATTCTAGCATTTGAAGATAAGCTTTCAACCAGAATTCCACAAGGATAGAGGTAAGCAAGGGCTTAACTGCTATTTGCCTCTGATATAAGGTTTCTACCATATGGCACCAAGCCAGTATTTTATCCCATTTCTTTAGGCTTTGCTATATAGACCACGCAGTGACTTTGTCTTCTATGACCCAGAAGCCATTGCATAAAAGACATTTTTTCTGGGAAAGTCATCACTTGAAGGAGCAGCAGTTATTGCAGTTAGCACAAATAGCTTCCAAAGGAGCAGCAAAGAAAGGTAACTCAATTTTCAAATTCCTCACAACTATCCCTAAAACTGTTTGAAATGTTGCGGGAAAAGGCATGCACTTTTCAGAAGCACAAAGACTCTTATCCTCCAGCAGTGAAAATTTCTATTTACTTAGTGCACAGGTAGTTATTATGTAGCTAAATAATCATAATAGCTTCATAAAACAATTGCACTGTGTTATTGCTACCAAGTGGCTTCAAGGATTGCAAAGAAGAAAAATGAAAAAAACTTACTCATATGCAAGCTGAATCACTCTTTAAAACAAAAAACACCATACGATTTATATTCATATGTATTTTTTACCTGTCATTCCCTCAGCTTGATGGCTGTCAGAATACTACATTTTTAGTAGACTTGCAATTGCTAGAGAACTTAAATACACCCTGTGATTATATGCTGCAGGGCCGACAGCTGAAATGTCAAACGGTCATTGCAATGCTCCTGGCAACACTCCTCTCCCTTTGTGGCAGAAATTCAGGTTCTTGTCTGCAGCTGCAATTAGCATTTGATGTTTGGAATAGGCTTTGGATTGTCCCTCTCCCTTCCTCTCCCCTTCTTTCTGTCTCTTTTCAGGCCTATTTATATAGTCAGAAGACTGCATAAATTATAATTTCAGTCAGGACAGAAAGCAGGTTTCCTATTACACTATTTGATGTTCTGAAATTGCTGATCCTTTTTCTTATGAGGAAGGGTATCGCAAACTTTTCAAATTCACAATCTTATAAAGATACCTAGGAAGTACAGACAATGTATAAAGAAGAAAGAGAGAAATTAATATTTAATTGACTAGCAGGTCACCTTTATAATTATAAATAATGGCATGACTGAAAATAAAATTTTGCAGATCTTAATAATCTTAATAATCCAGATCAAGCATATATTATAGATAAAGATTAGAGATATAGTGAAAATGACATTTTTTTTCTACTTACAACTTCTCAAAGTTATTACCTAGAATATCTACAGGAAAAAAAAAAACAAACAACTAATTTTTGTTCTTTATAATTAAAAAGAGGACCAATAGATGGCAAAATAAGCATATGTAGTATCTGTATCTTTGTATGTGGAGATATTACATGGACCCTTGTTTCTGAAAAAAAAATAAATCATTTGATTTTCAGCATTATCCATTGGAGATACATGAATTGCCCTCTGGTGTAGCAGGAGCTGATATGCCACTTTAGAGTGATCAGAAATTTCAACTGCAGTTCTTCTGGACAAGCTATTTTGTACCACAGTCATATATTTAACAAGGCATACCACATACAGGGATGTTAAAACTGCTTGGTTACCATTTGAACAGACAGTAATGGACTCTAGAAGTCCCACTCAAAATCTTGAGCACATTCTTGGAATTTTTGTATCCCATATCAAATGACTGAAACCTCAACAATATCAATTACACATCTAATTCTGTATGAGTAACCTAACCAGATTAGACAAACATGTCTAATGTTTGTTTTACTATTTGCTGGTCTGGCAGAATAGTCCTGAATATTTTAGTGCTCCTGAGAGCACCTGCATGTGGTAACTAATCATTTCCCAAGTCTAGGGAAAACCCAATAAACTTAATACCATCTTTATTTCTTCACCACTTCAATTCTCACTTTAATGGAAAATCTAGAATAAGAAAACAGTACTTTATAAAAGCACAAGTTAAAAGCAAAAAAAAACCCTACAAATGGTTAAAACAGCACCTGAAAATCCTGCACCAATTTGGCTCCCACACTTTTCCACAGAAAGTCTGCTGCTGCCCGTGATTTGCATCAGCAGTTTGGTGCATTACCACAGATTTGGGAGGCAGGAGAGAGAAATATCTAAGTCATATTTTCTACAAAAGCCAAGACTGTCCCCTTACAGCCATGGAGAACCTCCACACACTAATGAAGATACATTGATATAAAGGTGTTTAAAAGCAAAAGGAGAATCCAGCACACTATTCTTTTAGGTAGTTTCAAAACTGTATTTTATTTGCATTTCCAGGAAACAAAGCTCAAATTCATATCCAAGCACTTTCCTACATCAAGGCACATGATGTGGTTTAAAAATAAGGGCACAATATTTAGTAAGCAAGGCTGACATACACACATTCTAAAACACACTGCAGTTTTAGGTAGAGACCTCAGTTTCTCAGCTGCTTTTCCAGGATGATGCAATGGCATTGAAAGGCTATTCTGCTTTTTTTGTTTGGTTTGGTTGGGTTTTTAAGTGTACAACTCAGAAAGTTCTTGCAACAGGTGAAGAAGAGGAAGGACAAACTATTGTATCTGCAGCTTCTCTGATGTAAAGTGTGGAAGAAAACCACTTAAGAGCAAGCATACCTCTGAACTCTCTTTTCTGCTATAAATTGCAGAGGAATTTGCATGAAAAGTATTAACTGGGCCTTGACAATACAGGTACCCATTTTTATGTTATATTTTAACTCATTTCTGAGACAAATTTTCATGTGGCTGCACTGAAGAAAATGTCATGAATTTCCAGTTATTTTTAAGAAGAGTCAGAACAGGTACCAAGAACACGAAAGTGCAGACAGGACATTGTACAAAACAATGTAGCAAAAGCGACAAATTCTGCACATGGTACTCTGACTTAGCATTGTGATTCATGTTAGCAGAGTGCAAATAATTGGCCCTGTCACATGCAGGAAAATAAAAAGGTATTTAGATTGTACACTGTTTCCCACCAACACAGACTTCTGAGCGTATCATTGTTTCTGTAACATCAATCAAGATTCTAGGAAAAAACAATTTTTGAACAATATTAAAGACAGAAAAAAATTGCTCAGTTTCTCCAGATTAGGATCATACCTGAGTCTGTCTCTGAAACAAATTTACATAGACTAAGAATTTAAAACTAAAATATCTTCTGGAATTCTGGCAAAACATTATTCAAGCAACTTGAATAGCCTGGTGATTCTTTTTCTCTTCCTTGAATGGAAATGCCCAAAAGGATCACGGTATTTTCTTAGCTCATATCTCTCTTCTATTCCACTTCATGCTGAACTTCATCATAACATTACAGGCTACTAGTATAATCCTAAATTTCCACAGTACATGTTGTCTCCTGCTTAGCATTACTTCTCTCTCTCCTTCCTTTCCTTCCCATTTTTAAATGTAAGCACATAGTCTTTGGATCCATCATGATTATGAAAAATTTACCCTTTGCATTCATCTGTTGATCTCTTCAAAGACCAGGAAATACTGAGCGATTTTTTTCTTACACACTTAAATAATGTTATATATAAAGCATTTCAAAAGGTAATAGAGGACACTCAATATGTGCTTATTCTGTCCGTTGTGCAAAACTGATTATATGTGAAAAAGCTGATAATACTTGTTTTGCAGTGGTTAGCAGGCCATGAACAAATGTTAGCAGAAATCCTATGCTTCCCATGTCAAAATAAAATTCTCAATAAATTATTTGAAATAACACCAGCAGCTCAGACATGAGATTTTGCATTTTGACATTCATGTCAAAGTGTTTTTGATGTATACATCACTATCTCAGGTTCATCATCGTAGACGATGACAACGTAGGAAGATCATGATATGAGGTTTGGCAATTTACGTCTAGCATTTGGTGTCAGTGTTATCTTAAGAGTATTCTTGCCTCTAAGCATTTTGTTATTGAGGAAAAATACTTGGGTTTCATGTCTTGACATCTGAACATGAGATTTAAATTTTTTGGTTTCATGTTATAAGGGATGGACAACTTTACCATGCAAATGGCCATAAGCAAGGAAAATGACAAGTCAAATCGATAGCCTAAAGTCTCAGTGACACCAACTACCTCTTCTATATCTCTCAGTTAGCAATTACTGGTTGAGGAATATATAAAGGACTGATTTCACTCAGCAAGTAAAGATCACAATCTCTCCACTTTTAGCAGCTTCTTAGCAACACAGAGGAACACTGTACTATGTTGTCTCTTCTGTGTTTTGGTTTTTTTCACCCATGTATCTTTTATAACTCAAAACGTGTTTTATATACTTTCAGTATATTATCTCATCTATGACTGATATCTGAGCAAGAGCTTTTTTTATTTTTTATTTATTTTATTACCGGTATATGTCTTGAAGACAGAGATTTTTCTATCTCCAACAAATATTTCTCTACTAAGGACAATATTCAGTGGACATGTGTTTAAAAAACTTTACTGTCCAACCAATAAATAGCTTTTGATCACCCTTATATTCTTTCTCTCCAGGGTGCAAACGGTTGTCTTTTGCAGAAAGTCTATCAGTGTCCCCATATCTTCATTAGTACTACAGTAAGGCAACTGAATGTAAGGTCTTATAGCCCACTCTTTTGTTCAGCCTGCCACAGAATGCAGCAGAGCAACAAAAAACATTCAGAAAGAGTCTCAAGGTCTTTCTTACAATCACTCCTCTTCCACATCACAAACACATCTCAACTTCTATATTAAAGAAGTTCAGAAGTTGCTCTATAGTCATGTCAGGAACTGGAGATATGACCCAACAGGCATGCTTCTTAAGCAAGATAGTTTGAATATTAGCTGGGTATTGACTTCCCGCCTCTTATGTTTTGAAGTTAATGAAAGCCAGGAAGCACTTGTAAAAAATTTAGCATTTCCTGCAGTCTGTGAACTGTTATTAAATCCAAGCTTATACATTCCAGTATATTGCTGTTTAAATTTTGGTAATGGTCTACCTGAACAGCTAGTCTCCTACTCAGCAGCACAGTATTTTTGTACAAGTAGCTGGGAGGTATCCAGGAAGTTCTGGAGGTAGGTGGGAGTCTGCGAAATGTCACTGAGAGCTTTAGCAGATTGGAATACTTCAGTGGAGGTCAGAGTACAGAAAAGGGCTGAGAAAGCTTGAGGCAGCCTCTGGGTGCTCAAGATACTGATGAGGAACACCACAATTTTGGAATGTCTCCCTGTGAGGATGGGGAAGAGCAGAAATGATCAAATTAGGGTTTCAGAAAACAAAGTGGGCTTTGTTAGGAGTTTCAGAGAATGTTGCATGCATCATTCAGTGTTCAGCATTACTCTCCTCCGCCTTTGTCTGTCTGTAGGTAATATTTTAGGTACTGTAATTAGGTAATACATTAGTATGAGCAATAATGCAGAAAATTAATGTTGGTGTTTAAGACATTTCCAAATTTGTTTTCCTAACATATGTGTTGTTCACACTCGAATTGAACATCATGTAGCAAGTAAGCATAGAAACTCCCAGATTTCATAACTGAGGCTAAAAGAAAATTAAGCTGTGTGTAAAAATGAAGAGAACAAAGTAATGGAAAATATCTTTGCTAGCAAACAAAACCAGAGTTAGTACCACCCACCAGGTACTCACAGTTATATTACAGTCCTCTCTTAAGTTACAGGCTTGATCCAAAAGACCCAGTGGGCCAGTGGGGAAAGGGATGGAACATATTCCCTAAATGTCAGCAATATTGGTTTTAGGCCTACTATATTGTTTTATTTTTCTGGGAATCCACTGTCAACAGAGAGTGAAGAAGAAATACTGAAAGAAAAAGAAGTTTTGTTGGTCAGATGGTTTGCCCAGAGAGGTATTCATATTTTCATAGAAAAACTGGAAAGAGAAAAACCCACAGAGCCCTTCAATCAACATAGCCACCGCTAGTCACTGATTATTAAAGTTCTGTAAGAAACTGGCCTGAGACCACCTAGAAGTGTCAAAAATGTATGACTTGCTATAGACACTGTTGTGTTGTTTTAAAAGCCCTTTTCCTCAGTTTATTTAATGGATTTTTGTTCTTTAACTGTCTGGTTCACTGGTACCTATATTTTAAATGGCATTATGTATTATTGTATCTCAAGTAGTACTTTGTTTTAAAACAGCTAAAAACACATGGATACTTCTACTAAAAATGAATAAGCAAGCAAACAAAAAACACAACGAACAAAACCTCCCAGCATTCAGTACTAAATACTGCCCAGGTGAGCTCCCAGTATTTTTATTAGCAGCAATGTTACTGTTCAGGTCAAAAGACCTTATCCTATTGACAGATTAAAGCACTTATTATATTTCTCCCACTGCACAGTCCATATATTGAGTTTTTTTGTTTGGTTTGTTGGTTTGGGGATTTTTTCTGGCTTACAGGGCCTCTGAGCTCTGAAGCTTCTCTGGGCCCAGAAAGAAAGTATTACTGTTTCTGCCAACAGACTTGCATATGTGCCTTCACAGAACAGAGACTCCACAGCCCTCAGTCAGTGCCTACACTTCTCACCCAACTGAAACATGCCCTTTTTCATCAGTTCGTCTTGTCTCCAGTTTGCATTTAGAATTTAATAAACAGGGGCACTGGGTAGTTATCTCCCCAAAATTTTGTGTGTGTCCTCTCTCTCTCCCCCTCTCTTTCTCTTCTCACACACATCACCCCCACACACACATCCCAGTGTGTTTCCTTAGCTCTCCATCTGCCAGTGGAGGAACTTCTGCACAGTTACCTCATATAACATCCCCACCTCTTCCTGAACCAAGCATGTACTGTGGGTCACAGTGTCATTGCTGACCCAACCAGCTGGTGGCTCAGAAACCCTGACTTCAGCCTTTTTTGCCTGACTTGGGGATTTTCCATTCTGCAAAACTATCTTTGCAGAAAAACATGGTTGGCCTTGTTCATGAAATCTTTAGCCATCTATTGTCCCAAGGCATTTCCGCCAGATTAAATGATTGTAAGTCTTAATGATTAATTTTTGTAGGCACAAACAACAGCCTTGTCAGTTCATAGCAGGTTAGATATTGAAGCACTTTTTACTATCTCTGTGTCATAATATCAGTTGGAAACTCCTGACAGAGTTCTTGAACTGTAACAGCTTACTTTAGGCTAAAGGATGGAACCACCATATCTCTGAGCTAAAGAAAAGCCAAAGAGAAGGTACAGCCTTCTAACACCCCTACCCAGGAGTACAGCAAAAATTCTGCAACTCAGACTCCACTCACAGGAATGGACCTGGACTTCCATCACCATTGACACAACAATTGTACTCAGGTTTGGTACTTGCACAGTTTCTCATGAAAGATGAAACACTCTCTCCTTTATTCAGAGTGGTATTTTCTTGACAGATATCTGGCAAAGGAAAGAGGTGGAATTGCTTTATATTTTTATCTTCTGTTAAATCTAGCTAAACTAGAAACAGCCTAGCTGTGCTTTAGCTCCTGATCTGTTTCCTTGGGAGCTAAATTCTAGGTTTATGATTCCTTCTCATTAAAATTGCCCTCTGCTTTTTATCAGCATATCTAGAGGTATGTATCAAGGACTGAAAAGTTTTACAATGTTATGAGAAGGGGGTTGGTAAGAGAGGGATTACTACTTTGTTTCAAGCTACTCCACAAACTTGGGAAGCAAACATAAATGCTACATATTTCTTCATTTAATACTTGTATTCTTTGCTAAGATGACACTGCATGCCTTTGCAGTTAATTTCAAAAACACATTTAATTACAGCTTCCATCATTCCCACTGATGCTGTGTTATTTCTGTCAGTGTCCTGCCAGAAGTTAAATTGAATACTAAAACAGCAATGAAAAAAAAAAAAACCCCTAGCAAGTTTATTACCCTCAGAATAAACAGAAAGGAATCAGAATCCTGCATTACAAAGTTATTGCATACAGGGAACTCCGGCAAGTTTACTTTCTCTGTTCTTCTTCCAGCAACCAATTTTTAAATCCAAATGAGAGTTTCATGCAGTTTTGTAGTACATAGCTCTCAGTTAGCTCACGGTGAGCTTGGCTCAGGCAACACTCAGAGAATTGTTGTATCAGTTGTGTCCTTACTAAATCACATGTCAATACAAATTTGGTCAGAATTGCACAGCTAGCAAAATCAACCAGTACTGTCTCTTGGAGGAGTTACCATTTCTCCTGGTACTCAGACTACTTCTTGTTGACAGTGCCTACTGCAAGAAGTGGAGCTGGAGATTCAGAATTGAAGACATTCCAAATGATAAAAAATCCACTTCCATTATCTTCTTCCTCTCTAGCTTCTCCGTGCATCTGCATTAGGAGTAGTATATCCTTGCCTAAGCATTGTATCTGCAGAAGGAAAGGTCTTGGTGGAATTGGAGCAGCCTTTTACAGCAGAATGACTACTCTTCTCTCTGTCTGTAAGCTACTCCAGCTTACTCTGTATCTGATTCTCCACAATGCACCCTGCTATTCCTTGGTACTTTCAGGTTCTAGGCTGATGAAATGAGAAATCACATTTTGTAAGTGTCCGTACATAAGGTCTCTGGAAGAAAAGGTAACTAGTTGTGACAATTATCAAGGTCCTGTATACCTATACTGTATTTGCTGCCTGCAGCTATCAACTCTAATCCTAAAACCAAAGCTGAAGAGCAATTAGAAGTGCAAAGGCTACAAAAGTGGGAAAACCACCAGAGTGGAAAAAAATTGAGGGAGAGAAGATGCAACATTTGAAGATTGTCCTTAAGCACTCTTTACTTGGAGGGACATGAAATCAAGATGACAATGGGCTTTAAAAAGGCAATTTTATACCACTTCATTACAAGCCCATTTGGGGTCAAATAGTTGACAATGAGCACCACAATTAAAAAATAACCTCTTCTATTTGGATAGATCTTAATTCAGGATAAATATAGCTAACAGTGCTTCCCTCATAGAGGAATTCTGCTTTGGGTCAGCCAAGAATATCTGTGGTTCCACTTGTTTCCTTCAAATTGCTATTGTATGACCTGGGCATTATTAAGAAAGGTGACAAAAAAGCTCTGGGAAGTATAATGCAAGCAATGACTGACAAAGTTCAGCTTCCAAGACTTTCCAAGCCTAGAAGCACACCCCCATTACAGAAACAAACAAAATACAGCCAACCAAAAAATAAGTTTCATACAAAGCATCTACCATAAATTTGAAAAAAAAAAAAAATGAGCAGCTAGAACAAGAAATGGAGAGAGAAGAATGTGTCCATAGAAATATCTGTTGTGGTAGTCAGGTTACAGCATACCTTTTAGACCTCTGTTTTAAGATTCCTGACTCCCAGAAGTTCTCGTTGTGCCTCTTCCCTAGACTTCATTTCTTTTGACCCTTCTACTACAGATATGTCTTACTGTAGTTTTCTTCAGCACTCCCAGCATACGAAAACTTGTCTCTGAGATCATCCATCAGTCTTCCTCACAGCAACTCAGGTGTACTCCACTCTCCGAGATATAGCTGCCCATCAGGGTAGAAGGGCTCTCTTTTGACTTCTGTCTGCTCACCGATACCTTCAATTTTCTTCTCAAAGTAGGGCCTGAACTGAATCAGACAACTAATAACTCCAAAAGACACCCATTCAGTTAGACCACAACATGACATGGGTTCCTAAAAATATCTTTCCATTCAGATATTTATACCCACACTGAATTATATCTGTGGTTCCCAGGTGGGATTAGAAAAACCCTTGGAAAATGCAACTTGCTATTTTGCTATTTTTATCGGATTTCAACTCCAAATGAGTAGCAATGTTTTTTTGCCAGCATCATTAAATCCAACTGTTCCAGGTGTTTGTTAGCGGGACTGAAGTGGAGAATAGCCAGAATCAAACAAATGGAAGGCTCTTCCACATACGTGCCCTAGTAAAGATGTAGGATAAAAGTACTTGGAACAGAAGTGGTGCTTTGGGATAACATATCAAAGAAATTGTCATGGGGCAAGGAAACATCCAGGAAACAAACCATGAACCAGGACATTAATCTAAGCCAATCTATAAAAATGTGACACCCTAAAAAGAGATCTATTGGAGTACTTGGCTACAGCTTTGCTTTTTCATCCTTCATAAGCTCCAAGATGCAGTGTACAGACAATGAAATTAATTTTGTGCTACTACTAAGCACCTCATAAATTTAATTTTCACTTAGCACAAGAGAATTTCATAATAATCTTTATAGCCACTTGAATAAAAGAGTTCAGATATATCCCATCACCTATGATTTTGTCCTCTGCCTTAAATATGGATATAATTTTGTTGAGTTGAAGTTAATAGGAACCAAGTCACCATGTAAATTGCTTTGTTTCTTTTGAAACAAACAGTATATGACATTCCTTGTAGCAGACACAAAAATTAATATGGAAATATGAGAAAATCTGTCTTAAGATCCAGTAATTTTAAAATCTTTTGGTTTTTTTTCAATGATCATAAATTAATCATTGATTTAAAACCTTTATAGATACAAAAACTTCTATAGATATGAAAAACATTTTATATTTGGAGTGCAGTCATGCAGTCTTTGATTACTAAAAAAATATTTTCTTAAGTGAATAAATTCAATTGGTCTGAAAGGACTACTTGCATAAGCAAGAAGTAATTATTACAAGTATAAATGCTGTGAGAATACACATTTTTTAATTACACAACAGAAAAGACAAAAAAGTATATTGTTGTTGCAAGCTTGAAGACCAAATGGTCTTTTCCACACTAACATTGCAAAAATTGCCTTGTTCTATTTTGGACTTTATTGTAAAACAAAACTAGGGGTCATTACTTGACTCAGCAGAGGATTCCCATGCTGCAATGAGTGGTCAGCAGTCAGCTAAAATGTTCTTGGTGCTTTTAAAGTTCATATGCTATTTCAAATTATTATTTTTTAATAAGTTCAGTATTTTCAACTATGTAAAGAGATTATTGAATTATTATTACAATTCTCTAGAATAAAAGTCCATTTAGGGCTGAAATAAAATCTCTTCTTATTAGCACAATCATGCTTCTAAGGATATGATTAACAGGAAGGTTTAACAGGCTGGTGCTTTCATTGTTTAACACTCAAACCTGTAGTGATATTAACAAAAATAACAGGACAAATTCTTTATGTTTTTTGGGGGCTCGTTTTTAGGGGATTTTTTTTTTCAGTCAAAAACAATCACACACATCAAAAAAATGAGTCAAAAAAAACCCAACAACAAATCCCTGTAATCTTGTGTTGCAGTAGTCCTTAAAACCACTCAAATTTCCTACCAAACCCCAGAAGAAATCATCAGCTAACCTGTAAAAGATTCAGATGATTCCTGAAGATGTCCACCTAAAACTGTAACAGCCAATGCAAGCTATCAAAGTAAAACCTAAAGCATGTCTTCGAAGTAATATTACAACAGAAAAGGACACAGCTTCTGAATATGAGACATAGACCACACTTGATTTTCAGAGGGGTAGCAAATAATTATTTCCTGAAAGAAATACTTCTATGATGCCAGTCCTGAATTCCTACTCATACTAAAATGGAGACAGAGTTTTCTCTGAAACTGGTCTTCAGGGACAATAACTTTCTGCTCTATTGGATAAGAATGCTCAAAGATGGGTATTTCATCTCTGAAATGTGTATTTTTTCCGAATATACACAACAGTTTGTCAGAGGTCTTGTCAGAGACACTGAAGATACATGAGCCAGCGATGAATCCCTGTACTCCAGTCAGAGTGATGTGAGGAACACATTAACAGGAGTTTCTTACAAAGGAACTATTCACAGTGAGTAAGAAAGAATTTACCACTCTAAAAACAATATTGTAGCAGAGCTGTTGACAGTTTTCAAGGAAGAGAAAGACATGGTTTTCTCCGATAAGATTCCAGTAGCACTGAGTACAATTCCTCTAAGAATCTGGGTTAATCTATGGACAATATTCACATGTGAAACAGACCTGTTTCCTGAAGGAAAGAAGAAGATTCTCACTGTTAAGTTATAATAGGGACTAGAACTTTGGGGTGCAACTAATCTTACTAAATGTAGCCACCTATATGCCAGATGACTTCTAAAATTCACAATTTTAGCTCCTTCTGCATTCACTTCCACAAGAGAACTACTTGAGAACCTGCGTTCTCATAAACCTTACTGTAATACAGCAAGAATCAGTTCCCAAAGAAACTCCCCCTCTTCTTGAAAAATAGGGGAAGCCTAGAAAAGTAGCTTTCACCGCATTTTCAGATGACAAAAATTGAATATAATCAATTCTATTTTTGACAAAAGCCAGGTTGAGGCTGAACAAATTTGAGGATTGAGGAATGTGGAGTTTTACCATATCAGTGTCAGAAAAAACTTTTCAGATGTACGCAAGCACTGAAACCAAAAAGATAATATTGCAAATTCTTGCTTTTAAATGAGGAAATTCTTTTAATTCCAGTTCAGCTTTCCTGCTTAGCTGCTTGAAAATCTCTCCAGCTCTCCTACAGCACATCATTCTAGGGCAGTCCAGCTTCTAACCATCCACAGATTAAATCATAGTTGCAGGCAAAACCTCAGCAGATACACTTTTTATGTCATTTCATCTTCCATATATTTGCCCAACTAGAAACCTAACAGCAAAAAAGACCTCTGTTTTCATTTTAAAAATCACTGCAGCTCTCCTACTGAAAGACAAGCAAGGAAATATCTTTCTGCATCCCCGATAGTTGAAGCACCTGGGAAAAGGTGCAAAATGTTTTTATTCTGAATGTTCAAATGTGGAGTTATTCATGAAGAGCTTTTTTAATCGTTAATGTATTGTATCATTTCATGAACTTACCACATTGTTTATTTTGGATGGTAGTTTCACTCACATTGTGTTAAACTCATGTTAGTTTATTCAAGGTCTGGTATTGTTTAGCTACTTTCACTTCCAATTTAATTAACTTGAAAAAAAAGAGACACACTCAACCCTCTGAACAATTTCCAATAAAACATTAGTCAAATTTTGATACTGAAAAAGAATTTGAAGAGGGGAAAAAAAAAAAAAGTGCTCCAAATCTATAGAACTAGAAGCAGAGGAAACAAGCAATAGACAAAAATGCTCAAACATATCAAATCACAATCTAGCTGGTACTAATTGACATCTTCTTCATAATAACAATGGTAATACTTCCACATAATACATAGACATGGAAAGTTAACAGAAGACAGGTTTCACTTGCCCTAACTTTAGCTGTTTAAATTTTATACTCCGCTTAAGTTGGCAGGTAGACTTCCTCTTGAGCTAATGGAAAAAGGAAGATACAAGAAAGCTACAGTATCTCTTCTAAGAAAAGTAGACAGGATATGACTATGGGGGAATTTCATTTCATTGACTGTAAAATGAGCCTTGACAAATGGCTTAGACAGACACATTTAAATGAGGAAGATGTATCTTACTACAAAATGCAGTGGCATGACTTATTAAGGAATCCTCTCCCATACTGAATTTCAGGGTTAGGGCTGTAAGAAATGTAAGATAAATGAAACTCAAAAATTCTCCATCTGATATGCACTTCATAGGCACCAGATCTCATGCAAGGATGAATCTAATTTATTTGTGCCTGTCTTTCAGATTTTATGTCCCTTTTCAGACTCAAAGGACATTTTCATTTCTCTTCGTTGTATATGAGAAATCTGGTTTTGGTTACATAATTTTATGGTGTCAGATAAAAATTAACCTTGATGAAATTTTATCACAATCAAATAATGCACATTTTAGACAGAATTGTTTCTTAAAACGTAAAGGATCACTTACACTGTTCAGTAGAATGAGGGCTTTCAAAAGCTAAACTTTTTCTGTCATTTTGGAGAAATAAGAGAAAAATTTTATCTGACTCAGTAAAAAGCAAAGCCAGGGAAATTTCATTGAATTGACTTTATCTCTTATGGGAGATATTGTACAAACTTAATTCAGGAAAACATTTTTGATATTCCAAGCAACACGAAAAACTTGCATAATCCAACATATAAGGAGCATGAGATGCAAATATGGTTTTCAGCGTTCTGTTTGAGAAAACAAATTTCACCACACTCCAAGGTACACTCTGAGCTGACTTCTACACTTTGGATGCCTTCTACACATAGCTTTAATTCCAGCTATCTCTCATGTAATATTCCTCAGCGATTTTTATTTAAACAAAAGAGACTAAACCTTGACCCTCCATTTGTCGATGATAACTAAAACCCTTGTAAGTGTTAGACCTGGGATAAAGAACTGTGGTTTCAGAGATATCATACAATGCATTGTCAGGAAAAGGCGTGGATAGCTTGCATACGAAATTTCCTGAAAACTATGTTTGCAAGGAATTTGCTTTGTTATAAAGCTTTTAAATCCTTTCCACTTATTAAACACTGTTCTTTTGAAAGTATACGTCTCCCGATATTTTTACTTCCTACAGCAAAATATAGTATATGGTTTTCCCTCAGGTATTTCTGTTCTAGAGAGAACTTTTAAGCTGGTATGAAAATCTGCATTGCCTTTCATAGATGGGAAAATATAATCCATTAATTGTTATAGCATCTGCTTTTATACTGACCTCTGCAACAGGAAATAGAGCACAAATGACCCAATAAAGTTGGTGATAAAAAATATAAATAGCATCTTGTCTTCTTGCTATTGTGTTGGCTCTTCTGCATTCCTGGATGTCCTGCGACACAATATAACTCACAAAATCCTGCTGCAGAAAGACTCTGGAGGAAATCTGTGAGTTTATGTGCAAGTTGCTGGAAAAAGAAGCTGCTAACCTGGACCTGAAAATTAGTTTCTGAAATCTACTTCATCAGCTTATTTTGAGAACAAATAGAATGCAAATATTGTTTAGAGATACAAAGTAACTCTTTTCAGTATATATATATATATATATATATAAAAACTATGTACTTGACTCATAACAAAAAATACATACTACAGTTATACCTCTAATTATACATATTGTATTTCAATAGTAAAGGTACGTCAAATTGTGTGTCTATTTAAAAAAATCATGCTAAAATCATACTGTTAAAGTTATCATAGGTACTCTCTTCCGTTATTTGACTTCAGTGTTTTGCTCCCTATTTCTAGGTTAAAAAAAAAAAAAAGACAGAGACAAAACCAGACAAAATCATGCATCATTTCTCAATTAATGGCCGCCATTTCAAAACAGCGTATTTTAAATTTTTTAGATGGAATTAAGCATTCATATTATCTGATTTTTCTCCAATGTGTTATGTCTGTCTTAACAGGAGGAAAACATCTCTTAAAAATTTTACAATTTACCTTTGCTTTCCCAAACAGTGGCTGGAAAGTCACAATACCTTTTTTCATTAGTCTACAAAATTATTCAGTAACTTTGAACTGATGAGTTCAGTCAGTTTCCAGATGTTGGCACAGTATTCCATTACATTTACCACAAGCTTCCTACTTCTAATTGGGTTTCTTGTAAAGGAAACAAAATATCAAAGTCAAAGTTGATTTAAGCCCAAAATGTATTTTTTATTAAATTTTTAAATATAAATGAGGGGAATTATTTTTAATCTGAAAAAAAATACTTAAGTTTGCCTTGCCAAGCTCTTCAACTGTTGTGACTTCTCCTTCCTCCCCTTCTCTCACATCTTTCCCCATGCATGTAACAATTCGGTTGCTATGCTGAACTTAATTAGCTGTCTGGTATAATACATGCTACTTGATTGAGGCTCTAGCATCATCCCCCACAGGAACTGCTAGAAAAGATGAAGCTGTAGTTTAACACTACTTGACCAATGTCCACACTTCCCCAGACTTGCGAGACCATACTCAGTCCTCTTGCTTCTCCATCAAATGGAATCAGCTGAAACTGACTGCTAGGTTCAAAGATTACTTGGGAAAATGGCACATATGTAATAGAACTGATGAACTGACAGTGTAATTGCACAATCTTCAATCCTAGAAGGGTGATTAAAATCAGCAAATTAAAAGCTGAATAGGGAATATATTTGTGATCTTTCGAAAACACTATTTTCTTGACCAAATGGGGTCACCACATCTATTTAAAATTTTTCTCTTGCATTTTAGCAGGGCCCTTGTAAGGACAAGGGAAGAAAATGGAAGAATATCTCCTTTAAGGGATACAACAAAAAACTAGGTACTGTGACTGAGATTTCTATGTGTGTCATGTATTCCAGTCTATCAATATAGACAAATAAGCATGTAAGAAAACTTGAAAGGAAAATCTATCTAGTGGATTTCCAATGTCTTTTTCATAACATGACACCATTTATTGCTCTTCATTATTCATACTTTTTATTTTTCTCTTTCTGTGACAGGAGAGCTCACTTCAAAACAACATTTGACCAATACCCATGTATTCCAAACAATGAACATGATACTATCAGCCATCACAAAGATATGTGAAAACAGTGGGGTTTTTTGTAGTCTATCTTGAAGAAAGTGGATGTTTTTCTCCCTTCCTAATTATTCTGACAAATCTTCCTTTGTCATCAACAGATGCAGAAAAGATTGGTGACTACTACAGCTGCACATCAAGCACATTTATCTCTCTGAAAATGCCTACTGACATTCTTCGAATAAATCATGTCAGAAGTGGTTTTCTCTCTTTTCATGATTCTTTGAACAAGGAAATCTCCACTTTTGTTTTTTTTTTTTTATGGGCCACAATGCAATATAAAGGTTTTTCCCTTACCAACGAATAAGTAATGAACATTTTGCAGTTACATCAATCGTGTAAGTGGAAAATTAGAAAAATAGTCTTTTACAATCCTACCTTCCATATAGTGTGTACATTCCTTTCAGAACACATATTGACATTCTGTCCCTAATGAACCCAACAAAATTTTAGTCAAGGATTTTTCTAAATTAAGGATTTAATTTCCAGGATAGATTCAACTCTTTAGTTTATGTATCTACAGTGTCATCTTGTACCTCTCTGGTATCCACTCCAGAGCTCTACAGATATTAGAGGGCAAAAGGGTGCCTCAGATCATGAAATTTCTAATCTTTTTTAGACCTCTTACAGTATGATATCTTTCACACACTGGAAAATCCTGATTCTCTTCAATGGTTATTAAATAAAGCCTAAAATGACTAGCTCAGGTAAAGATATCTCAAATTATTTTGATAAATTTTACTCACAGGACTTAGTTCAAACGGAGGTAAGGACAGCCAGTTCTTTGTGAATTACAGGTAGCATCTGTCAATGTAGAGTGCATACTTGGCAGCTGGTGTTCCCTTCTTCAGGTAAAATGGTCACAGTTTCCTTCTTGCAACACCATTTTAACTATCATTCCTATGTAAAATTTGTCATTCAAACAAACCAATAAAAAAAAAAAAACAAATAGAATTCTAGTTCACAGGTATGAAGAAGAATCCTTTTGGCTGGTTGCTATGACTAAGTAAATGCTCAGACTCCATTTTTTAGGAACTCATTTTGTGAGGTCATGACAGGAGAAAGAGTCAAAATTAAACATTGTCTTCTCCATGCATGTCTGCTAATTTCTATTTCCTCGGCTGCTTTAATAGGATTCTTTTATGTGTGGAATTCTGATAAACATTAACAGACCTAAAGTTAATGTTTATACTTCTGAGGTTTTGAGGGTTTTTTTATACTGGAGAGTGGATAGAAAACAGTTTGTTAACAGGAAATTAGGTTGAGTTCATAACAGACACAGGACTACTGATGCTACTATTTATAGCTTAATTCTTTACCTGCTGCTATGTAAGATTATACTACTTACTCCTTTTCTTCACAATATTCCATATCTTTTGAAGATATGACAAAACTTACCCTTTAAACCCCTCTCACTTTCCCTCTTGAGATCCCTAAGACCTACTCCAATCCAATCAGCTTGCACTCGTAGAGCAAAATTTAGTGTCCAGTCATTATATCTCTAAATTCCAATTTTGCATCATACCCCCTAAAATCAGTCAAAATACATTCATGGCTGAACTCACTTTTTAACAGCATTTAAAAAGCTGAGTTAGCCTCATGTTGAAATATCTTCATGTAAGAAGCTGCAAATCAATAATAATATACTATGCTTTGTTATACTTTTAAGCATATATTCGCTTTCATAAACTGGCTGATGCTTGTCTAATTAAGTCCATCAAAAAGTTGAAAAAAAGACCTAAGTTAAGCTTACCCACTGCCTGCTTAGACAGAAGTTATTGGCAATGTTCAGAACAAGGAGGATATAAACGAGTATCAGTTCTAATGCTGTTTCTCTTTTTGTTTCTCTTACTTCTCCCTCAACCCTGCTGGCTTGAGTTGAAGGCCCACCTGAACATTCTCAGCTCTGTTGGAAAATGCAACAACTAATATAGATCTGAGATAAAACAACTAAAATTTTTCTATTAAATTGATGAATTTTTTTTGTCTGATATTAGATAAATATATATTTTTATCTGATCCAAAGGGAATATTTAAACAAGAACTCTACAGTAAGAGGACTGTGCTCTACAGTAAGTTGGACTAAAAAACCATAATAATGGTTGAAGTTCATTCACTCTGAAATAAATTTATGGCCATCCCACTGGAAATTCCTTCACTGTGACAGGTCCTCTTACATATTTTGCAGGCCTAAAGATTTGGAGAAAGTCAATAAAATATGTGTGGATACACATGCAGTAAATTACTTTTTTGTAATGTAAAATCTCAGGACTGAGAACATGATATGCAAAATATAAAATCAAACAGATTAAACAGTTTGGGTTATTCTAAAATTATGTTATTTTCTGGATTTTGAATGATTAAAGAAAGTACAAAATTGAGCATTTATCTGAATTTAAAAGTTCCTTTCCCCCTCCAAAATAGTCCAAACAGTACTAAAATAATGTAAACAATTAATCTAATATAATAATTTACCAAGAAGGGTTAAATTAAATTATAAGAAGACAGTTTTATTATTTAAGGTTATCATTACAGTGCTTGTATCATTTTACATCTTACATCATTATGCCAGTTACTCTAATTTAAGTTCTACTAAATGTCTGAATTTACTATCAATTTGATTCACAAAACAATCCCTTGCAAATTTGTCAGTCAAGCTGTCTATGCAGGCAAATTTTGGAAAAGACAGTAACTAAAAAAAGATCACCAAGTTCAGACTATTATTCACGTTCATTCACATTTTTATCGGGTCACACAAAAACTCCCATATACTAATACCACATACTGTCTTCTGCTCAGCTTCGCTATTTCCCATGTGAAATACTCAATTCTGATTCAGTATTGTAATCACTTGTGGAAGTCTTGTTGTCATAGCTGCAGCCAAGATGGCTGTCTTAGATTAGATATTGTGACTACTGAACACAGCACTGTGGTGATCACAGTGGACTAAAGACCTCTCTTTCTGTATCCATTCCTTTACCTGGCTACTTGCCAAGGTCTTCATGCTTCTCCGAGTACTAGCTGGCTAGGTGGCCCAAACACAAAAATAGAGCTAGTTTAAATGTAACTATAAAACTAGATATAAAGTAATTCCGAATGTTTCTAAATGAGTTAGAGGAATGGCTACATTACAGGCAGTGGCATCTGCTCAGATGGATGTGAAAAGGTTATTTTTATCCTGTATAATTTCTTCCTGTTCCAACTCGCCACCCGGTTCTTATCGTCTCCAAAGTAAGAGATACACTTTGGGGAAAGCAGCCCATGTCTCCATACCACTACAGGCCTCACTTTCCCACTTGGTACAGCGCAACAAGGCCCCCACACGCAACTACGTACACCAGTATTCCTATCATCCAAGAAATTATAAGCCTGGAAACCGGGATTAATGTCTTTAGCTACTTTCCTGACCAATAGTCGAGGGACCTAGGAAAAACATCTGATAAGGTGCTTTGAATCTACAAAACACTGTTCCAGGAGCATTGTGATTACTGTCCCCAAATCAGCTTATAAAGTGGGCTGCAAATGTCAGGTGGGCAAGACGGTGAGATACCAACTTTGGTATTCCTGAAAAAAAACCCCAAACATCTGAAGAATACTTCAATTCCTCAGCAAAGACCTTTTTGGGGAAAAAAACATTCTAGCTTCTTCAATCAGCTTTAGTGCAGTGATCATGATTTAGCTGAGTACTGAAGCAATAGATTATTAGAAAAAATAAAGTTCTGACATCTGTGAGATATGTATTCCTCCTTGTCTGAGTAAAATACTTCTAAAAAAGGCCTTCAGAAAACAGTTTTCAGAGAAAGCTCTAAAGAGGAGACAAAATGGAACTGAGAACCAACATGGTCATATGACCATGATATGACCATTCATGTTACTTTAATAAAAGCACTCAAAGAACACTCTTGAAAGCAAACAAATGCTGTTTTTCTAGCAGTCAAAACTCCACTATTTTGGTGACACAAGACCTCCCATTAGAGCCTAGAAAGCTTCTAAAAAGGTTCAAGATCTCAGGCAGATAAATGCATGTTAGGTGCACAGGTATTTGCTAATGATGCCAGACTGAGTTAATCAAGAAGCTGCAACCTTTGAGTTCTGGACAAGGTCAATAAGGCTAGTTTGGCTGCCGAGTTTGGGGAAAATATTGTCCTGAATTGCTCCACAGGGAATTATTTGGATTGCTGAGCTAGCTTTAAAGCCTCTGCAGAAAGTGATGACCTAAACCAAGGTCTTGGCTCTGAGCCCAGCCCTATCAGAGAAATCAGATTTCCACAAACAGTAAACAAAAATTAATCCAGGCACAACACTGCCTCATCAATAAGAACACTATTCTTAATAAAATTAACTCTGCAACTGGCAGATATTTGGTTATTTTAACAAGCCCACTGTGGTCACTGGATACTCGGACTCTGCTATACTCTAATAAGCCATCTTTGATGAAGGTAACACCATTTCTTTAAAGAGAAAATGTATTAGTTACATAAACTGAAGAAATACATTGAATTGTTCATGCTTATTATACTGGAGAATATCTTGAAGATGATAAAAAATTGTTAATTGTTTCCTTAGAGGTTATGAAATAAGACCTGTATGAAATTATATTTTGTTTTGTTTTGTTCTGTTTTTTACTTCTGTCTGTGTAAAAATCCAGCTCACTTTGAAACTGCCTCTATTAACATTGTATCACTTGAATAAATGCTACCCCATAACAGAGCCCAGAGCAAAACACTGCACATCTGTCCACAGACTTCCTGGCTTATGACAGTGTTAACCATCAATTCTGAAAATTTCTAGCTAACAGATAACCTTGCCTCTTGAGTTCATTCTGGTCTCTGAAACCAAAATTTCCCATGAGCTGGAGGAAACATATAGAAAATATTTAGGCATCACACAAATGGCAGAGCAATGACACATGTATAGTATCGCTCCTATTGATTTCTAGCTCAGTCATAGAGAAGCTAAAAAGGAGAATATTACAGCGTGAGCAATGTTATGTTTCACAAAAAACAAATTTTCAGATTAAGAAAAAGCTACTAGTCACAAACTCCTATTGTCAAAGTAGAACTTCCTCTTTCATTATGACTACATACTTTCAACAATTTCTAGGAAGTGCCAAAGTTATATTTGTTGCACCCAAGGTTCTCCAGATGTTTAGCATTTTGATTTTTGCAAATCTCCAGATCAAACTCCTTTCAACTTCACTAAAGAGCCCTATCCTGAAGGCACACTCAGATTATGCTCAGCAAAAATTGATAGGATTGGTCTTCTCACAAATCGCAGTTGCCACCACTTCCTTTTAAGGTATGGGTGAAAGACGAGGCTGTGCTCACCTCTTCTATTACAGCTTAATGTTTACAGCATCTGATTGGATTCACTTCCCTTCCCAATATGGACAGATCCACAATGTTTTACACTCCAAGGAAAATGTCCCAACGTTTGAGTCCTTTGAGAAGGCGGCTAAGCTGTGGTGATGATGATGTCTTTCCTTCTCCTAGGAAGCATTCAATAGGATGCTCAGGACATTCTTAAGTAAATGAACTAATCTAAAATGACTGAGTGGACCCAGGTCACCAAAACAATTCAGTTACATTCAAGGCCCTCCTCCTGCATACCTGAAGGCCTGTTGGATATGGTTATAGAGTAGACAACATTTGTCCTAGTATGGATTGTCCAGGTAGCCTTGCCTTTTGTCACCCTTTTTCAAGAGTTCCTGGCAGCACCTCATTCGTACACAGTCACACACATGCCTATCATATCTAAAAGGGCTGATACGCAAAAGCACAACACCATGGAATACTTGTATAGTACTCATCTGACAGGATGTGTACGTGTTTATTCAGTCATGTGACAGACATGTTAATACAGTGGTAACTTGAGGGGAGCACATCTCAAGACATACAGAACTCAGCCTGCACAGGGAAAAAAGGCTCATTGCTGTAATTTCCAGAGTTAAAAGTTCTGCAGATCATTTCTGGCCTGAAGAAATCTTAGTTCTCCAGTACAAACCATTAGTTTCAACAGAATGCTATGGCCAGTTAGGGAAAAGTCTGCTGGTTTTGACATGACCCTAGAAAATTGGAGATGCTTTTTAAAAAGTCTTTCAATGCAAAAAAGAACACAATTTATAATTCTGACTTTGAAGCTGAGTGCTTTATTAATCTGCTAACAAAATTATGTATATTACCTTCACAGTCAGCTGTCCATTGTTTCTGTGTGACTCACATTCAGAAAGATGCAGACTTCCAGACCACAAAATCAAATTATTTATATAGACAGGTAGGTGGGGCAGTAGGATCTGAATTACACGTCACTGTAGGTAAAATTTTTGTAGCACCCCTGAAACGATGAATTACAGCAATTTAAGAAGCTGGAATACCAGCAGGAGCTTGGTTTGCAACTTCACTAAAAACATAGCAATGTGTTGTTCATCGCAGAAAGATTGTTGCAAACCTCTACTTTGTTTTAAAATCACATAGTTAAAAAAATTTAAAGGTAATAATATTTTTCTTTCATGTTTGTGTGCTGTTTTGCTGGGAGGGGGGGTTGCTTGTTTGGGTTTAGTGTGGGATTGGTTGGTTGGTTGGTTTGTGCTGCGTTTTCTTGTGGGGTTTTTCGTGGTTTTGGTTTGGTTTTGGTTAGGTTTTTTTTAATGTAGGTCATAAAATGTATACTGGCCTCATGATCATGCTTGTGTTCCTGCAAAAAAGCAAAAAGTTTTTTTTTGCCTGCTCATGAAGATTAAAGGAAAGCTTGGTCAGTGATCTATATTTAAATGTTGCTTTTGCACTAGGAAAATAACAGAATTGGAAAAAGAATGTATGTGTACATCAAGGAAAAAGGAGATGTTTTTATCTATTAGTAATAGAAAGAAAAGAAATAGAATAAAATTGTTTTTCACCATAGTTATTGCAATCACAGTTTCCTTTTTTCTGTAAGCAAACAGTAACAAATAATTATATTATGCAGACCAGCTGTGAAGGTAATGAATGCAGTGCAGTGCAATATAATGTAAGATTCTGCAGACTATGTAATTACTTTGAGAAGTTAGTATCATCAATTAGCCTTCCTTCACAGCATGTTCTCAGTTTCATAATTGAAATCTATCTGAGCAATAAATAATATTGATTATACAACACACCATGAGAGGCATGTTAATTAGAAAAAAAAAAAAGAAAGAAAAAAGAAAAAAAAAGACCCTTAATGTTAAGAAAATGTGGATTAATAAGAATCAATTAACTCTCTGCACCTAAACTCTGGCCCCATTTCAAATAACCCTTTGTATAATGCAGTGGAGCTAAGGCACTTATGGACCAACGCTATCTGGGATATTGTATGTACCTTTAGTCAAAAACACATTTCAATTTCTACTTCAGGTCCTTGATTTTGTGAAAAAAAAATATTTTTTGTCATCTCTCCACACTTGAAGATACCAGTTCCATTCCCCTCAAACTCCATGCCAGAGCTCCAATGACTTCAGTGCTGCAGAAATAGTGCTTCAGCACAAAAAAAATCTTCAGGCCAGAAATATTCAGGCCAGAGAAATCAGTACCTCATTCATATTGAATGCACTGTGTTTTTCTAGCCTTATTTGCAGTGCATAGTGTGAAGAAATATATACTCATTTTAAAGTTTGGTAATATACTACAGAGCTCAAAGATAATTTGTAGATAGGTACATATATGAGTAAATAAGCAAGAAGAAAATCTCCTCCATGTTGTAAAAAACTTAATTAGGATTTTATTTGTAAGAACTTGACTTAAAGGAAATAGAAATAGCATAAAAAATATGAAAACCATAGAGATCTCATCTCCAAGAACCTTAAGTTCTGTTCTAATATAAAAATCCTTCTACATGAGTATAAAGCAACAATCAGCAATTAAAGAGACTGGCGGTAGATGCATAATAGTAAACAATGCCTCACAAACTCACCTCTTTCTGGTCTTCCCGTATTTTTGTGATACAGCTAGTTTTGATCTCTACAAATTTGAAATGAATATTACAAAAAATTGCATCTACAGAAAAGCATAAAGAAAAGCAGCATGGCTGAGGATGTGAGATACTTTAAATCTACTAAGGAGGAAAATCAAAAATTTTATTTCAGTAACAATTCGGACTGTACATTAATTTGGTTCACAACTATACTATGGCATTTGGTATGTAATCCAAAAAAGAACAACAAAGAAGAAATAAAGACACTGTAGAGAATCAATTTAACACAGAATGTAAAGGGCATTTTCCATAACATTTCCTACCAACATTAATTAAACTATCACAAGCTGGAAAACAAAATTTTTATGAAGATCCTATTGTACAGCAAAAAGGATTTTTGGCACATTTGTACCACTGGTTAATGCAGATGGAGCAGAAACATGGGCATTCTCCAAGAATATCAAGTATCAGTTAAAAGCTGAGCTGTAAAACATGAAAAGATTTATGCATAGAATATTGCTGGAACTATACCAAGTTCTGCAAGGTCTTAGTTGTGGTACTTAAAGAAGGAGCCCTTGAGTATTTCAGACATAATAAAAATAAAACTATAGCCCCACAATTTCTGCCAAGTGAATTCTAGTATAGTCCTGGAATCAGATAGGACAAAATGGAGACTATGAAAATGAACAACAGAGTCATCAAGGTGAAAGACATCTTGGAAACTGTGAATAAGCAAGTGTAAGAAAAAAACATAACTGTAAATTACCACTAATCTACAGTGCAATGTAAACCATCAAAGATTATAATAAGAGCTTTCAATGATAAATCTTCACTTAGAAGCTATATGAACACACTCTGTAGTATTTTCCATTCAGTGCATAATGCAATCTAATAACAACAATGAACATTGCAGAAACATGTTACATCTCTCTTACAATTATTGATGTTGCACTGTTCGTTTTAATAGAAGTAAGTTAGACATGCTTTTGGCCATTTAAAGTCAGTCTTGCATTACACATTGTTCTATTGTGCTAGAGGTTACAGATCCTTTTTACCTAACTAAAATAAATTAAAATTGTTCATATCCTCTTTAAGAATGGAAGAAAAAATTCCACAGAAAACGAGTTCTATGTAAATTATGCTCACACTATTTAGAATACTGCCTGCCTTTGAAACTATTTGGAAAGCTTTGGTTCCTGTTCCTTCACCCCTCACCTTTGGGACAGAATGCATTTCAACAGGTTTTTTTTCAGAAATAACACCTTCTTGAAGGGAGAAGAATTGGATCTTTCTAATACTTTTAATTTCTGTTATCTTTTCAAAGTCTAGTCTTTCAAAGTCTTTAAATCAATCTTTAATCACAAATACTTCCACCAGATTCCATGGAACTACAAGTGTACTTATTCTATAATGCATATTCTACATTACTTCAGGGAAACTGATTTGGGAGTTGGAGTTCATAATGATAAATCATGTTTCATTTATTTATTTCATTATTTATTTCATTCATTTCACTAGGAAAAAAATCCTTCCTCAGCATTTTGTGACATATTAGAAAGCTATAAAATATGCAAAACAGCAATATTCTTTAAACTGATTTGACCTTTTTGTTTTACCTATCGCTGTAGGCAGTGATTTGGCATATTATTACAATCCACTGAAACTAATAATATTTGTTTTTTCATATTAAAATTACCTCATATCTTCACTACTTCTGGGCCTGAGTGCACTTCATCTAGGAAGTCCTGCTTAAAGTGGATGTGCTTCTTATTACTGATGTATGAAAATTTAAACCTGAAGAAGAGCATTTAGTGACATGTTATGAGCAATTGCTTGAATTAATGCACACAAAGCAACAAAGACTGTGAAAAGAAGTTGTTTTTTTTCCGAATTAGTTTGACATTCCAAAATAAGTAGTGGTCTGTAAGTCTGTAATGTATTTTACTTTTTTGCATGTGTGCAAATCAATAAGAAATGCTAGTTCAGTCTCGCAATTCATCTTTTCTAATGTTTTTCTTTTGACATTGCCTGATGCAAGATGCACAGGACACCACCACAAAAAGAAATTAATAAATCATAATACTAAGAATAATTTCATACAAATTATGAGTAACTCTTCACTGGAAATGTTTCATTTTATTCTAAAGAAGCCTTATTCTCCTAAACGACATACATTATCACATACGTACCAAATACCACATAAACCTCAAAGAGGTTTGACTTGTTTATTTTAGTCCATGAGAAAGTCCCTAGTTACCCATCTCTTCCTCTGACATAGTTAATTTTATTACAAAAAGAATCCTTCACTATGATTTGAAAGAAAGCTCAACTCCCCCATGTACATTTAGTTGAAGTATAGTAACAGAAAAGGGATACAAAGATTTGGGGTTTTTAAAGAGAAAATTAAGCAATCCATCTGTATTAGGTAGGTAGAACATAAAAAGTCTATAAAACCCATCTAGCTTTCTAATCCAGAGTGTGCTGGTTTTTTGTGGATTACCACCCAGCATCCAGATTTACAACTCCGTAATAAACTACAGTATCAACTCTGTGTGTAATTGGCTATACCACACTGGGCTACAAACCCTGTTTTGCGACAACAGTAGTAGTAATATAACTTACTAGCAAAACTGAAATTACAGCTCTTTTCTATATTCTCAGTCTTCTTTTAGTTTGGATGCCAGTTTTGTTTTGTTTAACCTTATGCATAAAACCTTTGACTGGATAAATGTGCCTTGTCTTTCAAACCAGTATCAAGAGAGTTCAGATTCTCATTCAGCAAAAGTTGCACATGTGCTTAATTTCTTCAATTTTGAGTCGATCCACTGAGGATCTTTGCTCTTAAAACCAGCCTTGAAACGGTGCACTGCTTTTGAAAATTCCACAGATCTACAAGTAAAGATGCACCCAAAGTGTTCTCATGAAATTAAGACAGAAGCTGGAAGATGCATTCAGCTATTACAGTGATGATTAAAAGCTGTAGTTTATTAGCCTCAGAGGAACTTGCCAAAATTCCACTAACTTCCACTTAGTCACCAAATTCTTTGCTCCAAGTCAAGAAAAAGAGAGGATTTTTCTAGAAATACCAATATCTCCAAATCCTTACAGAGTATTTTGGTTTTTCTTTTTCGTACTTGAGGGACCATAGGTTTTCTTGTTTTACCAACAACAAAATGATTTTTCACCAGCTCCAGTGCAAGAACTCACACTGCTGAAGGGACGTCACTCCTCCTGAGCATCATTCTGGTAAACACAAAAAGTCCTGCAAAATTGCTCTTTTCCTGAGTGTTCAACAAATTCTGAAAATTCCTACTCACTGCCCTGAATCTGGCTGATTATTACCTTTGCAATTTATTCAGTTATTTATTAATGAAGCCATTCTGGGGGCAGGGCTGCCATGCCCGTTCGACAGACTAGGGCAAAGGCTGGTATTTCCTCTAGGAAGCAAAGCACAGGAGGATGCAAAGACTCGAGAAAATAGTTCTCTGTCTGAAGAGTTCCTGTATCCCCAGAGCCGCCGAGAATGGGGAGGGGGCGGCTGGCTTCCTCTTGCAGGCAAATAACCGGCCGTAGAGTGCGTTTTTAAGGGGTGATGTCAGAGAAATTAAACTTGAGCAGCCAAACATACTCCCCACCTCAACGACGCGTTTCTCTTGTTGACCAAGGCGAGAGAGGTGGCCGCGTAGCATACCCAGCTCACTCCTTTCCTACTGGGAGGGGGGCTGGCCGCCGGGAGACACATTAATTATGAACGGGAACATGTCCCTTTAAGGTTTGCTGTGCTCTCCGAGAGTTGCAGCCGCATGCTTAGTAGGGGAGATTTGGCTTTATTTGTACATCCTAGAGCCGGGCTAGTCTTTCGAGGAGGTTTCCAAAGCACAGAGGTCTTTGGGGGGTGGGTGGGAGGAAAGTTGTGTGCAGGCAGGAAGCTAAATTCTTCTTGATACGAAGAAACAAACGTAAAGACGGAATAACAAACAGGAAATGCCTAACTCGGCGGCGAAGCAGACGGGCGGTGCAGAGCACTGAGCTCCATCGGCAGCGCAGCCCCGCCGGCGGCAGGACCGCTCCCGCCACGGCGACCCTCCGCCCGGGCTCCCGGCCCCAGGCTCGCAGGAGCCCAGGCATGGCCGCCTCCTACTGGATGCTGACAGGTAAGCAAAGCCCCCTTTCTGCCTTTCTTTGAAGACCCAGATCCCGTAAGCAGCCTTGCTGCCACGGAAGTACCCAGTGGGTGCTGGCACTGGCGAGACGGCGTCCTCTCTCCCCGATCTCTGCCCCGGGAATGCCCTTCCCGGAGCTGCCCGCTAGCCACAGGTCGTGAGGGACTTCCTCGGTTTGCTTCTCTCTGGGAACTTTAATCTCTAAACCAATTTTAGAATCCGGGGGGTAAGGGAAGGCTGCTAAACGAGGATGAATGGCTGAGAAGATACAGTGGAATTGAAACTGGCTTTGAAA
>VZRE01015445.1:36926-57083 GCA_013396775.1 Cephalopterus ornatus
GAAACTGGCTTGAAAAAAAAAAAAAAAAACAACAAGTTTGTTTGGGTTTGGTTTTGATTTTTTTGTTGTTGTGTTGTTTTGGTTTGGGTTTTTGTTTGGTTTTGTTTTGTTTTTAATTGGGTAGCTTTTCTGTTTTTCTCTGTTTGGCTCTCAGACTTCTGAGCAGTAAAAAGGGAAGTGAGGAAGTGGTTAACTACACCCAACTTGCTTCAGAAAGATGAGTTCATTCAGACATGAACTATGTAATATTTCCTTTTAGGGATTTATTGTTAAGGAATTAATGGCTTTTAGAAAAATGAATACAGCAAGTAGAAATCTTCCTAGCTAGTCATAGTAGTAGCGTTTTGGATATGGAAACAGGGGAATCCAAGAAGTGGGAATGAGGCTAAGACAATGCTGGGATTCATGTGCTTGCAAACTTGGACACTGAACTCCCCAGCAGCTCTTGCTCTGGCAAGTAGCACACAGTGAACATGAAGCAGTACAGAGGAAGAAATCAATTTCATAAGAATTGTCCACATGCAGGCAGCAGTAAGTGGGGAAAAGGCAAAATAAGAGTTTTCACCTCTTCCCTTTGCGCTTATTGTGCAAGAAAGACACAGGAAAATGTGAAAATATGAATGTACTATTTTGGTGTGCTATGTTTAGCTATTGTTCATAGCTGTCTTTATTATTATTACACAGTGATATACTCCAAACGTGCTTTTGTTTGTATTCCTTCACAGAAGGAGGCTTTGTAAAGCAGCAACAATTTAGTGTGCCACAACTTCCCTTCAGAGCTGCTAAATTGCCACTGGTACTGCTGACATATAATTCACCAGTAATGGCAAAAAGGTTTACTTCTCAGATAGCAAGACATTTCAGAAGTATGTCTCATCCAGATCTGCCAGGTGATTACTTCTTGGTGGTGGCAGGGTTTTTTTTCTTTTTTAAAAAGTTGGTGTGCAATAGAATACACTTATAAATAAAAGCAGGCACTACAGATACCAGGAATGGGATTCTAATTGGCTCAAATAAATACGAGACATAGTCCTACAGAAAAAAGTCAAAATGTCATAAAAATGTGGACGAGTTTTAGAATTACAGTGGAATTAAAAAATTAATTACATGCTACTCTTCCTTAAAAAGCAAAAAAAAAAGGCCAATAATCTGGCAGGCCCTACCAGACAAAAACAATCTAGAATAAAGGAGGTGCATAGAGATGTACCTTTGTGTATTTATGCAGATTTTTATTCTTTTTTAATTCAGCTTGGTTTTCACCAGGCCTCTGAGAATCTTGAGTACAGGAAGTCTAACAGATGCAGACAGAAATGCACAGAGAAGTGATAAACCTTATAAGAGCTGAGGAAAATGATCTGTGAAGACAGACTGAATGAGTTAGGCTTGTTTATCTAGTAGCAAGAAAATTAAGGGTAAAGTGTTGAGTATTTCAAATATATCTTTTTATCAAAGTATTATACTAAGAATATTCTTCTAAATGTCAATGTTTTCTTTGCTTTGTGAGAGTGCTCAATCATGAGTTTCTGCATTGCATATGTTAGTTTGAAAAGATTGATGAATAGTTGGTTCTCCATGCCCAACAAAGGACAATACAAAATCAACATAACTCACCATGGAAAAACCTTAGGGAATATTCAGAACTTTTTTACCCTTCAGGTTATGAACTGCTAGGACAGGCTACCAAAAATCCCACCCCTGCATAATCTCCTTCACTGAGACTTCTGATGAAGTTGGTGGAACAGCTGTACAGGACGGATGATACTTACTTTACCTGGAAAAGTGGTTTGACTAGGGATCTGCTGAAATTTTCTCCAGCCCTCCATTTCAACAGATGAGGAAGTAGTTAGTCTAAAGGGTTCCACTAGTTCTTAATGCTTCTTCACTTACAGTTTTATGGATAGCTACTTCCCTCCTGGACTTCTCTTCTTACTGGTGATGGTAATGTTGTACTCATCTTTATAACAGAAAAGATAAATAGATACAGACAGAACTGTGTGCAGAAAATGAAGTGGTCTCTGTTCAGAGCCTGCGCAGTCAGGATAGACACAGGATAAAGGGAAAGCATGAAAATAGATGTTTTCCCCAGTTTCCCTCTCTATCTTTTATTTTCCTTTGGTCTTAGAACAATGACATCCAATGTTTCCCAGCAGATTTCTCCCTATATGTGAGATTCTTTCCCACTAGCTTCTCTTATCCAGAACTTGTTTGCTTGAAGTGTAGCTAAAGTGGCTGTAATTTAGGGGAGAGAGGGTTCCTATGGACATGACCTACTCTTGTCTAAAATCTGCACGTAACCCATCTTCATAGAATAGTTGATCAACATTTGAAGACATAGGACACCGTGTCTCAAATGCTTTCAAAATAATCTTACAAAACCAGCATGGCTCCAAAATCCCTGTGAAGATCTGCTATCACCACTTTAATCTTATCTTGCCCTGTAGTTAAGGAGGTCTGAAAATGGATGCCAAATTGCTGCAATTATTAGTACCTATGACATTGTTTTTAAAAAGTAATACATTGCAAACTGGTAGGTTCTATTCATGGTTTCAGTCTTTTATCAAGATGGTAACAGGCTATGCAATTTTGAACTTTTATGTTAAAACTGTTCGTAGAGTTAAAGTATCCACTTGTTTTGGTTCTACCAATGTCAGATACATCTCTCTCCCTGACACTTGCAAAATCAGTATGAGCCTAAAAACTTACAGCTGGTTCTTAAATTTCTGGAAATGTTTTTCTTCTACTGCTCATTCTTTGACATAAACTAATAGCAATACCCAGTACTTTTTACCAGAGTAGGCAAAGCATCATCACTAGTAAATGTTTTCCTCTCTAAGTTGACAATGTTCTTGCTGATTGTGGATATATCACTGAAGTTTACAGTCGTAACCAAGTATTTGCGGATCACTGTTCATAACTGTATAAATCTTATAATTTGTTATTTGAGAAAGGGCCCATCTCAAAATGTCTCTGCAACAGTCAATGTAATATTTTGAGTGGCAACTTTATTTCAAACTTGTTCTTTTCTTTGGGTTGTTTTTTGTTCATTTGTTTGTGTTGCTACGGGTTTTTTTAATGCAGCAAGTCATCTGATTTCATGAAATAAACATTTATTTTCTACTGGATGGTACTGGATGCCAACTTGCAAGCTCTATCTAAACAACACTGCATCTCCAAAGATGTGAGGCTGCTTGTAAAAATCTGACTGGAACCAATAAGCAGAGAAAAGTTTGTACATACACAGCAGTAAAAGAATAAAAAGTAAAATAAGTATTAATGTGGAAGGTAAATATGTACTACCGTTGTTTTTCCTTGAAAGAATAGCACTTGTGAATTTATAATTGCAAAGAATGTAAATAAGAAATTTTGCCATAAATTTACTATGTGGCATTTACATAAATATGTGAAAGGAACTCCCAAAGAAAAGCTGAATGCAGAGTCTCTGCCTGTTTTTGCATTAAAACATTAATGCAAAATTATTAGTATGAACAAGCTCGTTAAACAAACAGTTATTCATACATGTAGTTATGTTACATTCCCTTGGGTGGTCCAGCTTCCATCTGTGAAACTATTCATGCTAATAGAGTTAAGTGTGTGTACTCAGAGGAAGAGCCTCTGAGGTCTGATAAATAAATCCTATTATGTAATATCTGATAAAGTTGTTTTTACACCAGTATCAAACTCAGAGACAAGGAACACACATTACTGGGCCACACTGAGTTCACTGTCCTGTCACAACTGACTAGTGCTACATAATTCAGAGGAATTTATATGTTCACCATAATGCGAGATACGGGATCATTTTTGCTCACAGTAGTCTTGTATCTCATTAAATCCTTGACTCCAAAGCCTTTCCATGTCAGCAAATTCCATAATCCACAGTGGGTTTTTATTTTTTCCCAAAAAAAGAAATAGATAATGGAAAACAGAAACTTCTTTCAGCCATTCTTAATTTTCCACCTTCTCATGTGTAGGAGGACATCCTCATACTTTTCTGTTAACAGACTGTGTAGTCATTCTAAACTTAACATACCTGTTCCCGTTGCCCTGATACATTTATCAGGGCACATTAGTTTGCCTGCTTTCTCAACTTTTTTTTTAATCATTGTTCATGCAGGCACTGTCTTTTCTGTTCTTCATTCTTTTCCTCATTCCTTCTAAATTCACAACATTCATTCTGTTTCAAAAACAAGCTACAGAACTTAGAATCAGAGAATTTTAAGGGGTTGGAACAGACTTTAAAGATCATCCAGTCCCAAACCCCCTGCCATGTCCAGGGACACCTCTGACTAGACCAGGTTGCTCAAGGCTTTATCCAGTCTGGCCTTGAATACTGCCAGGGTTCAGGCAACCTGTTCCAGTATCTCATCACCTTCATAGTAAAAAATTTCTTCATAATTACCTAACCCAAATCTCCCCTCTTTCATGTGTACCCATTGCTCCTTGTCCTATCACTACAGGTCCTGATGGAAAGTCCCTCTCTGGCTTCCCTGTAGGCCCCCTTCAGCTACTGGAAGGTTGCTTTGAGGTCTACACATAACCTTTTCTTCTCCAATATTAATGTATAATGAAACAGTTTATTATTTCTGGCTTGTTAAATTTGTGTGGGCTGCAAATTGAATTGTGTACTGATTGTTCAGGTCCAATTTCTTTGGAAGTACCATTGAACTAATCGAACTGTGATCTTGCAAGGCATATTACTTATATTTCTTAACATCAAGCTTCATTTGAAACGTGCTCATCTGCCCCTGAAGTGCCTCAAAGCTGCCTTGCTTTAAGACGCAGGAAGCCGTCAAGACTCGCGAATTTAACCCGAACTTTTCAAGCTGGAGTTCAGTTTAACAGCAGCGTCCAACTAACAGTTCAGGTTTAGATGTTTCCTGCGCCCGGTTCTCACTTCGCCATGTGACGGCCGCCCCGGCCCGGCACCAGCAGCTGCTGGCGGTGACACTGCGGTGCCCGGGGCACATCGGCACCCGCTGACCCGGCCCAGGGGATCGGCCATCGCCATGCCGCTTGTTCCTTTTTTCGTCTGTACCCGCAACTTTCCGTATCTGCTTAGTTTTGCCGATTTTAGATTATTTTTTTTTTCTGCTCTTCTGAAACGTGAGGGGCTCGTTAGAAGCCTTCGGGGGTTTGAGCTGCCGCTGTGAAAGCAGCTGAAGGGGACGGACCAGCCCCTCCGCGCTCCCCTCCCGCCGCGCTCCCGGCGACGCACCAGCTGGGACATACCTGAGCTCCCAGCCCTCGCAGCATCCCGGCTGCCTACCAGTCCTTTTCCCCGCCCCCCTCGGGAACTTTTCCTCCCTCAGGACGGAGACCCGGCATCTGCCCGCGGGTTACGCGCCTTGCCGCCGCTCCTGCGCATGCGCCGGGCCCGGCACGACCGGGCGAGGGGATGGGGAAGAGCGCGCGCTCGCCGCAGCGGCGCCTTTGCAAGGGGGAGCGGTAAGTGCGCGCATGCGCCTTGGGGGCGGGCGGCGGTAGCCGCGCGTGCGCGCTGTGCCGGGCCGTGCGAGGGTCTGGCGGTGGGAGCGCGGAGGGGCCGCGTGTGAGGCCGGGACAGCGAGGGGATCGCCCGCCGGGGCACGGGGACCGCCGGCATGAGGCTGGTGAGGAAGGACCTGGAGAAGGACAATGCGGGGCAGGTGACGCTGATCCCCGAGGAGCCCGAGGACATGTGGCACACGTACAACCTGCTGCAGGTGGGGGACAGCCTGCGCGCCTCCACCATCCGCAAGGTGCAGACCGAGTCGGCCACGGGCAGCGTGGGCAGCAACCGCGTCCGCACCACGCTCACCCTCTGCGTGGAGGCCATTGATTTCGACTCGCAGGCCTGCCAGCTGCGCGTCAAGGGCACCAACATCCAGGAGAATGAGTACGTCAAGATGGGCGCCTACCACACCATCGAACTGGAGCCCAACCGGCAGTTCACGCTTGCCAAGAAGCAGTGGGACAGCGTGGTGCTGGAGCGCATCGAGCAGGCCTGCGACCCGGCCTGGAGCGCCGACGTGGCCGCCGTGGTCATGCAGGAGGGGCTGGCCCACGTCTGCCTGGTCACCCCCAGCATGACGCTTACACGCGCAAAGGTGGAGGTGAACATCCCCCGCAAGAGGAAAGGGAACTGCAGCCAGCACGACCGCGCCCTGCAGAGGTTCTACGAGCAGGTGGTGCAGGCCATCCAGCGGCACATCAACTTCGAGGTGGTGAAGTGCGTGCTGGTGGCAAGTCCGGGCTTCGTGCGGGAGCAGTTCTGTGACTACATGTTCCAGCAGGCAGTCAAGACTGACAATAAACTTCTGCTGGAGAACAGGCCCAAGTTCCTACAGGTAAGGTGTTAGACAGTCTCCAGAGTGGGTGAAAAGGGGCTTGAGAGTTGTCTGTCAGTGAAAATAAAACGTAGTCACATGGGAAGTAAGTCACTTACTAGACAAAATAAATTTCTTACTGAGCATCATAAGGAAATAATTCTCATGCCTCTTGAACTGTAATGTAGTTATGCATGATACAGGGATCATGGAGTAGAGAAAGTATTAAATATATCAAATTAAATATATCAAACTACCTAAAAAGGCATATTTATGTGTGTGAAGTGTGAAGTACAAATTGGAAAATACTTTAACTGTACTGTTATTCTGTCATGCTGTATAGCATGCACGTTTAATAACAGCTTTCTAGAGATGTTTTTTAAAAAGTACCTGGATGTCATATAGGTTAGTTACTTTTGCTGTAAGTCTTGTACTGTATATTGAAAGTTATGCAGATCATGGCATTTTTTTCCCATTTCTTTGTCGTCTCATTGATTGAGTGGGTGGGGGTTTTAGCCTTTTACTGAAGCGGGCAAATTCAGAGCTTAAAATGAGTTTTTATAAGGGTACTTGTATAATTTTTAAGTTGGAGTAGGCCTGTAATCTATGCTTGCAAAAGGCTGGGGACAGGGTGAGTGAAGTGTGTCCCAATACTTAATGGTCTCAGCGTTAGAAGACCCCGTGCACCAAGAAGCCTCCTTTTGCATTTGTAGTATAAAGGTACGTGTGAGAAGTTTCAAATGTACTTCACAACTTTGCAAGTGTAATAGCTGTGCAGCTGTGCAAGACTCCATGCCTTTGCACTATATCCCTGCAGTCTTTAGAGGCCTTTTCTGGAATGCTGTAAAACAGAGAGGCTTAGATCTCAGTTTCTTAGTAGTTTGAAGTAGCCATCCCATCAGGTGGGCATAATTAATTCAGTCTTTGAATAAGTGAAACAGTTTTCTTTTGCTCTTCTTAAAGTGCAATTTAAGGGATTTGGTGTAGGTTCTGGGTTGCAGGAGAGATCCTTAAAAAAAAGAATCTTGTATGTTTCAATAAGGAGGTAACTTCCTCAAGTAACTGTCAAGGTTATTGTTATGTACAGTGGAAGATATGAAAGATATTTGTGATTGGTTAATCAAGAAAATGGTCCTTTTTCTTTGAAAACACCAAACCTCTGACTTTGTTTTTGCTCTAGGTCCACTCTTCCTCAGGACATAAATACGCTTTGAAGGAAGCACTCTGCGACCCAACCGTAACCAGCCGCCTTTCTGACACTAAGGCAGCTGGTGAGGTCAAAGCCTTAGATGACTTCTATAAAATGCTGCAGCATGAGCCTGACCGGGCTTTTTATGGCCTGAAACATGTGGAAAAGGCCAATGAAGCCATGGCCATTGATACCCTGCTGATCAGTGATGAGCTTTTTCGGCACCAGGATGTGGCTACTCGTGCCCGATACGTTAAGTTGGTAGACAGTGTGCGGGAGAACATGGGCACAGTGCGCATTTTCTCCAGCCTTCACGTGTCTGGAGAGCAGCTTGGCCAGCTGACAGGGGTGGCAGCCATCCTGCGCTTTCCTGTGGCTGAGCTCTCTGACCAGGAAGATGAGTCTAGCTCTGAAGAGGACTGATGACAGTGACTTCATTCCACAGTTTTTTTTCCACATCATGCTGAAATGACATTGAAGGCACTCCCTTTCTAAATACTGTGTGCAGATGTTCCATGACATGTAATTATAATTTTTCTGTAGTATACACATAAAGTATGTAGCTCTGCTGAGCACACTACTTGATATCTGTTCTATAATAATATTTGGTATACTGTATGTTGAAGCTGACTGGTTTTTGCAAGTTACATCGCAAACCTTCAGCAGTATAAGAAACTAATTTGGCTCCCCAAAGCTGCTTAGTCTGTATATTAAGGCAGACTGGTAGCTCAGTGGAGTGTGTATGAAAAAATAATAAACTAAGAGGGAGAAATTAATGTCAGACTGTTTCTATTCAAGTGCTTGAAAAGACTATTGAAAAACAAATGTAAGTTTCTTCATGCAAGACCTATCAAAACTGTGCTTGATCTTCTTAGGAAGTTGCTGTTCTTCCTGCGATGTGTCAAAGGAATGGGGTCAGCATCATTTTTTAGGGCTTTTTGTGGCATTATGAGTCTAACTGCTTAAATATTTCTGTGAAACACTTGAAACGGTCTTTCAGAAATCAGACCCTTTACGTTTTTCCCTAACATGATACTAGATGCAAGACAAATGGAGACTCTCAGTCACCCATTTCAGTTACCTTTTTGAATCCTGTTACCTTGTGAGATTGTCCTAAAGGCTAACAAGGTGTCATTGACTGTATTCTGCTAAATTGGCATTATTTAACGCCTAGTTCTGAGAAAGTATATGAAAAGGTTTACAAAATCAGGACCCTAGTTTCCATGAGGAATCTTTTGACAACAAACACTTCAGTTAATGTCATAATCTGGATTTTTCTATTTAGGTATCTCTTTAAAAACAGACATAAGATGTGATACAGAAATTAAATTATGAAATTATGAATCAGACTTCATGCTAAGATAACGGCAACTGTAAAAGTCAGAATTATCTCTTCAGTTATTAGATCTGCTCCAAGTATTGAGAGCCACAAAGAGTTTTGTTTCTTCACTAGGCAGTAATTCTTAGGCTGAGGAAGCAGAAATTGCTTTCAGATTCAGACATAATCTGTGAGGGAATTGTTTCAAACCAATGTTTGATGATGCGGCTTCTGTGTGTAAATAAGCATTCCTGTTTTAAATGTGGTGGAAGGTGGAGAACAGGAGCCGTGGAAGACTTCTGAAATAGGGAAAGTGACATAACAGTGGAACTTTAAAAAATAAAATGACTGAAACTCTTAGTCTGGGTATAATAGTTATAGGAAATAATTTTTATGGGTAGTCCCATATGTTGATGGATGCCAGTCCTCTGCAGTTAATAATACCTATTGTTAGCTGAAAACTCAGCCTAAACTTCCTGATAGAGAAGTGCTTTTGAGTTAAAAGCCATCTTCCCTTTTCCTAACATCCACACAGTCTTAAGGAATTCTGAACAGAACTTATATTAGAGCTGTAGCCCTGTGATTCTTCTTTCTCTGAAGACAAGCAAGCCCATTGAGACAATTGTTTATAGTCATCTTGCACACATATATTCTGTTATTTGAGCTTTACATTTTTGTCTTGAATGGTGTTGGGTGCTACAAGTCATAGAATGCTCAGGTTTCCTTCGGCAGTTAAGACTGGTTAAATTGATTTCTTTTTTCTTTTAAAAATTTGTCTAGGCTGGTTATACACTTTACCAGCTAGAAAGCACCATGATTCCTGCTGTATAGAGTAACATGTTAAGAGCATCTGAAACAGAAGAAACTGACCTTCAATAAATATTACTTACATGCAGCAAATTATGGGTCTAAATAAACTCATAATGTCTAAACAAAGTCATTAATTTCTTTATAAGCTGGTATATTAGTATTTATCTTTTTCTGAGTAGTGCTAATTTGTTGCAATTAGACACAAATGGTACTTATGTTCAAATTTGTAGTACACCACAAATTCATAGTTTATTTCTCAGCAAACTGAGAGACAGATCAAACTGTTCTTTGGTTGTGGAATGGATTGCTGTTTTACCAGACCAAATTGGTTCCACTTATTCCATTTTAAGCCAGAAATTATGAAGAGTTTTTGCTGTGTACTGCAAGATTACAATGGCATTTTTGTGTTTAGTGCCTGTAGTATATCATCCAGGAAGAGAATCAGCCATTTTGCTGCGTATTTGTTTTAAGGTAGAACAGCAAACATCTGTTAAGAAAACATGAAAATAGTGATTCTTTGAATTATTCACACTTAGAATTAAAATTCTGTCCTGACTTTACATTTTGTGTATTTCTATTTTTTTAGCTATTCCTGTAATGTCACTAAGTCTCTGAAAGAAATACACATGGAGTTGTCCAAAGTATGGAAGGGTGGGATTTTTTTTTTCATAGCCATTTTTGTAGTAAAATAAATATACAATCACTATGTATACAAATGCATCCTGTTTCAGGAAACAGCTTAAGTGCTTGGTATTGAAAGTAGGCTGTGTTCAGTGGTTGCAGATGCTTGACCTGGCCAAGTTCCAGGGTTGCTAGTATCTGTCACATTTCAAGGAATTTTGATTAGTTGAAAAGTCCATATTGACAAACGTTCTTAATGCAGACCTTAGCACATGTGCATAGATGACACACAGAAGATAGACTCTGTCTGCAGATTAAAGGAGTAAGTGCTAGAGCCATGGAAAAATATTTTTTGTGTCCATTGTTTGGAACTAAAGGTGCATGAACTAAAAACAGTATTTAATGAGTTTGAAATGTCTCAGTTTAGTTTCTGATTACATTCTGGCATAATTCTGTGAATTAGTAGTATGGTTTAACTTCCAGTTTTTCACTTTTCAAAATAAATGAATACACATTGTAGGATTTCTTAAAGCTTGTTACCTTTGGTAGGAAGAAAGCTTTAAAAAGTATCATGAAATCAATCAAAAGATTGATCCTGAACCCTGCTGTGCTCTACAGTGATTTAGATAAATTTATTTTAGGTCATAATACCTCTCTTACAAACTTGTACTTTGGACTAGGCCTCAGTTTGTTTTGTCATCTTTTGCATTTGAATCCTTTAATCATATAATTTTTTGTGATTGTTTACCAACTAAAGTTTGGTGCAAAATGCAATGTCACCACCAGCTACAGACCAAAATAATCCTACTAGTTAAAAAGCAAAATAAAAGATTAATCTTTCAGTAAAACTGCAAGGCGTTTAACAGTATTTGATCTAGGGAATTCCTCGTCTCCCTCATCTTGTCTTCACCCTTGTATAAGTAAAATGCTAGTGTGAATTATCTTTGGACCACTCTCTGACCATCACTGTAACAAGAGCCCAGCTCTTCAGCTTAATTTATGATGCGGCTAGGCTTGATGGTTTTAAAGCCATTTAAATAAATGTCTGAGGTAATTTTCATTAGCTACTGTTCTCTCATAGGTTAAGTAGCCCTGAATTTTGAAACTAACCCACCATTTGAAAATCTTGGTTTAACTTCTGGGCTGATGACCTTGGTTTGCCTATTTCTGTGGAGGTATATTATACCTCATTTCTCATTTGACTGATTTATGTCTTGAGCCTCTCCAGTTTCTTTCTGTAAGCTGCATTATCCATCCAGAAAAGTGTACCTCTCTGCATGTGATCTCTTGTAGATCACCCATTCCATTCAGGTTTTTTTGAGATTTTCATAGCTTTATTTTTAAAGAAAATAAGCATTTTTTATGCAGGAGTACTTACCTAGTTTTGCAGGAAAGAAAAAAAAACACATATTCTCAGAATGTTTATGCTGGTTTTTTATCTGAAAGCACATTTCTACGGTGTTGCTTCTACAAAAGATCTAAGAAAGCAATTTTTAAAATGTGGAACAGCAATTAGAAGGTCTGCAATTAGGAATCCTTGTTTATAACATAAAATTAGAATTCCTGCAAGACACATAATAACAAAAAAAAAAAAAGAAGGAATGACTTCAAAAAACTACTTATCTATGTACTTTTTAGATACAGCAAAACTTCAGGCTTAATTTTTTTTTTCCTTGGTCTCTGATATACCGGTTGCTTTTATCAGTTCCACACCCCCCCTTTTTTTTTGAAAGATAAAATGTTTCTTTTAGAATTAAGTTCTTAAAAGAGCTAGGTGCATCTGAGGTAGTTTAGGTGGATTAAAAAAAAAAGTTTCTTCAAGCTCTGCAAATGTGGGGAATGATACAGATCTGGCAATCATTCCCTGCTCAGTTCTTGTTCAGTATACATCTGCAATGTGAATGATAAAAGTTTTGATTCTTTAAGAACCTAAGATTTCTCAGTTCTGATGTGATTTAGCAGATAGTAGGCAGAGAACAACTGACAGGGCTTTATTAGATTATTTTTCAGTATCTCTTTTTCTTTTGGAAGAGCCACAACTTGCTTTTAGAGACTGTTTTAATCAGATTTTGTATTGAAAAAAATAGTATTTTGAAAACTCATTGTTCTGCTAATTTAGGGTTAAGAAAATGCCTAACTAGTTTGGTCTTATGATTATTACTGTGATTCTTAATTCAGGCACTGATGTGAGTTGAGCCTGAGCTTTTTCAGCAGTAGAAAGAGTAAACACAGGCTTGTGTGACAGTTGCCCAAAGACATGCTGAATAAGTGTAATGTTTAGTCCTGCTACATTTTTTATGCTTGACTCAAGTAGGGCATTTATTTGGATCTGAGACTAACTACTTGCATGATAGAGAATATAAAGAAAAGAAACATCTCCAGTCTAACAACCAAACTGCGTATCTGTGAACTTCTGAACTTGACTGTTTTAGAAATCCAGTATAGCTTTTCTGCAAAAAAATTGTCTTCTGAGATGCCTTAGCCTAAAATAAAGCATGAGGAAAAGGTCTCTGAAATCGTACTTATTTACTCTGTGGTCTGAAAATAATTCCTTCTTTTGTCCCACTTAAGGCCTGTATAAGAAACAAGAGTGGGGACTGGTGTTAGAACAGCCCTTTCTTCCAAGTCAGTGTCTTCTGGGAAATGCAACATGAAGCAGCAACTTTTAAGCCCTGCCGGTTCTTGTCAGCTTCTGCTTTATCAATCTGTAATTTATTGCCCTCTTTTCACAGCTAATGTAATTGCTGTCATGCTGCTCTAATAATTACTTAAAAGTCAAATTAGAGCTGATCATGAATCCTCTGGTGAAATAACTGTTCCATTAGAGAATGTTAATTAGTTGAAACCAGCCCTCCTTTTTAGGAATGTACATACCAGACTTGATGGGAAGTGTTTTCTCTAGTCCAAAATGGAATTTCTAGTCAAAGCCAAGCCTGGAATAGCGAAAAAAGAGCCTAAAGGCTCTAAGGAGTCATATGGAACAGAAGGTAACACAGCTTAAGACCATTTTCTGTTCCATAGTTAACACTAGGCTAAAGGTGCTCCCTTTTCTGTCATTGTGTCATTCGTAAATACAACTCCACATTGCCTAAGCAGAAAAATATATTTTGTCTAACTCACAACTGGCTCACCTCTTGCAATGAGGGACACAATTTTCAGACTTCTGATCTCAACTTGAGAGGAAAATAATTGAAAGCTGGGCGTCTTTCTATCTAATACACTTCCAATGTAGTCTTCAAGTCTCAGTAAAAAAAAAGCCCTGAGAAAGAGAACTGAGTAGTGTTCCATTCCAAAAAGATTTTGGACCAGATGGCTAACAGCAAGCCTGGTTTTAAAGACGGGCACATTATTTCCCGTACAGCCTTTTTTTTTGCTCAAAACAAATAACTTCAGCAGACTTTTTTACTGAAAGGGCTTGTATGCAAAGATGTGTGTGTGTGTGTGTGTGTGTGTGTGTACGTGTGTTAAGAAAAAAGCTAACTTGACTCTTAAGTTTGTAGTTGCTTTAGTAACTGAAGGAATGTCTTGGGATAGAGTTGACAACTATCTTCAAAGATTTGTTTACAGTAGGAGGAACTTGGTAGCAAGTGATAAATTCAGGATGTCAGACAGTTGTTCAATACTCATGGACATTACCTTCAATGGTTTCTGATGCTCTGAAAGGTACAGCAGGTTTTGCTGAAGAAAATTGCCTTTTCTTTGACCTGCAGTGTTCAGCCTGGTGGCTTCGAGTGTTTTACATAGTTCAGGTGTGTGAGAAGTTAATTAATTGCATTTGTTTATCTTGCCCTAATAGTTGTCATAACACCATTTCCATTCCCATTTACTAAAGAAAACTGGTATATCCCATATAATTTTTTCCTCTCCTGAGTGGAAATTGCTGTTCTGAAATGGGGTGTCTAAGCGAAACTGAAATGGACTCTGCAGAAACAGTGCTGGATGAACATCAGCTTTCTGCCAGGACGGTGAAGTCTCCTGGGGCGGTGGCTGCTCTTGCTGCAAGGCTGTATGTAGGAGTTACTGGGACAGCAGTGCTAAGAGCCGGAAAAAGAGCAGATGTCTCATGAGGGAACTTCTCCAAGTTCCAGAGCTGTGAGGGAAGATGAAAAGCTATGGTTTAATGGAAAACATGAGGTGCTGATTTGGGTATGTGACTGCTTCCCCAAGGAGAGATGCAGTGAATGTCTGAAATACCTCTACTCAGTTCTAACAACTCATGCTCAGTTGAGGGTAAGATACCAGGTGATGTGATTAAGCTCTTTGTGTGTGTCTGAGGGAAACAAGCATTGAGCTGGAGGCCGAGACTTGAAATTGAGGTATTGAGACCTTGGTAATCCTGTCACTATGGAGTACGGAATTTCTGACGAGCCCCCTACATAAGTGTCACATGTGGAGTCATTGCTGTATCTGAGGTTGTGAAGGACTGATTTTGTTTTGCTTTCATACCTGTCTGAAAGCCACCTTCTTTTTCAAAATAATTGGTTTATGAAACAAACACCTCACTGTGTCATGTTGGCAATATGCGTGATAAGCCAAGGAAAAATTCCTAGTCAGACACTAAAAAAAACCCCACAACAAAACCAACAGAAGCTGATTGAAATAAACTTCTCAGAGGTTTTGGGGGCATGCCTAGAGAGAAAAAAAAAAAATAAAACAATGTCTAACAAGGTTTGTTGGTGGTTTTTAATGGTTTTTCAAGTCGTTTCAGCTAAAGGATTGCTTTTAAAGATAAGCAGACTGGTGAGTCAAATCAGTCCAAGGACAAGTTTTTAAACCTTTTCTTTGGAACACCCCAGAAATCAGTTATTAAAACTCTTATTAATACACAGGCAAGCATTGTGATCTTGGTAAACAACTGAGTTATAATTGCATGAGTTGTTGCAAGCTGTCTGCGTATGTTTCATCGAAGTGTAGATGTGCATGGTTCTGTGTATTTTTCTTATGAGACAAAGTGTTTCGTTATGAGTACAAAGTTAAGTGTTCAGAAAGAACAAAGTTAATGTTGGCAGTTAATGCTGACAACTGTGAGTCTAACTTTTCCTAATTCTGAAGACAATTTCTAATTGTCTTTTTTTTTGGGGGGGGGGGAAGGAAATTGTCACTGAAAAATGCTTAAGGCTTTAAGCCTTATTATTTTGAAAATGAGGTTTTCACTTCTAGAACATTTTTTAAACTACTTTGTTCTTCCCTAGTTTAAGCGCTTTTATTTTGACATAAGAACTGGCAAGAAATAATGTATGTTAGAGAGCAGAAAGTTCCTACTACTGGAAAAATGAGAAATTGGAACAGCCTTGCAGTCAGAAAAAAATCAGAGCAAAAGGTCATTTTTATATGGAATTTTTTTACCCTGAAAAATATTATGTACTTGCCAGCAGCAGATATGAATCAATTCAGCAGTCTTGTACCCTATGCTTGGACCAGAAGCAGAGCACTTGCTGTTTTTATTCTAGTAGAGCATTGTGTTGCCCTTTTTATATCTCTCCAATTCTTAGCACATTTATTCACACCACATCTCAACAAACGCACCAGATTACACCACAACACTGACCAGCTGTCAGACAGGGATTAGCTAATGATGCATCTGAGCAAATGATGCAAAAATGCTCGTGTTAGGTACCTGATAAGGGTTTTGATGAGTACTTTCCTTTCAATCTCTGCCACTTAGATGTCCTCCAGGAGCTTTAAAGGTTATTAAAAAATAATTTTTGAGTGTTTTATTTGTAAACATGATGTGTCAGACTCAAGTCATTGATCATTAAATGTGTTCCCTTTAGAAAGAATGTTTTCTCTAATGATTCTGAAGTCATTTGCTGTGAGTTGTCTGTCAGCACAGCTTGGAAAAGTTTGTTTCATACAAAGGCAACTGTGGTACCCGAAGAGCTGTAGAACAAAGAAGAATAAAAAGAGCTCAGCATTAGTACTGCTGTGCTGCCTCACAGCTGGGCAGGAAGGAAAAGCTGGAAGTGGTCTGCTGGTCTCTGCTGCTGAAACTGCAGTTGAGGGGCTACTTGTATTAGCTGATGTTAAATCTGTGATAAGGTAGCACGTATTTATTTGCAAGAGGGATGTTGTGGGACATAAGATGATGGCATGAGGTTCATTTGTGCCTTTTTAGAAGGTCCTTTTTTTCACACTGGAAAGCTCCTATTGACTTCAGAAGACTGAGTAACTTTTAACCCCAAAACATCAAAGTGGTATCTCCACAAGAAAATAAAATTTCATCACTATTAAACTTCCATAGTACTTCTGTGTGGGTGATGCAGATGTCTGAAAGAAAGAGTAATAGATTCTTTATGGAAATCCAGATACCACGAGGATACTTTCAGAACAGGCCTGGTCTGGACAGATATCTTTAAAATCATAGGTGTACTTCAGTGCTGTGGGTGGGAAATATAAGTTATTAGTGCCAGTAATTCATGTAGAAAACTCTATCTTAAACTTCATCTGAAAAACAGGATGTTTTCCTACCTCTAGGATCCAGCTTTAATTTTTTGGGGTGGAAACAAACCTTCCTTTTATAATCTCTTCATGGCTAGTTCCAAATTTCCCTGAATTGTTTATTGACCGATAAAACATTTGCAGTAAAAAGACCTAGGATTAATTTTGCAGAGCTTTCAACTCGTTTGCCAGTAAAATCCCTACAACAGCGGTACAGTGAAAGAGATGTGCATGCTCTTACTGGTACTTGAGTGCCACAGTCTTTAATTAGATATGGTTGGTGATGCATATTATGCTAAAGTTTTCGGTATGTTGTTAATCAGTATTGGTAATTCATGGTGATATATCAGCTTTTGGAGAATTTATCAACTTTTTAATTAAAAAAAGTGTCTTGTCTATAAAAATATACCACCTGAAAGAAGAATATTAAATATCCAATTGCAAACTGCAATTTTAAAAATTACTTTATTTCCTACCTTCAGTGTGAAATGACAAGGATCTTGATCATATGCTCCTCCAAACATGTCACACATGATTCATTCAGGGAATAAGTTTCTAGCATACAGTAGAGGTGCATCTTTTATGCTTATTTCAGCTGAGTGATACCAGTGGGAAGTTGGCATTTGGGTTTAGTCTTTTTTTCTGATGAACTCAAGTGAACACTGTATGCCATTTCCTGACTTACTGAACCCGTTTACAGAAAGTGTAGTTTTATCTATTGCCTGTAAATTATGTTCACTTCGCAGGTAGACTGGAGATTAGCTACTATCAAATAAAATGTCAAGCTTATGAAAGTCCTTATGATTGTCTGAGACCGTAAGCTGCTTAAGTACATAAATACATTTAGCAGCAGTCTCATGAATTGCCTAGTGCAATCCCAGTTGTTCTTTTGTCCAAATGAACAAACTTTTTTATTGCTGATCTTCAGTTTTTCTTAGGGTGCAGTGTCATTCATGATGTGTCTGTGGTGGTGGTGGTTTTTGTAGCTTTTACCTAACTTTTATGGTGAAGTTCATGGAAGATTGGATTTAATGACCACTGTGGCAATTTGCAGTCTCACATTCTTGTCTGCTTGGATTTCGTAGTTACAAGTGTAAACTTTATGTTATCACAGAACCATGTTCTTTTAATTGTCCAGTACAATAAGAGATTTCTTATGACAGTTAACAATTCATAGGTTACTCTCCTCACAAGTAAGGAAACAGACTGGTTGAGGATTATCTTCTCTTTCTAGCAGTGAGCAGTCGTAAATTTCAAATCAGGAGAGCTTTGTATGTCTTAATAGAGAGTCACTACCATTATTACCCATGCGGATACATGCTTGAAACAGGCTCAGGATTTTGCTATGAGGAGGTCAGACCTGATCTGTGCAAACAGGCAGTGCCTGCTGCACCATGCTCTTGCAGGGCAGCACTGGCTCTCTATTCAGGCGTTTCAGTACTGTGCAGTTGGGCATGAAGAGGCACTTCCATCTGACCTTGTGTGAGAGTCCTAGCATCTGGGGACCATTCATGGTGGAATGCCAGCATTTCAACAAAAAAGGACTTACTTTACATTACGGCCTGTAGCAATCTTGTATCAACTATATTCTCACTGTAATAATTTTCTGATTACCGATAAGAGAAAAATTTAAAAAAAAAAGAAAATCTTGAGCAATACTATTGGCAATAAAGTTGATTCATTTGCAAACAATTAACATACACAATAGGAAAAAGGTATTATTTGGATGATGATTCATTTTTTCAGTCCAAGCTCTGTGTCAAGCATTTTTAAACTTTTCAGAGTTTTTCAAAAGTAGGTTTTATGCCTAACTCTCCAGTTCAGCTCTCAGCAAGCTGCAGGTATAATTAAATGTTAAAAAATGTTTTAGACTTTAGTAGGATACTTACATTATTAAAAGTGTTTTCCATGTTAGACTGAGGTAGTATTTCCCTATGCATTTTAAATGGAGTTCAACTTTGTGAGTATTCTTTTGATATACATTTTTTCTGGAATCTGTTAGCTTTATGTAACAAATTCATCTGAAAAGTAATCTAAGCCTTAGTGCTAAGAACCAGTTTAAATTTTAAGAGTTTTCAAGTTTTTGCTGGAGAATAAGAATACGTATTGGAAACAGGGAAACAGAATGTTTGAAAGGAATTTCTGTCCTGAGGCATTTATAGGTAGTTGGTTTTAAGTTTGATGGGGTAGGCTGGTGAAATGTAGACTTATTAGATAGACTGATTTGTTTTGAGGTTTATTTGGTACTATGTTTCACATTCTCTTAAAGTCTATTTACATTTTTTTAGTATGTAAATAACAGCATAGCGGCAATAGATCTACCCTCAGAAGTGCATTAATTTGTCTGCAGTGTTTGGCAGATTTCTCTGATTTTTGACAGATTTTTTTTTTCAAATGTAGCTTGCAAGTTGGCAAGATAAAAAACAAGTACAAAGTATGGATTCAAGAGAAACTTAAAAAATGTGTAAACAATGTCATTTGCAATTCACATTTGAACACTGACAAGTGTTCGATTTCTTCCAACTCAAAGGATTCACCCGAGTCATGAGTATTCAGGACTTTCTTTTTCCTTAGTCCCTATATTAATATGCTAAAATTATGAAAGATGTGGGCCACGTTATATAGTGACAAGTCACCAGTCTCCATCTTCTCAAAATAAACCTCCTTTGAATGGCAAATGATACTTACTCTTTAACACTATTACACTTACATCTCTGCCTCAAAATTTCTGGCATAGTTCTACAAGCTTTCATGTGTTTTTATCATGAGTTTCAACTCTGATATTGTAAGATACAGCTCTGATTCAAAGATACATTTAAGATAACCAATTGTTAACTGTAATAAATTGGCACTATGTAAGGATGGTCATATAATTTATTTTTTTAAGCAAATAGTGGTGGGTTGACCTTCTTAACCATTTGTGCTATCTATTGCACAAACCAGCAGTATCTTTGGATTGAATCACAGGCATAAAGTTAGAGGAACTGTTGTTTGAAGTGATGTGATTTATGTGATTAGATAAGCTAGAAAAGGTCTGGGAGCTACTTGCTTAAGAACGAAAAAAAGGTTTTGTTTGCTTCCTCCCATTATTCAAGTGTTGCAGAATTAAATTTCATAGGAAGTATGAAAAGAATACTTAGAAATATTTATGAATTATTTCACATTAAAATAATTATAACACCTTTGATAATTAGCATCATACATCTTTAAAAAAACCCAGTAAGATTCATATTGGATCTACTTGGCTTTTTTATTTTTTTAGGCTAAGAGCAACAAAATTAATCTGTTATACATAAAGTATGCTAGGTAGTGTAGGAAAAACAGTCTAGCTAACAGGTCAAATGAAAAATTGCTATTGAAGAAATGACTTTGGGGCTTGCTAATGTGTGTTTCCCACAGCACTAGGTATATCTGACTTTCATGCTTTCTGCATGAAATATGACTTAAGTATAGGTAAATATGAATAGTTTCTATCA
>VZRE01015445.1:57123-70390 GCA_013396775.1 Cephalopterus ornatus
AAAAGAAAAAATCAAAAAAGGGTCCCGTGAGCTTACAGATAGAGTTATATGGTAGGAAATGGAAATTATAGTGGGGTGTTCATGAGGAAATGGTCTTGGATAGCAAAGAGGAATGGGCATAGAGGGAATACAAAGATTATAAGTACTTCAATGGAGTTAAGTATTGATGGAAGATCTACATCCAAAAGATGGACTGGAAGTCATTGGAGACAAGATGAAACATTTTCCATCAAGCTGCTAAAATTGCTAAACCTTTGTACATCTGCACAAATCTAGTAGCAGACCTCGAAAAGGTTTCTGTATGTGACCAGATATTTCTAAGGCTTTTTTCTTCCTTCTGTGAGAAACGGCATAGTGCTAAGAATTGTGCTAAGAAGAGGATCACTTTTCAAATTTTGAACAAAATAGCTTTATTCTGAGGACTGGTAACTGAATGGTTCACATATTCTTGGTCTCTGCCATTATATTTCCAAAAATTTTGCCTGTTGCATTGTGTTTTTAATTTCAAACCACATTACAAAGCATTGATTCAGTATATTTTCAGACTTCACACTGCTTTATAAAGCTGTTTTGCAGCACAAAATATTTAGTACAAAACCAGCAAAGAGAGCTTTATTTAAGCGGTTATATGAGGCATTTAATAGGTTTTGAAAAGCATGTGGCTAATGAATCTGGAATTACTTTCAAATATATATTTCTTGGTCTTTGGGGATACTTATCTACTTGTAATAAGAAGTGGGTTTTTTCAGTTATTGAGTCTCTTTCCAGAAACTCAGTCTTTTGCTTTTCAGAGGTTAAAGATTAAAGAAAAAATGCTGGAGGCAAAATTATACAAAGGTTCTTTTGTAGCCCAGAAAAATAAAAGGCTTGATTTAAGCACTACTGAAGAAGTTTCGGAAGTTGATTTTTTTTTTTTAATATACAGCTTTATTTGAAATATGTTGCTATTTAGCCAGCCAGAACTGAATGCAGCAGGAACTCCTGACACAGCCTCCTTGGCCTTCTGCGGTAAAGGCCAGAGCACTGTGGCCCCCCAAGTCACAGACATCCATTGTACCACTCTTTCTTCCACTTGGGATGTCAGTGGCTAAATCTCTTTTTCATGAGACAAGGCTGTGTAACTCTGCAGTGACATTATCAGTTGTAGATTTACTGGTCCTGCAAAAAATCTGTGTTTGAGCCATGATTTCACAAATAACATTTTTATAGGTATGTTTTTACAAGCAGAACATGTTTAATCTTCCTTGCTACCAGCCAGAGGCAGTCCAGCCTTGACCCAAGTCCATGGTGTTGTGTTCATGCAGCTAAAAGATCCAGCTTTCAGAGGTTTTATTTCCTGAGGCCCAGTGCTGTGCTTACTGAAGGACACAGTTTGTTCTCTGCTGGTGGCTTAATTCCAGCTAGCTGAGAGCTCAGCACACGCTTGCAATTGCCAACATACAGTGGTATCAATTTCCTCAGGTGAAAGAGTTTTCTAATTGCAGAGCATAATACTATTGGCCGTTGTCTTGAAAATAAGCTTTTGTGTGAGGCCAGTTCTGCTCCCCTCACTGAGTCACTTTCACCAGCATCCTGATTGCATCCTTTTACGCTGCTTGTTTCTTATGTTTTCTAGGATCATGAGAGACAGGTAGTCTTTGCAACATCAGCATAAAATACTTTTAAAGGCAGTCGGTTATTGCTTTATAAACTAGGACATCTTTCTAATATCACTTAGCTCTCCGATTTTGATCAGATGCACAGTTCCCTGTTGCTGTATTGCACACTTGTGTTGTTAGAAGGTCTTTAAAATATCTTTCTAGCAACATTGGTTGTAATATGTGCTGTACCAACACTAAAGCAATTTTTTTTTTTTACATTTATTTTGCAAGGGTTCCAGGTATATGAGAATTCCATAAAGTATTTTAATCTTATCTTACTTTTCAGTTTAAATTTCTCTATCCTCTTTTATATACCAGGATGAAACCAGTGTGGTTTTTAAATTTGTTGTTAATTTCCCAGTATTTCTGAGTTGTGCATACTTTTGCTAGACATTTCTACTTGTTTTGGTGTCCTCCTTGATTGCACTTACACCGTCTTTGTTTCAGTTTCTTCTTGCAAAATGCAGATGAATTGATAAAAACAACTGAAATGCTATAGCAGTAAGTGTGAAATGAAACAAAAATAACCTTTGAACACAGGCTGGCAGGGAGAAGTAGTGCACAGCCAATGAGTTAGCCCTGTTCAATTCTAAGTGTAAATTTGTCCTTTCCTGTTTTTGAAAGAAAACATTTTCATTTGTCAGGATAACCTCTGTTTATAGAGGATGCAATTGTTATTTGCTACATGCCATACACAGATAAAACATTCTAACTCAATTTACTCTCTTGTTTAAGTGGATCTTCATGATGTCATTTTTTGTGGGTGATTTGTGGTGATGTATTTTTCATCAGCAAAGAGCCAGGTGTTAGGCTTTCTTCTACAGTTTGGATTATGTTTATATCCATCTGTTTTAGGAAAATAAGGGTGCCGATTCTCCAGTTCTGTGTTTGTAAGGTTAGAGTGACCAGCCAATATGCTTGTGGACAAGTCCCAAAGAAATCTAGTTTTGTATGGTTTAGAGGCAGAATAACCATCCAGACAGCGTGAACGTTTAGCTAAAAGAACTTGTTAAATAAAAGAGAAAAAAATTTATTAGTGGCTACTGGACAAGTATGAGCTACTACTCTAGGTTTGTAGTAGAAATAATATTTGTGTTGTTGTCTTGGTGACTGTTAACCTTTCACGTATAGGTACAAGCTGTGCTAAGCAAAGAATGACACATACATCAGCTCATGTTCTCCTCAGTTTAAATCAGCAGCGAGAGGGACATTGTCCCAGGTTTTCTGCAGTGCCTTCTTTCTTGTAGAACGTGAAATTAAAACTGTAATTTCCATTTTAACCTTTGATAAACATTTATATTCTACACTTCTGATCTGTGTCAGTCATGTCTGATATGTTGTCATTCTGTTAACACGATATGAAATAGTTCAAAATCCTAATTTAATTTACCTACATTAATTGTGATTAAGTAAAATACCATGTACCTTATGAAAAAATGTTTTTTTCTCCTTAATATCCATGACTCTGGAAAGAATCCTCTCCAACTTCCCTGTAGCTCTCCTTTTTCCACTGCTTCTGCCAATAATCTTTTTAATTCATATGCACAAATTAGTCAGAAACAGTAGAGAGTGCATGTCATCTTAGAAACTGGAAGTTTGAAAGAGTTCAAGCTAGATATTGTTATTAATATAATTTTCACAGCTGTAATCTTGATATTTTTAAATGTTCTGAATAAGCAGCTCGTGTATAACGTTCTCTGCACTAAAAAATGAAATAAAATGTGAAAGCCAGGTTGCCATAAATCAGTAGATTATTGTTAGTTAACAGTGTAATGTAGGTCACTATGAACTCCACTTTTCCATTTACTATCTGCAGATTTGAACGTCTCTTTGAGACATTTGTAAGATTTCCTTTTACAGAATCCATGGAAAATGTAGTAAGCTACCTTTTAAAACTACTAATTGTTCATAAATTATGGTTACACTGCTTGTTATGACCCTTACTTTTATGCAAAAACATTATGTTCATGATGTTTCATAGCACATGGAGGCCACAGAAGGCCATGGAGTATATTTGCATGTTCAAATATGCCACACAGTTTGTGTATGAAGTCAAACTTCAAAGCTTCTAACTTCTGGCTAAGATAGAAGGAGAAGATGAGAGAGAGAAGAGAGCAAAAGGACAGACATGCTAGATCAAATGAAGATCATATTTTGTCCAATATCATGCCTGCAGGAGTACATGTAAGTCAATAGCTAGAGAGGAAAAGGAACTAAGCAAGCATATATAATATTCCTCTCCCAGTTTCCAAGTATTTCCAGCTACAGGGATTTCCTGAGCCATATGTGCATTCTGTATGGTTTGTAACCTGCAGTGGTTTTATATTCCATTAATTTATTCAGTTCCCCGTTGAACACATTACATTTAGCACCCGAAGCGTTCTTTGTTGACAAAGTCTACGGGTCTGTTCAGCTGTGTGGAGTCACCACCTCCTTTTTATTTCTGACCATCTAGCTACTTTTGGTTTCTCTAGCTTTATTTTTTTAGAAGAAAGCACTGTTACTGTTGTTTCCAATTTGACCTCACTCAGAAGCATGAGGATTTGGGTGGTTAGTAGCAGATACCTGGCATTTTTTATTCCTCTTCTAGTTTGGTTGTTTTAGCACTTCATATTTTCAGATCTCTGTTATAGCTATGAGGATTAGAAGCATATGCATTAAAATTACAAGATTTGAGAATGTCACATAACCAATTTAGGAAATTTCGTAGCCATTTACTATTATGAATACACAGTGAAAATCACAATAGTTGTCAGTACTGCATCATTGTGTTGAAATTCCACGTCTATCAGCAGATGATGGAATAATGATGGAGGATATCATGGTGGAGTGAACAGAGCACAGGGTGCACATATAATCTTTGGTTGCTCTAGGAGAGAGTAAATGGGAAGAAATGAGCTGGAATTTGTGGCCTTTAATATTTCATATCATAATATGTTTTGAACATCATCATAAGGTGAGAAAGAGGAAAAACATGCCTCTAAGGAGCTCTAGAAGGATGTTCTGTCAGTCTTATTCAGGGGCTAAAGTGAACAGGCGTCTGGAGATCATTAAGAGGCAAGTCAATATGGGTAGATTTTGCATTACCTTTCTTCTTCAAATAAATAATGAACTTAGACAGTTACTTTAGCAGGTGATCTCATTAGTACTGTTTCATTGTCTAGGGTAGGTTGAGAGTCTAAATGACATGGTCAAAATCCCTCACATTGTGTCAAAAGTCATAATAGCAATTGGGTTTCCCCTGAAATTTAACAAAAGAACATTTGAACTGGCGATATCTTGCCTGGATTTCTAAATTTTTTTTTTTTCATTTTACTTGTACTTTGATGGCAGAGAGCAAGGGGGGGAAACTCCTATTGCTCACGAACAGGCATAGCAGAATTTCTTTAAACATAAATGTTTAAGGGAAACAAAATATTATTTTCTAGCAAATTATTTCCCATCAGACTGTCAACCATTAATTTTTTTCTTATAGCCTGCAATAAATATTTTTCTGCAGAGTAAAAGTAATCTCTGATGTAGTTGTTTCACTTCTTTATATTTCCTGACTCTGACTGGAGGAAGAGAAACTAAAATAACACAAATGAAAGTTTTCCTTTTTTTGCTGTTTGGTGAAACTGGAAATGCCTACTGAGTGACAAATAGTCTTCTGTGATAATTTCACTGCATTTAGCAGGAAATAAGATGCTGAGATAGACAGATTAGCATTGACCACTTGGGAGCTTAATTATAGTAACAAGCTTTCCATGAGAACATCAATTCAGTGGTGAATAACAGATGTGTTTTAGTAACTGTACATTATTTAGATGCTTTGACATGCAGCAAATTTTATGGATTTGGGTATTTTTATGTAGTGGTTAAATGTCACCAAATGATGAGGAAATGCTTCTTTAAAATTAAATTAAACTTGTGTATAATTGTGTTTTTTAAGAAGTCTTGATGTTCTACAAATTCAACTAATTTTTGGCTCTTGTGAATTAAATATACAGCTCTGCAGCAGCAGAGTCAGTGGCTGCTTTTGAAACTTACAGGACAAAGATGGAAGAAATCACTCTAAGAAATAATAAAGGAAGAAAAGATAAATATCTTTATTTTTATATATCAGTAGTAATTTTTGCTTCTTACTGAGCCTTGCAGTGGGTTATGGCTATCACTTCAAGCTGGGTTTTTACCCTATATACCACATTTTTCTGAAGCTTGCTATACAGTTATATTTTTATATTATTTTCCTTGATGATGGTCACTGAACTTAGGGTATGGGAAATCAGTCAGAAGCAGCCTTTGCTCTACTGACCTACCTCACCACAGTCCAAGATCACCACTGTAGAGCAACTTTTCCTACATTTACAAATGTTGGAACTCCGTAAATAATCACATATAGGTACTATGGAGATATCAGCATATCATTGCATTAAGAATCTATTCTGTTCTTTTCCAAATACAGAAAGTTTACAGGTACTCTAGAACAGAATTAAGAGAAAACTATGTACTTTTTTCTCTAATATAGACTAAAATTAAACACATCTGAAGGTTTTTCCTTATTCTTTTCCTATGTGTGTCTTCTGCAAAGAGTTAAAAATTAGTTAATTCTCAATTTAAGAAACCTTGAGAACTACTACCTTGAATGAGGGAAGGACCATTTTGTGTAAAATTCTTACATTAGAAATTAATGAAGCTAAAAGGAGTAAAAATAACTAAAAAGTCATTTTATATATAATGTTAATCTTAATAATGTTTTACTTAATGTTATTTGAATTTTGATTTAAAAATGAGTGATGGGCTTTGCGAAGTATGTTTTGGATACAAAAGTCCAGTTGCTAACATCTCTGAATTAAGTTGTGTATCTATGTATGAGGAAGTCTGTTTTAAATCTCTAACTGTGATATATAGCCCCAAATGCCACTTTCAAACCATCTTGTACCTTTGTTTAATTGAACCTTGATTTCTTAGAAGTATTGGTGTTTGGTTTATAGGTGTTGCTACATGCTAATTTTTTAAAAATAATATCTTTTTAAAGCTCTCTTTCACCTTGTCCGCACTTCCAATGTTGATGTGAAAAATGCAATGACCTTCAGTGGGCCTCTGGAAGACATGTTTGGGTACACAGTCCAGCAGTATGAAAATGAGGAAGGGAAATGGTAAGCCCTTTTCCTTTTTTTAAAATGAACACTCCAAAATATCAGATATTTAGTGACTCAGGTGCTATTCTTCTGTTTTCAAGTAAGGGTCAGATTCTGTCAGTCATATTTTTAAATTAACTCACAGACCTGAGGAAACCTGAACAGACTGGGAGAGTGAAAGATCCACATTCATATCTCCATTTGTCTCCTCAAAGACATAAGTGACTTCACAAAAGGGGTAATTTCCCTCACTGATGAAGCTGAGAAAGTACTCTGGTTTGCCTGAGCCCTGTTTTTTCCATTTACCAAATGAGGTCTTTGCCTTTTCCTTCTGTTAATGTATTTGCAATGAAATTACTCCTGTTCTAACTAAGTAATCTGTATTACGTATTTTTTCCTAAAGCTCTCTGTCAGAGATTGTCTGTACTGAGTTTTTTAACTAGTGGGAAAATATTTGTTAGTACAGTACTCCCTCAGCCTTCCCTTTTGGAGGGCTAATTATGTCTTGCAACTGGTAATATATTTGCATTTGGGATTTGGAGCCTTTATCTTAACCTCTCTTTTCCTTCCTGTTGTTCCAAGTGAAGGTTGCATTTTGGCATGCTTACTCATATCATTGCTTCTTGGTCTTTTGATAAACACCTGCTTATGCTTTTCCCTTGTTAAAACAAACTTCACAGGCTGACAACTAAGCTGAGGGACTGAAAAAACAATTGCATGGTAAGAGGTTTGGGAAACCTGAGATCTCCATCATTCTTTGCAGATTGCTCTGGTTTTCCCAGAGCTTTGACAGTAATTTGACATTCTTGGTAAAGCCAGGGACTCCTGCAGGCAGCCAGGAGCGACAGCCAGGTTAGGCTGTTCTGCAGTGTCCAAGCAATCCCCCCTGCGAGTGCCAGGACTGCCTGACTCCCAGAGTCTGTCCACCACTGCAACACCGTGTTCACCATTAGCCATAGGAATTTTTCACAGACATGAAATTGCAGAGCCTGCTTTTGAATAGCCTAGTTCTCAATTGCTGAGACTGTAGGATGTTTAAATACATGTTTGTATGAGGGTCATGAGAGAATAATAATAATGACCTTCTTTGATCTAATTTAAACCTTCAGGAAATGGAATCCGTTCTAGGAGCTCGGATTTTGCAAAGTAAGCTGCATTGTTGTAAACTGTCCTGAAACCTTTCAAAACCAAACAATAATATAAACTGGGAAGAGTGAGTCTACCAGTAGCTAGTGATATAAACTAGTGTGCTAGATCTAGACATCTCTGAAATGAAACTCTAGAGCTGCTCTAAATTATCAAGCTTTCAGCGTATCTACATCTAGAGCAGAAAATTTGTTGGTTGATAGTTAAAAATAAATACACAAAACAACCTTGTGATGCTTTTTCAACTTCTGTAATGCTACCTGTATAGAGCTTTTCAGCAACAGATTGTCTGGGAACCTGACTGTGGTTGTTTCTCAATGAAACTGGGATCCCCTAAAAAAATCCTTTGTGCAAAAGGCAAAATAGCCTTTCAGACTACTTATTTGTTTTTCTTTCTGAGAAAGGAACAGCACAGACATGTGAACCTGATGATCACCTTCCACAGAATGCCAGGCACACTCAGCTCCTCTGCATTTTAAAAATTTGAAATTTCTTATAATAACATTTTTTATTAATGAGAGAGAAAATTATGTATTTTATGTTGCTGGCTCACATTATTTAAGACTGAATTCTTCTGAGTGCTTGTGAGCCTCTCCTTTGGCATTGAAAAGAGGTTTTCATCTAAAATAATGTAAAGACCAAGGATATATTAAATAAAACAGATCTTTCCTTCTGTATTATTTCTAGTACTTGTCATTCACCCATCAATATTGCTTTTATTTTCTACTGTAATTTTTTTAAATGTTTTTCTAGTCTGTAATTTGGTACATAGCCCATTTCCTTTCTGTATCCTTATTATTTTGCTTGTATCTGAACTAGGATAATAGATACTTCTCTTGTTCTCCATCCTGTACTACTAATACAGAGCTTGCTGCAGCTGTGCCCTCTCTGTAAGTTTTATTTACTGACTTTTGTGCCTTGTAAGATAGAAGAAATTTCAAGTAACTTATTTCATTTGCAGGGTACTTATTGGTTCACCGTTAGTTGGCCAACCTGAGAAAAGAACAGGCGATGTCTACAAATGCCCTGTAGGAAGGGACAGCCAGTCACCCTGCACAAAACTGAACTTGCCAGGTATGAAAGGAAATAAATCTGTGTCATGTGGAGCAATAACAGAGGACAGATCTTAGGAGATTTTTAGATAGTAAATATGCATTAGAAATGTTTCTATAGGGAAAATTTACTTGGGACTCTAGAGCTAAATGTGAAGGAAGTTGTGTTTGTAACATTAAAAATTATTTTATTTTAAGGCTTCTCACTGTCCTATGGAAAACATGCTCATAATTTTAGAATTCGCATGTGATTGTGTTATCAAAACTGTATTATGACTGGCATTAATTATCTGTGGTTGGCAGTCCTGGCCACGGAGCCAGAAAGGCCTTGGAACATGATTTCATGGATTACCCTTTTCAAAGCTCTCTGAAGCCAACAAGAGCCTTCATAATGCCATTAGTAAGCTTTTGATGAAAATGTAACTAGGCTGATGCATCTTAATATAACATAGGTAAATATTAATAATTTCCTTTATGTCAGGAAATACATAATGTAGACTGGAAGAGACTTCCTGTTAATATGAATTTCACTAACTACACCTGTCATGATATTTTTTATTTTCCTTTGAAAACTTAAGTGTCTCCAATGTAACATAACAGTAGCATATATACAAACTGTTAAGTCATTCATCACAAGGTAAAAAAAAAGAATTTTTTTTCCTAATTAACAAAACTGAGTAGTAGTATCTTGCTTTCCTTGCACTGTTATTTTTACTTTTTTTCTTATTTTGCGGTTCGAGAAAACTATGTGAGACAGCAATCCAGACAGATTTTCTGGGATAAAAGCCAGTCTCAGAAATTTTTCTTGATTGTTGCAATTGAAGAAGGAGGAGGAAGGGTGCTAAAATATTTGATGAAACCAGTGTCAGTCTGGAGTTTATTTTAGAAGCTGGAGGCTCCATACTAGGGGATATATACTTAAGCATTTTATTTTCATGTTCCCAAATACTTAACATTTTAATCTATTTATAGCTGCTACTTCAGTTCCTAATGTCGTGGAAGTAAAAGAAAACATGACTCTTGGAACAACCTTAGTGACTAACCCAAAAGGAGGGTTTCTGGTAAGAAAGGACTTTTTGCCAATTTTAAAATCTGTTTTCTCCTTGTGTATCATAACAAAAACATTTCATCCTTTCTTGTATTTTAAAGGCATGTGGACCACTTTATGCCTATAAATGTGGACGTTTGCATTATACAACTGGCGTTTGCTCTAATGTCAGCTCCACTTTTGAAACCATTGAGGCCATTGCTCCATCCGTGCAAGGTATGCATGCCACAGGAATTCTCATGTGTGTCTGAAAATATGAAGTGCCAAACGAGAGAAATGTATACACACAGGCATATATAAAAAAAAAGAACTGCTTGACTTAGCTACCAGCATTACCAAGTTAAGTAAATGTTTTCACTGTCCGTATATAACCTAAATTCTTCCTACTTTTGGAATTTATCTCAGTATAAACAATCATTACAGTGCTATGTAACATCAAAATACAATTGCTAAAAATAGTTGCGTATGTTTTTAACTTATGGCCAAAAGACTCTTTTTAAATAATGACAGCATGTTGAGACCTAATACAAACCCACTTTGACATAAAAATGTTAAAGACCCAGTCCTTTGGAAAAATTGTAGAGAAGCAGATTGATATTAAAGAAGGGAGAGGGTCACCGTCGAATACTCCAGTTATGTGATCTTCTGCTCCCAGTCCTAAATTTCTGCTTACAAGAAAAACCCTTTCGGATAAAGGAAACACAAACCACATGAAATACAATGCAAAAGTTGAAGAATGATACTTGGCATCACATACACCAGTTCAGCCCCACTGCAGAAAGATATACATTTGTTACTAATTACAAAAGTAACTGGAGCTGTTGGATAAGTCTGGTCCTTGTTAGTGTCAATTTTTATGTGGCAATCTGTATTGCAGAGTGTAAAACCCAGTTGGACATCGTCATAGTCCTCGATGGGTCTAACAGCATTTATCCCTGGGAGAGTGTCACAGCCTTTCTAAACAGCCTCCTGAACAACATGGATATAGGCCCTCAGCAAACACAGGTAACATGGTAGATATTTTATGATTTTTTTTCAATTTGAGAGTCAAAAAAGCATTTACAGGAAATAGAATAAGAGTCATCTATGGACCTCTTCAATTCCAAGAACTTACAGCAATAGGCAATAGGATACTAAAGTAAAATAGCTGAAACCACAACTAAACCAGTACTCAGTCATTGAGTAGCAATGTCAGGAAGACTGTCCCTCCCCCCACCGCTCAGGCAGTCTGGAGAAGCCTACTTTCTAACAAAGAGACAAAAGTTAAGTGCATTAAGTGAGGCTGTTTGAACACTGTCCTTTCCCACTTCCTTCCTCTCCACAGCCACTTCTTGTCTTCTTTTGTGCTTCATAGCACAAAGGTTATTTCTGCTCTTCCGAGGCACACATGCGTGGTTTGGACAGCCTTTGATTGTAAGTTTTTTGGAGCAGCACTCTCTGTTTAGTACTGTGGAACATCAGGCATACAGCTTTTAAACCTTGAAATCATAATTAATGAGGGGCTGTTAAGCTGCATGTTATTAATGGCAGAAGCTGCATTTATATAATAAGTGGAGAGGGCCAAATTCCCAGCTGCTATAAGTCAGTGTGGTTCTATCAGAATTAATGGAGCTATGACCAATTACCCCCCTGAGGATCTGGCATATGTCTCACTGCTGAACAGAGTATACAGATATCAGTTCTAGGAGAACTCTGGGATGGGGGAAACATGGACTCTGCGATACATTTTAGCACTAAGAACAAGAGAAGACACTGTTTCTTCCCTTTCTTTCTCTATTTTTCACGTCTCAAAATCAAGGATTTTCCAGGCCCTGTATAACATTTGATATGCTGCAGGCCAATGCTTAGCATTTTTGGAACTTCGTATTAGCTCCTAACATTCAGCTTCTGCCTTTAGAAAGGAGACTGTGAGAAGGCGTAAAGGATACCTCTGTCTGCAGAGAGCATCCCTGCCATTTTCCATGTTAATTGAGGTTTTCAAGTTGCCACCCAAGGTCTCTGTTGGCTGTGCTGAACCCCGGCTGATAAAGTAACTTATAAACTGTCAACTTTACAATCATGTCCTATTATTTTAAACACATTTTTCTTCCAGATATTGTAAGGAAGAAGGAAAAACACTTTGTCAAATTTAGCAGAAAGAAAAAAGGAAAATCTTTCTGGTCCCTTAAACTGAAGATTACTCAAACATGTGCCATCTTAAAATGCTTAAATCTGAACTTCCTGGTATGGGGCAATGGCTGCATGGAAATCATTACTGTCTTCTGCCCAAAGGTCTTCATGGGAGTGGTACACAGGGAAATCAACTCTACTGCACCCTCAGCCCTCTTCCTCACCCAACAATTCCTGAATTTTTACATGGCCACACCTCTGTTATGTTTGATTTTGGAATACTGCCTCATCTGTGTGGCTCAGCTTGTGCAGGCTCTGCTGGCCTGCACTCCAGCAGCCTGACATCTCCACCTACAAAAGCCATTGTACCCACAGTTTGGCATAGCTATCCCTCTTCTCACACGTACACTTATTCACTTGAGAACGTCAGCTTTGGCATTTGGTTGCTACAGAGCAGAAACATTTAAGAGGGAGATAAGAATAGGATAAGGAGAGACACTGAAAAACTGGAAATGGAAGGCAAAGGCTGAGTGGAATTTTCTTGGTCCCTCTTACCTTCCTTCTTCTGCAGAACATACCTCATCTCTCTCCTCTCCTCTGAGCCTCCGGCTTGGAATCCAGGCATATGGAAAGTAAGTAATGGGTTTATACTCTCTCCCACACCTACACGTCTCCTTTCTCAGAAAAAGTGTTTAAATGACTATACAATGGGGAAGAAGAGAAACAACAGAGCAGGCTTATTTATCCTCTCTTCTCTGAGAGGACAAAATAGAAGCACAGGAACAACAGTTTACTTTCTATCTGTTTAAATTGATTTTTCCATTTTCATTTTTTATTGCTCAGCATGTAGAAACCAGTGGACTTTCACTGACTTAAGGTTGTTTTGCACAGGAAAGGAAGGAGGTGATTACAGAATGACTTCGTAGCAGCTTGGGTGTGACTCGTTCAAAACCTTGTTTTGATTAGAGGCTTGTGAGATGTTTGGGTTTTGTTTTTTTTTTTTTTGACTTATCCCCTCCATGAATAATGCTCATTAGATTTGTGACAAGTCAGGAGAGAAATTGTTCTGTGTTCCATGTTTGGCAGATTTGAAAGTGAAAGTCCAAAGTTTCAAATGCAAAAAGCCAAATTTTATGGCTTTTTTTTTTTTCA
>VZRE01015448.1:0-13563 GCA_013396775.1 Cephalopterus ornatus
AGTTGATTCTATGATTTTATGATGAGATAAATTATTCTACCAAGGTCTGGGCCATTTTAATGGTTTCCAGCTAGAACCTTTTGCTCATTTGTGCCTCGGGTAAAGATGCAACCTTTTAAATAAGGGCCCAATATATTTTAGCATTTAATAACTGAGACTAACTTAGTAGAGCATGAGTTTAAAAAGTCTGATCACCTCATTATTTAGGAAGTCTGGTTTTTGTATGTTGTGCATGGATTTAGGGAAAAATGAAGATTATTCTGCTGTGTTTATATGTAAGTTTTGGATAACAGTTGTGAAAAATTAGTGTAGTTCAGCAGTAGGTTTCTTTTGCTCGGATCTAGAATTGAGAAAGAATATATTCAATAGTTTTGTTTTATTTTTCCTGTTCATTTATAAGCTCTATTTAATTTTTGAATTCCGTGGTGTGAGCAGTGACTGGTCCCAGAATTTGCCTTGAAATCTGTGGAAGCATAAAAATTCTTTTAGATACTGTCATAAAGACCCAAAGCATGTAAGTACAGTTAGAACGAATGGAACAACAGACACAACATGAGCATTGAGTCGTGGTGAGCTGTTGATGAGCCACCCTCATTGCTTTTCTCTAAGGTTTTCTTCTTTTAAAAATACTCTACTTGAACATCATGGTGCAGATTTTAACCAGATGTTTGGTTTGGGGTGTGGTTTGATATTTCCAGCTTCTAAAATACGCCTGTTTCCTGTATATAATAACATCATAATTATAGAAATATAATTGCCTTTTTTAAGGAGGTATTTTGATGCAGGGAGTACTTAATGCCTGAAGTTGAATACGCTGTTTCTGTACTTATGATCTAGGTTATTCTTTAAATGACCATCTACTTGGGAGATGGCAAGGACATAGAACACATAGAGTAAAAAAAAGGCAGTATCAAATTTAATAACAATGTGAGCTGCATCACCGTTATAGCTGTAATTATGTGTTGTTTGGTGCTGACCTTACAAAGAACATATTTAGGCTAAAGTAAATTTTAGACTAGCTTATACTGAAATAGTCTTTGTGTCAAGGAGGCAGTTAACCAAATTGCTGTAAAAAAAAAAAAATCCTGATCTAAATGGAGAGTTTATGGAAAACCTATATGTTTGTTAAAACAAAACTGTCTTTTGGGGTTTTTTTATTCTTTAGTAATGCTTTTCAAGTAATTCAAGTTAAAATGATCATCTGCTGCTCTTTCAGTGTAGAGATTGGTGAAAGTGTGAGAGGGGAAGATGTGTATATTATCCAGAGTGGCTGTGGAGAAATAAATGACAACTTAATGGAACTACTCATCATGATCAATGCTTGCAAGATTGCATCATCCTCCAGAGTGACTGCTGTAATTCCATGTTTTCCATATGCCAGGCAAGATAAGAAAGACAAGGTAGGTAAGAACTGTGTCATTTTGGAAGGCTTTTGTTCAGCTTTCTCACTTGGAATTCTTGGAGATTAATAATTTTCATAAATATTTAAGTGATTTGAAATATTTGATCCCCCCTCCCTCTGTCCTTTTTTTTTTAGTAAAATGTTCAATTATTTTATTTATAAGTGAATGAAATGAGACAATTTTATTTTTTTTTGCTTGTGTTTTGCTAATTGACATACCTTCAGTTTGCAAAAAGAAGTAAGTACTTTATATGTGTGTGGTATCTTGCAGAGTACTTTGCTAGCAAACCTTACTTTATGGGATTGGTTTTGCCTGCATTTTCAAAGTTTTTGGGTTGGTTTGTTTGAGTTTTTTTCCTATCTCTATGTATGAAGAGAATACACCCTTTATAGCAATTTAGTTGCATGGAATTAAATCCTAAATTTGAACTGCTGTAACAGTTATGCAGGTAAGTTTTACGCTATATGGTTAAACAGAGTGAAAAATGGAAGGAACTGATAAAATCTGCAATGCATAACAGTAATTAATAAAAACTTTATGCTGCCAGACAGATTTAAAAAATTTTTATATCTGTAATAATTACTTTGATTTATGCAGACCAAAAGTTACACGGAAACCCCATAAACACTCTTCTGATTTTAGTGCCCTTTTCCTGAATTCGATCTGTCATAACTGATAAATATATCAGTTCAACCAAGTTGGTAACACAGTAACAAACCCCCTATGGCAAGTAAGACTGATTTTAAAAAATAAGTAACTAGACTTTTCTATCTCTACTGTATACACAAAAAACCTTCTAATTGGTTATGTGAATGTTACTTGTACCTAAACTCATTTGAAAAGAAGTAATACGAAATGTGATTTCGGCTTGAAAGATTGCATTGCAGTGATTGTATTTTTGAGAAAATTGCCTCTCTCCTGTACTTCCCATAAATGCACTGCCCCCTCCCTTTCACTTTGGGCATCAAGGCCATGCTGAAAGCCTTCTGTTGTTCTTTATATTCTTTTATTTAAAAAAATAACAGACTGAGAAGTAATGCAGAAGCTAAAAATAATAGCAGTTATTACAAAATATGTAATGCTCAGCCTGTGATGTCTAAAAAAAAAACTAAATACAAAAGGTTTTTTCTGGTATACTCATTCTTTAAGTGCAGGCTCTGTAACACCGTACTAATATTATCAAGACCTACTTGTTATACTTCCAAAAACGGAATTCAGGTGTTAAGTAGTAATACCCTATTCTTTGCCTGCATCTTTTGGTACTTCATTTTTGCTGTGTTTCATATTGAATAATGCTTTCCCTTGATCAGGAGAGGTGAAACACTTCTTTATATCAAAAGACCTTGAAAGTGAACCAAAAAACATTTTGTTGAAAATGAAGGAAAGCATCTCACTATGTTTTGATTTTACCAATTCACATGGGAGGATTCTGCCACACCATCCTCTAAGTTCATGCTGTAGGAAAAGGATGAGTATATTTCAAATTTTCCATGCATCTAGATTATGTCTTGTCAAGGGTAGTCAAAATCCATCTGACAGACTCCCAAGAGACACTTAAACCCCCAGTGTGGTGGCACAGCATGCCATCAAGGAGCGTTTTATATTTTGGAAATGGCATGTGAAGATGGATAGCCTAGGAAAATTATTTTGATTAACAGGGATTTTGAGTCTTATTTCCAGGCTGTTCTGTGTCTCTAGTTCTGCAATTTTAGACAAAATGGGTTTTTTTGTTTGCGTTGGGGGTTTTTTTTCTCCCCTCTGTTTTGCAATTGAGAAAATGTTTGCCATCTTTGGAAATTAACCTTGGTAGTTGACCTCCGTGTTGCAAAATAAGCTATAATATAGTTGTCAACATGGGGCAGCTTATTGACAGGGACCTCTTTCCTCCTACCATTGGATTGCATCACATCACTTGGTCTTTGACCCATGTTGAGTGCACAAGCTTTGTATGCTGCCTGAAGTGTCAGTAAAGTGCCAGCCATTTTCTTCCTATGCTTGTACACAGATTTTCTTCTATGGTGAAAGATATTGCTGTAGTTTGCCTGACTATGAACTGAAGCAGTATAATCTTCACTAGTGCAATGCTGTTTTCTGTTTGAATTTGTTAGTGACTTTAATTCATTAAGAACTAAATAGACTGAGTCCTTTCTGCTTAAAATAACCATGTATTCTTCGTACCTCTGTGCAGTTACGATTGCTGAGAACAGTAAAAGTGCTCTTGACTTGTTTATTTACGGAAAGGGCCTCGCAGTAAAAATCTTATTCTGAGCAAGGCCTTTGTAATCTACTTGGGAAATTTTAGCACTAAACCTGGATTAGCTTTAAATGGGAAATAGAAGTTAAAAAAAAGGCTTACTGAGAATCATAGAAAAGTTGGCAAATTAATTTAGACTCAATCACATGCTGCCCTAAACTAGAATATTTCTGATGCACAAGCTAGCTAACTTGAAATTAGCTCAAGTGTTTCTATGCTTTGGCCATAACTGCATTTATGTATCCTCTAATTATGCTAACCCTTCAAGCTGTGGGCAGGACACATTTATGTAGGATACTGCAGAGATGCTTTTGAGATAACTTAGAAGTACAGTGGCAGGTGAGTTTGGTGTTCTACCACTCATGTAACTTTGTTTTTTTGATTTGTAGAAGGGGTCCGTGGAGCGTTGGGTAGGTATCTTTTTTTTTTTTTTTTTTTTTTTTAAATACNNNNTTTTTTTAATCTAACACTGTGCATTTGCCATTAATGTGGCCTTAAAGGGTGAAACTTACTGGGTTATATTATGTATAACTTGGAACATTTTCAGTTTCACTTCTTGATTTCAGTTGTGTTTCGCCTAGGCCATGACAGTAATCATGTATAATAATTTGCTTTATAAAAACTCCTAGATTCTGCTTAAAAATTTATTTGGACGTTCAAGACAATGGCTGTCAACTTCTGAAGCTTCAAAGCATATCTCATTTTTTAAATGATAAATTTGGGTAATACATTAGTGAACATTCAGTATCCATACACTTCACAACTGGCTTTCTTGGAAGTGAAAGTTCCAGTTATAATTTTTTTTTTTTTTGTTCACCATGCATGTGATGAATATTGAGCAAGACAATGTAATAAGATGCTTGAAGGCAACAGAGCTTTGATCTTGATGGACAACTTTTACTTTCAGCTATGTGTCCATTGCACAGTTACTCTTGTGAGGTTGTTTACATTACCTTTGTGGATTCCCCTTGCCCCTGGTAATTCAAGTGATTTTTCTACAATTTACTTTCTGTACCTAATTTAGTGCTGCATTTCACACTAATAACTCTGAAACCAATCTAAAATTGTATCAAAGAATGGAACAATGAATACTGTGAATCTCTGTTCTTACCTCTTTCATCAGCAGCAAACCTTACAAACTGCAATATAAAGAAAATCATGAGTTCTCATCTTTGTCATCCAAGTTTCTATATAATGAGGCCAGGTTATCTGAAGTTCCCATGAATATACTTTCTTTGATTTTAAAATAATCTTCAATTTGGATCATACTGTAGCACAAAACTTATGTTCTATGCAAGCAATCAAATATTAAATCCTTTTGAATGTGTCATGTGGGTTTTCTTTTAATGCACAATTTTGGGTAAAGGAGTCTGTCAGCTCCAAACTTCTTTTGTCTTAATCTCCTATTAGCCCATTTTTGAGAAAACAGGTATTGGTGTCTGGCTAACTTTCCTTACAAGACCCTCTGTCCACCAACACGTAGGCAATCTGTGATGTGTGCATATCTGCTAAAACAAGTTACCTAGTGGTAAAACTTCAAGTTCTTCCTTCTGGGAAGGCAGCCTGCAAGGCCAGCAGCTGAAAGAAGTACCAACTGGTAACGTATACATTAGTATGTGATGCAGGAAAGTATTTTCTTTGGGGTTTTTTTTGTGATGGTATTGATACATGAGACAAACTGAATGGTATTCACATTGAACAAAATGAAAAAAAACCAAGCCAAAATTTAGTGTGTGGATAGAGTGGAAATGGCAAACCACACTCTGAGAAGAATGTAATTTGCCTTTAACTGCTAGCCTGAACTAGTCACTTGTTTCTACCAGTGGGAGTGGTCCTGGTTTGCCATCTTCTTTTCCCTTCTCTTCCACTTAAGCTAACTCACGTGGTTGCTGTTGGTTTAGACAAGTCCTGGCCTGCAGCACAAGGGAAGCGGTAGAAATGTCTAGCTGGAAGAAGGGGTGGGGCAAGCAGGGGAACAAACTTCTGATTTCAGCTTCACCTGTTAGTCCAGCTTAGTGGAAGCATTAAAACAAATCTTTACAAAGAGCTGGTAAGAGAACACTGTGATAGAATAAAAAGAGTAGATACTAGGTCTTTTTTTTGCTAGATGTTCCCAGAGATTTGAGACTATTTTGAAGTCCAGCTTTAAAATGCCAGATGCTATGCTCAGGAATTCAAATGGCATGAACAAAAATTTTCTACTAATAATAATAATATCCAGAAAGCCTTGGAGAACTCGGACCTTACAGAACTGAACTTAAATTAAGAGCACCATAGTCCTCAGTAAGTGGAAAATCAACTGTGCTGAAGTGCTAATGATAAATTCTTATGAAATCTGCATCTTATGCATCTGAATTGCAGAGTTCCAGGGAAGTGCTAGCTGTTGCATCTGCCTTCTGTGTACCTTACACAGACCAAATGATGGTGATGTTCTGTGAAACACAGGTCCCGAAAGGCGTGGTTTTCAAAATGAAGAATTTCAGTAATGATGGTGATATACTTTATCTAGCCATGAGAAAGACGGCAGTATCTCAGTTTCTGTTCTGGAAGTATGTTGTCAATCTGTAGGTTAAAACAGAAATGCCAAGTTTCCACCTAAATTAGCAGAAGTTTTGAGGAAAATATTAGTTCCTTGATAGGACCAGATGGAAAAGTGTCCAGGTTAAATTGGAAGTGATTCAGCTCATTGTCAGTTATGCCCTTGAGCATCAATGGAAGTAAAGCAGAGATACTCTGCAACTGTGTGGGGTGTGTGGATGGAGAGGAGGTTCCTAGGAGGCTAAATGAGGCTGTTTGATAAAGAGAGGTAGCAGGAGAGTACTGTGCCAGCAAAAAACAGTCTGCCAGTGAGACAGAAGCTCTGAATGGCAGTTCTGCCTTCATGCTAATGTTTTTGCCAGCTACTAGCCCTATTTAAAGATTGGCAAAAAGAAAGCAGCGGGTTTTGTTCAGTATTTCTGTTAGAAAAAGCTGTCCAGGGCAACGTTGCTTTTTACAGAGCTTAAAAAAAATCTGATAAAACTTTGGAGTTGCTCCAAAAACAAAAGTGAGGTATCCTCCGGTCGTGGTTTCCATTTTTTTTTTTTTTTTAAATGTTGCTGTTTGTTCTGCATCCTTGATGCTTTTAAAGAACTTTTGACATTGGCATTAACTTGTTAATAAGATTTTTATTCTTTTGTACTTTTCCCTTCTTAGGGTTTTTTTCATTCCCCCTGTCCCTTTTGGGAATTCTAAACTCCTAATTGCATCCAAGAATTAAACATGAATTAACAAAAAAAGAATAAATAAATAAGCTAGGGTAGAAGACCCCTACCAGCAAGGATCTGCTACAGACTTTAATGTATCATGAAGAAATGCTTGATACTAACATTGTTTTAAAGCAGTGTTCTCAAAAGTTGGGTTCACTTTGCCTTTAATCTATGGTTTTTGCAGTGCTTTTAGAACAGGATAGTTGCTTTAGAGTTAGATGTCTATGTAGGGTAGTGGCTTAGAGAAATAGAGATTGTCTTGTGCTATAGGAATACTATCTGAAAGTTGTAAGCAGAAGAATTGGAAAACTATATCCTCAATTTTATATCTTTTTAATACAAAGCATTATTAGGCAGACTGTGCAAACTGATTTAGATATGCCTAAATACTTTATTGAGTTTCAAAATCCTAGTAGCAAGATAAGCTATTGACAGGCTAGTTTGGCAAATGTTCTGGAACTTTTCATATCTAGATTCCAAATATTCTAAAGAAAAAACCAATTAAACTAACTGCTTACTCCTTGCATATAGTCAAAATATTGTTAAAATTAAAGCATTTGTGCTTTATTCCTCAGAGCCGTGCACCGATCTCTGCAAAACTTGTTGCCAACATGCTGTCAGTGGCAGGGGCTGACCACATCATCACCATGGACTTGCACGCTTCTCAGATCCAGGTAACTATTGGTTCTTATTAGTTATGCCTAGGAGCTCTACTGAACGGATGGGAAAGGCTAATAGTACTTCTCTGCATTTCCTCATTGTTTTGATAGGCTAGGTGCAGGACTCCCAGGGTTCAGAGAAAGTCTCCCTACCCGTTTCTAATTAAATTCCCTTTTAGAAAGAGACCAGTCTTGATTTTATGGGGTGATTTCGCAGGCATTTCAAATATTTGTGCATTGGAGTCTTCAGTAGAATTTGCCAAGCCTAATGTAAGAACTTCCAGAACATAAAATATACTGGCTTGCAGCAAGTTCTCTTAATCTGAGCCTTGTCAGAAGTATAGTGTTGCCCTAGGTAGAGTTTTTTTTTTTACAGCCAAGGGTACAGTATTCTCTTACAAGAAGTGGAGATTAAGGTTGGCAACCCTTACCTGGCTTACTGCTGAATTCAGCAAATCACAAAACTTTATCCTCAGTAACAGAGCAGACATCATTTGTCATTCTCATGTGTACCTTGTTTTAGGATACCTTATTATTTCTAGAAAATATCTTTCAGTTCTGGCATTCTGTTTAATCAGAATTTCTTCTTATGCTAGATGGCTGTCACGCAAATAAGAAGCAGTTTCATTTGTGGTTTAGCATAGGTTTCTTGTCTTTACAATTTGGAGAAAAACAAAGATTCTCCTGCTCAAGCAACACTAGCTGGAGTCTTCCCTGTGTTGAAATACTGCTGTTCATGTCAAGCAGTTGAAATTTATGGAAGTTAAGTACTACTCACTGGATTTTTTGAGAGCTTTTCACTAGCATGCATTTACTTGAGTGCCTGAAGGTGATCACCTTTTCTGATTTTTTATGTCAATTGAGAACATCTGTTCTCTGATTCACTACTTTTGGGTGAGATTTTTAGAGACCTTACTATTTGTTTGACTTGAGCAGCATTTGACAGTAGTATCAGAGGGCAGAATTAGGCCAGTGTAAAATACTAACTCAAGTTCTACCATTCAGAAAGGCAAAGGCTTGATTCTTTCTCTGTGTCTTTGTTTCAGGTAAGATACAAACACATATTCATGAAATTCTTTCTTTTTTTGCACTAGGGTTTCTTTGACATTCCAGTAGATAACCTGTATGCAGAACCTGCAGTGCTGCAGTGGATAAAAGAGAACATTCCTGAGTGGAGAAACTGTATCATAGTCTCACCTGATGCAGGTGGTGCAAAAAGGTACTACAAGCCTAGAACTATTAGTTTTACATATAGTTAGTGGTTAATGAACTAGTTTGTCTAGTCTTTTATTTTCCTCTATGAAATGTGCAAGATATAGGGTATGTCACTGATGAATCCAACTGCATTGTAAAAACAGAACAATAGTCCTTCTGATGTTGTTCGTGCTTGAAAACATTCAGGACCTTTCTATACTCTAAAGAATATATTTTTCTCTCTCCCTGAATTTGGCCTCATTAGCTGAATCCCTCCACAGGAGGGGACAGATTTTTCCTGCTGCTTGCTTCATTAGTCCAGTTGCTGCACCTCTTCCTGCTTCGCTCTGGAATTGCCTAAGCTTCCATTCTCTGTCAAAACATATGGCCTATTCCCACTGTACCTGCTGGCATTAGGTAAGAGCTTGCTTGTCTCATATTTCCTTTTCCTTTCCGTTATTGCATTCGAGCTGTAAACCTATCGACCCTGAGTTTTGCATTATAAATACTAAAAAAAGGGAGTCAAGTGGCAAAAGGAAAAAAAATAGAAAACTTAGTTCATTTCTTCATTCACAGCATGTGTTACTCACTTAGCAGACTGTCTTTTATTTGGTATCGATTGAGTGTAAAGCAATGCAAAAGCTCAGTAGCACACTGGCTGGTGAGGTGATAAAGCATGCCATTGAGGCAAAGTGCTTATTCTCAAGTTTTATTGGTCGTGCTGCTGCTGCAAAGGGAACAAAGAAAAATGAAGTAAGAATCCTGTAAGTCCATAGCACTTTATATGTCTGAAATGTAGTATGGGGAAAAATGTGAAAGATTATCATAATTTTATTTTAATTCAGATCCTTGGGTCTGTTATGAGTGTTCGTGTTGTAATGATTAATAGGGAAATAAGACTGATTACAATTCCATGGTTGCTCGTTTTTAGATTAATCAAGTTAAGGATGTAAAGAATATAAACTATAGAAAGCATTCTAAAGGTCAGGTGACTCAGTCAATTACATTTCCTTATCCATTCCTACCTGAATACTGTTATTTTCACAGTTGTTGCTTTTCTTTTTTTAATTTTTTGGTTTTGTTTTTAAACAAAATACAACCTTTGCTTAGAATTCAAGTCAGAAGACAACATTTTTTCCCCTACCCAGTATTTGTGTATTATCAAGTTAATCATAAGAGTTTATTTTTTGAAGATCACTCTCACTGTATTTATTATAGATAGTTGCAGTCTATCTTTAGTATCTTTGTTGTAATGCAGCCAAACAGTTGCTGGTTAAGTAGAGGCAGATGTTGCTTTCAATAAAGTCACAACTTCTCCTTCACCTCCAGCAGTGTAATGTGAAGAATATGGTTTGGCCATTCCATTTAAAATATGTAGAACTTCGAAATAATACTTATGAATAGAATGTGAAAATTGAATGTGAGTTGTCTTAAAATTTAAATCAGTAGGGATTAATTAAAAAAAAAAATCCATGTTCTTGCACTGATTTAAAATATCTGAATTCTTTTTTGTTGCTTACCATTTGCTTGTTTGTTCCCCAGCTTATTAAATCTTGTGACTGAAATAAGGCATGCAAATTCTATTGATATCTTCATGCCTCTGAGGTATTGAGAGTTGCTATTAAATCACACTATTCACACAAAATTCCAAAACTTTTGGGTTTTTTTGTTTATCATACAGTTGTTGAAATACTGTAAGTAACAACCCCTTCATATTTAAGTGGTAAAGAAACAAAACTGTATTTTTTATTAACCATGCATGTTAAGAACCATGTTAACAACACTGAACATATTTTAAAAATACAGGTTACAAGGTTGCACCGGCATTTAAAAAGAAAGCATGGAATTGTTTATTCCTGTGTCTTGGTGCCTAACAGCTCTGTTATATTAAACTGAAGAAAGCAATCAGAAGTCTGTAACAAGTTAAATTTATTATTGGAAGTTTGTCTGGCCACCAGAGGTCACCCTGAATAGTTTTAAAAGATCTGTGTCAAGCAGATGTATGCTAAGGGAATTATTAATGAATTGATGAAATATTAATGAACTTGATTACTGTTCAAGTACTGTGAAAAGAATTATTAATCTCTGTTACCTGTTTTGGTTTTTCGCCTTTGGTTTGGTTTCACATCCTGCAATGGTATTTTTCAGTTAGAATGTTAAAGTGCATGCTCCTGTAGGCTTAGAATTGACTTAGAATTTCCTCTGCTTTAAATTGCCCGGTGTGACTTGTATTGCAGCAGCTTAATAAAAGCTTGTGAAAAGCTGAAATGTTTTCAAAGCCAGACACTTAATGATAGAAAACCAAAATCAATTCAATTAAAAAAATCAATTTTTGGAGTATAGCTTAAGACACTCTGGTTATATTTATTAGCAATGAATTAAGATTATTTCTGCCTGTCTCATTCCTTGCAAAAGTGTTTGCTGTGGTAATTTGAAAGCCTGGAAACAAAAACTATGTTTTGTGACAAATACATATGTATGGCTGTTCTTTCTTTTAAGATGGTTCTCTAAATGTGGTGTATTTCTTCCCATAACTCAGGGTTACTTCAATTGCTGATAGACTGAACGTGGAATTTGCTCTCATTCATAAGGAAAGAAAGAAGGCAAATGAAGTGGACAGGATGGTCTTGGTTGGTGACGTGAAAGATAGAGTAGCAATTCTTGTCGATGATATGGCTGACACATGTGGCACAATATGTCACGCAGCAGACAAGTAAGTATTAATATGAACTGGCCCACTATTCTCATTGTACTGCAACCTGGGGACAGCTGATGAATGCCGATGTCCTGCATGCCTATAACCCAGCCTGACATCTGTAGCACAAAGTCATTCTGATCCTTGAGTCTATAGATCACAGTTCTGTGATCAAGCTGTGTCCTTCTTTAAAACATGGAATTGAGAAAATATTTACAGAAATACGTGATTTGTTTTTAGGAAGAGCACAGAAAAAATAAAATGTGATATAACTTGAAAGGGATTTGGGCTGTCTAATGCACTTTTCAGTCAAAATCACAAAATGCCTAGTCAACAATATTTTTTTTCATACTCCTGTGCTTAGAGGAAGTTAATTCCTGTCAAAAAGAAGGCCTTTATTTTTTTTCAGTTATGAAAGAACCACTCTTTGTTTACCTGCAATAGATTTTTAGAGACCAAATTTTAAAACCATCAAACACCTTCAATGTATCTGCAGTGTCCACTAAGAAAGATGCGTTTGCTCGAGTGATGCTGCCTTATATCATGTTTTTGGCATGAAGTAGTGCTTTTCATTAAAGTCAAATCTAGGTGGGATGTACTTTTTGTTTAATTAGACTTCATCGCCAAAATACTTTTTAGATCTCCTTTTATCTTAGCAACCTAGATGCATATCAAGCAGATGAACTAAGAAATGTATTTTCAGATATAGCAGATCAACTTACTGAAGTACAAACTTAAGCACATCCCCTTGGTACACACGCACCCTATCAAGCTGCATCCTCCTTGTAAGTTGCAGCTACTAAATGTATCGCTGAGAATGACCAGAAAACTTTGATTTTGACTCATTTTGAGTAACTCAAAATGAGATGATGTTTCTATGGGTTTTTTTTTTTTCCTCCCTTGTGCTTCCTTCTGTGCCTTTGTGATGATTTGACAAAATTCCATTCTTCAGGGTCTCTGTTTGTAAGGCTAGAAAAGCAGGTAGGACACAGCTGAGCATCTGGAGGCATTGAGGCCAGTAGAAAAACAAATTGAAGATATTTTGACTTATTCACAAAGTATTCTAGTTCTTTGATTTATACTTTTTTTTCTTCCTCTTCTGCTGCACCACTTCACTGAGTACTTGCATCAGCAGCATGTCTTCCCTCAACCTTGCAGCAAGCTAGGCTTTTAATCATTAACATTTGTTCTTCTTCAGAAACTCCTTCCAAGCAGAACTCTTTGAATTGCAGATGAAAATAAAGGTGGACAATAATGGAGGCACCATAGAGTTGTGAATGCTGCCATCCAACCTACTTGATTTTAAGATAGAAATCTTGTACTGGAGTTCAGTTGTATGTTGTGCTGATAGGGTCAAAGTGCAGCAATTTAAATTAGTATCGCTGCTGCAAATAAGAACTCTTTTATTTAATTATCAGTGTATGGGGTTGGGGTTTTTTTGAGATACTTAATTCTAAACTTTTTCAGGTTCTACAAATATCTGAATTATTTTGTTGGTATTTCATGTGTAGGAATTTGCGAGTAAAATGTATTTTAGAGATTTTTATCTGGCTTCATCAATAGCCAGCGTATGTAAACATGCATCACATCATATTTTTCTTTTGTGTTCTACAGGTTGATGTCTGCTGGAGCTACTAAAGTTTATGCCATTCTCACTCATGGCATCTTTTCTGGTCCTGCCCTCTCTCGGATTAATAATGCATCGTTTGAGGCTGTTGTGGTAACCAATACAATCCCCCAAGAGGAGAAAATGAAACATTGCCCAAAAATACAGGTACAGTGGTATTTCTGTGTAATTTCTTTAAACTCTGGATTTGTATTTTACTGTTCATTGGTGCTAGAATTTGTGCCTTGAGAGGAAATTAATATTCTAAAATACATGGTTTGCGAAAAGTTTTACTAAAACATGCCAAAGCGCTGTTTTAAGGGGATTCAGGTAGTACAATAGAGCATTGCAAAATATTTGATATTTGCCATATCTTGAGTATGCTTGCCTGTGAAAGAGTGGCACATCTAAAATTGACTGGATTTTGGTGGTTTGGTTTTTTGAATCAATATTAATCATGTAATATTTGCATGCAGGAACTTATATTATTGTGGGGGCCACAGA
>VZRE01015458.1:0-14906 GCA_013396775.1 Cephalopterus ornatus
CACTAATATGCACGATGTACATTTTATCTGTTTCTCTAGATCCTTCAGAAACCAACTCCAGAACTGAAGCACCAGTTGGCCTCTTTCTCCAAGCGCGTTGCTGGTGCCGTGACAGAGCTCATCCAGTCAGCAGAAGCAATGAAGGGTGAGTTGGGAGGCCTGGCTCCCACTGTGGTGTGCTCTTTGCTCCAGAGAGGATGATCTGTCATTTTTGTGTTTGAAACAAACCCCAAACCCAACAAAACCCCTTCCAGTGTGCTCTAGGAGTCCTGCCACCACCCACTTCCATTCTTTGAATTTCTCTGCTGGCATTCAGCTGTTCAGTGTTGGTGAACAAGTCTGTTTGACCCTCTCCACTTCAAATGCCATGTCAGAGGTCATGGCTCAGTCACAGGGAAGTGGAAGGCCCTGGAAGTGCAGCCATTGAGCAGAGCACAGTTGCAGAAAACGAAATATATTATCACTCCTCTTGAGCTGGTGGCTGAACTGTTGGGTGGCTGGTTCTTTTCCTTACACTCCCATTTGTTCAGTCAAAATAAGTCCTTTGCTTTGCAGTGTTAATTGCTTTCCAACTTCAAGAAACAGGGGATGCCATCATCTTACACACTTTTTATTTTTGATCTACCCAGCCTTTAGCAATGCTCTCAGTTTTAGGTCTGTGGTGCTTTCCAGTGCTGGGTCTGGGTCCTGCCCTGACAAAGTATGTTAATGAAACAAGGAGACTTCAGAAAAGTGTGGTCTAGATGGTTTCCTGAACTCTTACAATTGAACAACTTGTGGACAAATATAAATCCAGCACTCAAATAAGCAATGAATTCCACTGTTCTTATAACACTGTTCCAAGGTCACTGTTCTTATAATATATGATATTTTTCTAAGTTACTGATTTTCTAAGTAAAATTCTTATCCAGTAATGCATGTGAACTCTTATAATAACAGTGCTAACACTGTACATTTTAAATGAGATAAATACATTTAAGGGTGTGGTATTAAGTATTAGACCACTGCTGTTGAAGCACATCCACTACAGATTTCCTGGGAACTGTACTCTAAAGAAATCTCACAGCCATGAGAGTGGTGTATGAGCATTCTAATCTCATAGGTAATAGAATATTTTAAATAAAGCACTGTTTTATTTTTAAAAAATATTTACATTTTATATTAGACATTTTTATTTTAAAACTTCCTTTTTTTTTTTTCTTTTAAATTCTGCCCCCAATAAAGGCTTCTAGTAAATCCGTATTTGTTCAATCATTCTTTCCTAAGCTAGTCCAGAGAACGCTATACTCATTTTTCTGATATTCTGTGTAATATACAGTGCAGTTATTTCCTGCTGTTATCAGTACATGTTCCTTGGGAATGAACCCTAATGAAGCACTTTTCATAAATGGGAATGTGTTATTGCCTTCCTGCCTTCCTTCCTCTAACAAGCCAAGCCTTTTTTTTTTCCCTAAGCACTTTTAAAAGATCTTTATATTTTCCTCATCTTTGGAGACATTCATTAATTTCCAGCAATTTTTGCATTTTAATTCATATTCATTAAAATAAAAATATCAGGGTTGTTTTTTTTTTTTCACTTACTGCCTGTAAATCATTTTTTTATTCACTCTGGAAGCTTTTTTGTGGAAAGCAAAATGTTTTTTTACCATTCCCAATTTTCACTTATAGGTACACAATAAAATTGTCTCCTAACAAATTCAACATGTGAATATTTTCACCTTTGTGACATGCCTGTTTTTGAAGAGTAACTGCTACGTTTTACAAGTTTGTTTTTGACTGTGTTCATACATGCTGCCTGAATCACTTCTTTTTTCCCCCCTGTTTATCTCTCAATATTGGGGCTTAATATAGAATGTCTTCATCCTGTGCGCCATTTGAGCTGAGAAATGGTCTTCAGACCATGCCCTTAGAGGTTATGAACTTCTTTTGGCTGTTTCATTGTTTCCCTCCCATCAGAATGTGAGTGCTTTTTGAATCTTGTAATTCAGAGAGTGGTGTTAGGAAATCAAAAATGACAATGCACTGGCAACTTCCAAAAATCTGAGATCACCTCCAGCCAAGTATTCCTTTTGTGGGCCTATAAAATTTCGTTGAGCCAAGGGAAATGCCAAAAATTCAACGACAACAACAACAAGAAAACCAACAAAAAAATTGCCCTTTGGATATATTGCAGAACTGCTTTGGCTTCTCTGCAGTGCTCCCAGACACACAGTGCCCAAAGCGGGCTTCCCTCAGTCAGGGCCTGATTCATCTCTACCCACTCCCAAACAGAGACTGTGTGGAGTGGGCTTGGGGTTGTATTATCTGTGTCCTGTTCTCTCCACCATCCTGTCAGACTTCTGAGTACCTGAGGACTTGGTCAGTTAGTGACCGTCTCAGGAAGAGCCCTGATACACACAAGTTTTGTGTCCAGTATGGACAGTCTACCTTTATGAAGCTTCTTTGCCTAAACAATTCTTCAAGAAGTTACTTTCGTGACAGAATAATCCTGCTAAATACTTTTCCCCGCTCAGCTTTACATGCTCAGTGGCATAAACTGCAGCGTTTTTAGGCCACTGTGGTATTAAAATCAGCTTTCTGTGATGTGCATTCCATGTTTGACACCTGACAAGGGATTGTAAGTGCCCTGTTTGAATGGCAGCTCGCAGTGACACTGAAGTTATTGTCCTTGTCTCCATTCATTTCAGGGACAGAGTGGGTGGATCCCGAAGACCCCACAGTCATTGCAGAGACAGAGCTATTGGGGGCTGCAGCATCAATTGAGGCTGCAGCAAAGAAGTTAGAGCAGCTGAAACCAAGAGCCAAGCCCAAGGTGAGTGTTTCTTTGAGGTTAATAAAGCAGAGGATGCACAGAGCCCACGTATTGGTGTGTGCTCTGTAACTGTCCGCAGTAAGGGTGTAAACAATCAAACCTCGCCTGAGTCTCAGTGGCACCAGGCTCTGCCCTGGAGGCCTCTTACCCTGAAGGCACAGGGTAAAAAAGATGCTTTTCAGGGAGCGAGTCAAGCACCAGCCATGAGCAAGCAAAGGAAGAAAAGCCAAATGTTAGAAATGCTTGTGAGAGTTATGGCAGAAATTACTGTTGATTATTTGCGTTTCTGTTTCCAAACACATTTTACTGATGTGGAAAGTTGTTCTCACTTGCTTTCCTTTGAAGGCCCTTTGTTCTCATCTGAATTTGTGTAGTATAGCAGGAGAAAGCAGCAGCAACACAGAAGGGATTCAACAGAATGCAAAAAACCTGCTGGATTTTCTAAGACTAAAAACATAGGATTTTATGCCATGCTAAGAGTAGCTGCTTCAGTGTCAAATCAGATCTGTGGTATGACCATTTCTACTTAATTTTCCTGAGGGAAATTAAATTACAGCTCGTTATGACAGCAAGCAGTCTTGCATGTTACCAGGTCATTTCAAATGTGTCTCTGAATGTATTATAAAATGAAGCCAACTATTTTCATGTGCAGTACAGAGGGACTGTGTGAAACTGCTGTTCCTAATGGCTGTATGCAGAGCTCACAAGACTGGACCCAGGAGAATTGCTGCCTTTTGCCTGGTGTTGAATAACAGGCAGGTTTTAGAAGAAATTGCCATGTTGCACCTCTTTAAAATGAAAAATCATGCTTTGGGTGTGGAATTGACTTCAGGAGAGGACTATGTATCTGTTTTCCCGTTCATGCTGCTTTGTAGGTGTAAAACTGTTTTCAGAGTAAAGCTAATGAGAAGTCTTTCTAAAATGCAGGGCCTCAAGAACATTCAGTGTTGGATGTTTTGGAGCAGGGTGGTATTTTGTTATTCAGGAGCATCAGATGAAATAGTTCTTGGAAGCTTCAGTCTTTGAAGACTTGCCACCCCCTATCTAGTGATGGGAATAAATTAACTTATGAAAAAGAAATGCTCTCTGTCCTGCATTTTTTAACGAGTATACATCCATTTTGTTTACAAAGAAAAATGGTCCTTTTTAATGAGATTCTGCAGATCAGAGGACACAGGCTGAGTCTGAGGATGGGAGAGTCCTCCATCACCTTTTCTATACAATCACTGCACAATGGCATGTGTGTGTTGCCTGGTAACTGTGGAGCAGCTCCCTCCCAGCATCTCAGCCACTCCAGGGGCACTGTGATTTCCCAGTGAATAAAGAGCTCACACCTGCTCCTCATTTAACATGTTCATTGGAGTATCCAGTCTGCCTGTGATTTACTGGTCTATTTATTCGTCATGTTCCGAAACTAAAATTCGTGTCCAACTGTTTGTTTGATTTGGGATTTCAGCCGCCTTTGCAGCCTTTTCAGATGTTTAATCTCTTTCACATTGTAATACACATCAAAAGGTATTAGGAATATCACAGAGTGGCTCAAAACCCACTTTTTCTGCTGAAGACTTGTAGCTTGTATCCTCCCAGAGTAGGATTCCCTGTGTTGAACAGGCTCTGTCTTTCTGATGCTCGTCTTTGACGGCATGCACAGGGTTGTAGTAGGAACACTTAGAGTAGGGAAGGGGTTGATACAACTGCTTTCTTTTATGGTCAGTCTATGAAATGCAGGAATAGTAGTTAACTTCTACAATGGAACAGACCTCTGGTCCAGGCAGACCAATATCCTGCTTTGGTTGTCAGTAATTATCATCAATGAACTTGCAGAAAAGTCCTTAGTTGGTAATTTTAGAATATCTGCCTGCGGGAAATCCATCATCATCCTCATCATTACTAGCTGGTGGGTGATTCTCTATTTTTTTTGGAATTTTTTCTTTTTTAATGTGGCAGGGAATTGGAATCATTTGATTTAGGCTTGAAATTTTCATCTTTGTGTGTTCCACTTTGTCTTTTACCTCTTAAAAAAAAAAAATCAGTAGTTGAAGGTAGAGTTTTTTCTCATTTGTCCTACTATTTAGTTTTTTTTATTTCTTCTTTCCTTGTTTCCTCTTTATATTTTTGAACCTATCATACTCCCCTTTATGGCTTAGACTGATACCAGTAGCACAAGACATCTCCATTTTCCCGTACTGGGAATAATCTTACCCCAGAGAAAAATTTCTATTAAGACTCCCCCAGTCCTGCCAAGTGCTGCCCATGTTTTGTTGTGTGATGCTTATTCTGTTTGCTTTAAATCCTGGTCGTTTGGCTGCAGGTGAATGTGCCCCCAAAATGTTCAGTCCCCTGCCCCGCTGGTCCCTGTTAATACCTGTCTTTCTTCTGAGCTTAAATCTTGGAAGAACTTGGAGGACTCCCCCAGGCAGGTGTTGTTACTGCCCCCTGCAACACCAACCCTGTTCAGTTCTCCTTGCAGTGTTCAAGGTGGGAAATGATCTGTGAAGCAAGGAGATGTTTATTGTTAATCATCAGAATTTGGCTGTCAGGTTTCCTTTAAGCACATTTTTCCTGAGTATGGACTCTGGTTTTTTTCTGTTTTCATTTTGGAGGGTCAGGTGTCTTGCAGTGCAGACACATATTCCTCCTGCTATGCAGATATGCTACTGGTGCAAGTTAATAACTCCCGAAACGAGTAACTTTCTGAAGAAGGAAAATATTTTATCTAATGAAAACTACATGCTAATACTGGGAAAAAATACTTCTGAAGCAAAAGGTAGGGTAGATGAGGTTCAACAGCAGAGAGCATTGCTGTCCTACCCTGTTGTGTGCAGGCCTGTGCCCTCAGACACAGGTGTCTTTAGAAGTCCACAGGAGTTTCCTGCTGGTAGCTTTCAGCACATTGTCCTTTTTTTTTTTTTTTCCCCAAGATGAATCAAACCTGGATGCCTTTTTCTGCAGGACTCTGTGTGATATGTTTGATATATTAGGTTGTTATTTAATCCAACTATATATCAAACATATTCCTACAGTGTCCTGCCCTGTCTCCGGGGGTTGTAACAGAGTAGAAGGCAATAAGGAGGAGTACATTCACTCACAAGCAGGTTTAGAAGACTTCCTGCAGACTCCTAATCTAATCTGACTTAAAATATGTACACGGAAGGCTCCTTTGGCAGTAGAGTTTCTCTTGGAGGGACTTTGGAGTTGTGTAGGGCTCTTAGTGGTAGTGAGCAGCAGCTGTGCCAAGAAGTGACTTCCACTGGTTATTATGTTTTCCATGGCTCAGTGCAGTAACTTCCTCATATTGGTCTTCTCTCCATGAAATAGAAGATGAGAGCTGCTTGAAAATAAAATGGTTTGTCTTTTGTAATTTTTGGTACTGTTTAACAGTGAGACTGGGGGCTCATATGTTTTCCTATCAACCCTGACTTTATTTATGCTACCCGTAAAAATGGAGATGCTATAGAAAATTGGTTAAAACACAACAAAAAAAAAAATCTCCTTTTTTTCTTTATTTTGTTTTTAATGGCATAATCAACATTTTCAGGATGTCTCATGTTACAGACTCCTGTAGCTTAGCTTAATCGTTTTGGTTTGTCTGTTCTGGTGACTTCATTTCCCAATCCATTTATTCCTGCACACAGGCAGTAACAGGATATTAGTTTGAGCTTGAGGAAGATGAGGTGCTGAACTTCGGGGGGCTACTTGAGGAAGGAGAGGCTGATCACTTGTGTCAGAGATCTGGTTTTCTAAAGAAACCCAAGAAGCCCTCTCTAAAATCTTACAAGGTGATATTTTCTGCCATGTATCACATCACTGCTCTTTATTCGTGAAGGCTGTGAATGGACACGTGTTGTGGGGGTACTGTTTAGGAGTGCGAAATTAAGACAGCTCAGGGCATACTCTTGAATAACGGGATTGGGAATAATTACTTCTCATTTAGGGTGTTTGGCTGTGTTCAGTCAGGGGCTGCTCCCTGCCCTTATTGCTAAGGAATGCCTTGGGAGAGGGCAGGAGGTGAAGGTGCCCACGGTGCTGACTGAGCCTTCTCCCCATTTCAAACATGAGTATCCAGCCCTTGGGAATGCTGCAGGGAAAACCGCAGGGAAGGACTAGACAAGAAGGATTTGTTAGAAAAGATGAAAAACCAGCAGAAGTTCAACAGTTTGAGTGCTGTGTAAGGCTGCTTCTGAAATAAATTCTCCACAGAAGGGATCAACTCTTTTTTCTTTTTTTTTTTTCCCCCAAAAATAAAAGAAGTTGTGAGATGTCAGGCAATGCAAGATTTGGAAGCTTGAGAAACTTGGCCTGTGGTTTGTTCTTCCAAACCCCCAAATTTCAATATAGTTGGAAAGAAATTAATTTGGGACACAGAGGAAAACTCTGTTACCCGATGAGATACTAAGGATTAGGTGCCTGTTTTCCTGCTGAGCTTCACCTGCTGCTCAAGGGTGAAAGTTAATCCAGCCATTGTACAATGGCATTCTCAGTAGTGCAAGCTTGGATTTCTCAGCATTCTCTTTGAAAAGCAGTAATTTTTCCTTAGCACCTGTGTGCAGTATTTAGTCCTCTGGCTACTCTGAACTGAGTTCAAATGACAACTTTTCCTTCAGCATCTTTTTGGTGGCTGGTTTTTCACAAATTGAATTCCATCTGGGCACACACAGCTGTCCAATAGATCAGAGCATGGCCATGAGTGTTTTATTAAACTTCCACGAAGATTGACACCTCCTTTATAATAAATAAGCTGATACTGAAATGCTCTCTCGCTTCAGTTTGAATTCCTGACAATGCTGACATATAAAGAATAGTACACATAATATATTTTATGTCGGAAATGAAAATGTAGGAACTCTTGGTAATAGAGAGCCTTGGACAAAAGGAAAAGTGCAATAACAGTCTGTTAAAAGTGCAGTGACAGTCTGTTACATTTACTGTCATTCAGTGGTACTTTTGCTTATATTTTAGTTTAACTCTTTAGTCAAATCAAAATCAATAATGCATCTATTTTAATAAGGAGTGTAATTCTGATAGTGACTCTGCTGGATTCCATTGAGTCACTTTGGTTATGTCGTGATTGAAATAAGAGTTTTATAAATAAGACTTGAGGCCTTTGCATCAAGCCAGGACCAATGTGATGAACCCCTTAGGATTAAAAAGGGTCATGATGTTACATTGCCAAAATTTCCTGTGGAACATGACTTGCTCACTTTGCAAAGCAGTTTCCTTTATTACAAAGATGTGCTTCACTTGATGGGAATAGCCCAATAGCAAGGCAAGGTAAATACTTTTCCAAGGATTAAGTGGCTTTTCCTGAAGGACAAGAAAAACTTTAAAGCGCCACCAAGTTTATCTACACATCAGATTTTATTTTGAGATCCCTCAGTTTTCCTGGTGTCTGTGGATCCTGTGCTCCATCTCCTGGACTTTCAGTCACGTGGCAGTTTATGAGGTGCTGTAGCACCGAGTGCCGCTGGATGGGCCATTTTGAAATGATTTCTAATTACTCATTATCTTTCATGATTTTATAATCGACTACTATTTCATCAGACTGCAGTAAGAGGAGAACTGAACCTGACTTCAGTGTAGATGGGTGCCCTTACACTTGCAAATGAGGTGCCCAATTTTCTGTCTCACAGCCCACTTGGCCGGTGTTTCTGAAGTTAGTTATTTGACACAAGAATGCTGTGGTTGCCTGAGTCAGAATAAACCCGGATTTCCAAGGGCTCGTCTCACAAGGTGGCCTGTTCTGATATTGTAGCCACCAGCCCTACTTGTGATCCTGCACTGGGTTCTGGCAGGCTGGTGATTGGATCACAAACAAAACACATTCTGTTGAATTATTTTGGATAAAAATCAATCAGAATACATGGCTCAGGCCTGGTTCTGTTTAAAATAACAATAACCATTTATCTCTGTCTATTTTGTTAACTGTTCAGAAGCCAGAAAAATGTGCCTAAATGGATAAATGTTTTCAGTATTTGCTTAAATGATTAGAAAGTCAGCGAAGCTGGTTTTATGGAACCAGCTTTTATTTGCCTTTTAAATGGTAAGAAACCTCACTAGGAACAGCTGATTTCTCTGTTTGCACGTGTTTGTTGAACGACACGTTTGGATTACTGCAGCATTCCGGGCAGACCTTTGGAATTTCCTATCTCCAGGATCACTAAGCTGGGCTGCTTCTCCAAGCTGCTTTCTGGGAAATGACAGCTCTTAGCAGAAGCTGTTAAATCTGTGCTCTTGCTTGGTATCTACTTTACATTTCCTAGCACAGGGGAACGAGGCAATGCACCTGTAGCACTGTTCTCTCGCAGTGCTGTAAGTCTTCAAGTATTCAGAAGATGCTTTGGCTGGTTTAGCAATGCTGGAAGCCAGAATTATGGCACTACAGAGATAACCTTGATAGGAAAAGCAAGAATTTCTGTTCGGACCTGCACTTTTCTGAAAGTAGTTTAGAGCAGCCCTAGTGTAAATAATATATTAGAATGTGGGTGGCAATTCTTTAACTATCTCATGTGATCCTTTATTTCAGTGTGAGCAGCCACAAGGCCAACCTAATATTTAAATTCGCATGAAACTCCTTCACAGAATTCACTGATGTGTTCCAAAACCATCTTGTCTTACTTTGTATATGTCCTCAGTCTTGAGAATATAATTGGGTGAATGTGTAACAGTGTTTTTTCTTGGTTATAGCAAGCAGATGAGACTCTGGATTTTGAAGAACAGATCCTGGAAGCAGCTAAATCCATTGCAGCTGCTACCAGTGCCCTGGTGAAATCAGCTTCAGCAGCCCAGAGGGAACTGGTGGCGCAGGGAAAGGTGGGTAAACAGGACAAGTAGCAACAGTGGTGGGGGAAGGCATTGCAATTGAATCTGGTCTCCTAACTGTTCTCCATTAAAACAGTAGGAAAGAAGCTTGGGAACGAGTGATGAAAATGTAAATCTTTTCACTGCTCATCACAATACGTGGCCCAGACCTGGTTCTGTTTAAAAAAAATCCCACAGTTATGTTTCTTTAAACCTCCTAAGTGTAATCAAAGTGTTTGGCTCCTCAAATGTTTCAGTTGTGGGGGTTTTTACTGTTTGTGGGGTGTTTTTCATTTCATGAAGGTCTGTGATCAAGCTGGTCATGTACAGTCCCACAAGCCAGCTTGGGCATCCCAAAACAAATGTCCCCATGCACAGTTCCTCTCTGGACCAGAAGAGTAAAAGGCCTCACTAATTGTGCCCTCAGTGGTTTGTCTGGTTCAGTGGGGCACAGGCCTGCTTGCAAATTCAATGTATTTAAGTGGCTGTGCTTGTAATTGTTATTGAGATTGGTGGAACAGTGCCTATAACACATGTCACCCTTTTGATGTGGTCAAAACTGAGATTCTTTAAATCACTCCACATCCATCACTTTTTTTCACTGTTAGTGTACTTTGAAACTTAAAGTCTCAACCAGAACAATTTATTATAGGATCATTGGTTTTGTACAGTCATGGTTTCCATTTTCATCTGATTCCTAAGTCGGAGCAGACTGTGTCGTGAATCCCCCCACAGTGCTGTGCTCTCCACTTCAGCAGGGATTCTGGGAAGCTTGTGCTTTTAGTTCTAGCAGGAGCACAGAGCACTTCACCTGTGGTCAAAGTTTTCACTGGATGATGAGGCAGGAAAACCCTGAAACCTAAATAATTTGGGACTTAGTTTTTTCTTTTGTATAACTGACTTTTTAGTTATACAAAGGTGTCAACATAAGAGAACACATCTTCTGTTTATGTTGATGCTACACATAAGGATTCAATTTCATTCCCTGGGGTTCTCATTACGCATGAATCCCTGCTTCCATTCCTTTCAAAAAACAAGTTTCTGGACCATGTTGCCATTTCACATCTTCTGGTTTCTCTCCCCAAAACACCCAGACCCAGGCAGCTGGGGATGAGGGCTGATAACCAGCTGTAGAATTTAGTTTCATTGCTGTCCTCTAACGTGGGAAGAAAACTGTCTCCTGATTGTTGCTGGCACTGCTGGTCCATGAGCACTTCAGTGGATAAGCCATGCAGAAAAGTGGGCTGCTGTCCGCAAGTGCTGTTACTAAGCACAAAGGCAATTAGGGATCTTCCATGGGAAGCTTTCTGATTTGTACCTTCCCATAGTGCCAGAGTCCGAAGATACTCAAGAATTATGTAAATTCAAATGTGTTATGGAGACAGAAATAAGCTATTTCAAAGCCCAGGACATTAGGAACTACTGCTTCAGCTGTTGCCTGGGCCAAAGCTGTGGCTTCAGCCTTCAGTACTCTGGGAATTACTGGTTACTGTGGTAATTACTGGTTACTCTGGTAATTACTTCTGCATGTTCCAAGAATGGGTCAGATGAAGCAGTACAGCAAGTTGGACACTACATGAGCAGCCAGATGTGTGCTGGAAACACACTTACTCTGCCAAAACACACTTACTCTGCCAAGTAACTTCCAGTTGGATTTTCTGCTGCTCCATGTGCTGGGCATAGTCACAGGTACAGGTGTTTCCTTTTTTTCCTGGGTTACTGCTTGCCTAAATCTGAGACAAAGCAATTGTGTTTTCTGTTTCCTTGTAAGCCACCTCCGAACTGTTTTTTCAGGTTGGAGCAATCCCTGCCAATGCAGCTGATGATGGACAGTGGTCTCAGGGACTTATTTCCGCTGTGAGTAACTGCTTCTCTTGAGAAAACTGGCACCTCCTCTGCAGAAATAATGAGAACACGCGGTGACCTGGTTTTTGCTGTCTTGTAGGCCCGAATGGTGGCAGCTGCAACCAGCAACCTCTGTGAAGCAGCCAATGCCTCGGTGCAAGGCCACGCCAGCGAGGAGAAGCTCATCTCCTCTGCCAAACAGGTGGCAGCTTCTACAGCACAGTTGCTTGTGGCTTGCAAAGTGAAGGCTGATCATGACTCTGAGGCCATGAGGAGGCTGCAGGTACTTGTGTTCTTAATTACTGAAAACCCAGAGTGGCGCTGCGTAAACACTGGGTTAGTACTGCACGAGCAAACCCCTCATTTTAGGAACAGTTTCTTGAGCTTTCAGATTTTGGTTGTGTTTTCACTGCTTGCAGGATTCTGGGAGGTTTTATTAATCCTGGATGAAGTGACTGTGCATTTGTTGTTATTCAGAAGTGGCTACAGCTCATTTCACTGCCTGCTTTACTCTTCGTTTTAAAAGATGTTGACAGATGTAAATGTTGACTGCCCTGTGCCAAGCCCTGGTTTAGGTGCAATATTGTTAGATTAAGTATCTGTCCAAGCAAGAGGAACTGATGTCATCATTTTTTTTGAAGTAGAAAAATGGTTTAAATATTTAGGAGGACAAAAGAAATGTATGAATGTGCGACAAATCCATTTGTTTCTACAGAAAACAGTGGCATGTTAATGTTGTCACTAGGGATGAGATGGTTTTAGTGTTTTCTAGTGGATTTATATAGGTTGACATTGTCATAGGGCTGTGGGGGAGGTGTCAGTAAGGACAACTAGAGGATAGTTCTGTCTGTAAAGCAACCTGCACTTGAATATCCAAATGTCAGGATGGGTCTGAAGGAGTTTTAAATGCAGAACAAAAAATAGAAACAGGAAGAAAATTAAGTGCTAGGGACTGGGTTGTTTCCTCAGCTCTGACAGGAAATTCAGGGTTCTCACTCATTGTATTGATAAATTTATGTTATTAAATAGACATTGAATGTGAGAAAGTGGAAGGGAATGTGAAAAGGAAACAAGCCCAAGCATGGACTGAAATTGAACTTTGCCATTTTACCAAGCTGCATCTTAGTCCCAAAATGAAACTGCAAAAGCAGTTTGCACTTGGAAATCATGTCCTTTATCATAGCAAAACACTTGAGTTGATGTCTACTAAGTATTTTTACTGATGGACTTGCCAAACCCAGTGAGCCTTTTGAGCTGGCCTTGCCCCCAGCACAGATGTTTCCACATGGCTTTGATCAACAGCTCGGGTTCGGGACTCTGAGTGTCTCCGTTTTCTCCTTCCTCCCCCAGCTGGAACTGCCTTTCCCATGAATGCACATGTGGAATGCACTGTTCCAGAGCCCTGCAAAACCTAATGAAACAACTGGAAATGTTTCCATTCAGTTTGGATGAGCTCCAGAGCAAATTTCAAATGATTTGTCCTTGGGTCACTGAAAGGGAGATGAAGCTGGAAATGCGGGACAGGGCTGGGGAAGGTCCAGAGCTGGTCCGTGTGTTTCCCCTGCAGCATGTGGAGCAGGAGCTGCTGGAATCACCCACTTTAGACTACAAGAGATGCATTACAAATGTTTGACTGTTTCTCTTTAGAAATCTGAAAATTTTTAAGTTATAATTTGTAAGTTTAAATGTGAGATAACCACGGCTGTGTAAGTTGCTGACTTGCCCTGATGAGAGTCCATTAATTTAAAAACTTAATTGTCTTACAGAATGTGTTTATACACTAGTTTTCAGTTTCTGTTCTTTCTCAAAAAAAAAACTCTGATCAGTGTTGTGCATAACATAATTTGTGATTTCATCCACTGTTTTATTTCAACCTGTAGGAGGAAAAAATAAATCTCATTTGTGACTTCTCCAACTTCCAGCTTCTTATATAAAGGAATTGTGTTCCTTTCTGTCCCATTGATTTTCAAAGATTAATTTGCTTTTCACTGGGAAAAACAAAACACAGATTACACTTTCCAGTGTAATCAAGCAAAGATGTTTTAATTCTGATGCTCAGATGAATCCATGTTAGTTATGCATTTTCACTATTACTAAATTTCCTCTGTCTTGTTCAAAGGCTGCAGGCAATGCTGTCAAACGTGCATCAGACAATCTTGTGAGGGCAGCCCAAAAAGCAGCATTTGGGAAAGCAGAGGATGACGACGTCGTGGTCAAAACCAAGTTTGTGGGTGGCATTGCTCAGGTTGGTACAAAAAATAAAGCAGATTAAAACTAGCACAGAAGTGAGCAGAGTGTTACAGCGTCCGTCTGCTACACTGCAGCTGCACAGATCTGTTCAGAAATCTCTGATAAATCACTCAATGCCTCAGTGGGAGGTAACCACTGATATAAGAGCAGTGATTTGCTGGGTGGTGTCTACACTTCTCTGAGGAGCATTTCCTGCAATAGCTGTTACCACTGCCCAATATGTTCTACTTTTTTTTTTCTGATTAAGTAAATGGCTCTTTTCAGACTTCTCTTAAGTACTTTAAATGTTCCCAAATCTTCATGGAACAATAGTTTTGCATGTGTATATAAGCAAAGAAATAGAGAGTGGGAGATAAAAAACAATGACTTTGCTTACTGTGATCATAATAATTATTGGGAAATAATAACAATATGTCAAAACAGATTCCAAGGCTTGGAGGTTGTGCCAACTTCTACATTTCCTGTAATGAATGGGGCACACCATATCCTGTAGTTGCTGCTTAAAAGATACTGGACTTTTATTATTTCTGCATTATTTCTGCATTAATTTTATATTAAATGCCATTTTTTCTTTGGCGTTCTGAGATGCAGGAAAATACTGTGGATACCCACAGTGAGGAGTGTTCAGTTTTACTGCCACTCAAACATTAAGTCATGGTGCTAAACCCTCCCCCTGATGAATGTTGGGAGAGCACAGAGCTATACAATCCATCACAGATCTGTGGGAAAACTACGGTGGTAGATTCTCTTTCCCTTTTTTTTAAGTCCCCTTTAAGAAATACATGGGAATACAAAACTGTTCTTGATGGCACAGTCCTGGGACCTGGAAAAACTTGAGCAATTCCTGATGAAGTCATTGAAATTTGGTGCTTCTCTGGAGGATGCTCATGGGCTTCTTGTGGCTGGTGTCATGGAGGAAGAAATCTAATTTTACAGACAGTACTCCTTGCTGTCATAATTCCTGCCTCTGCTTTCTAGATCATTGCAGCCCAAGAAGAAATGCTGAAGAAGGAGAGAGAGCTGGAAGAAGCAAGGAAAAAACTGGCCCAGATCCGCCAACAGCAATACAAATTTCTGCCCACAGAGCTGAGGGAAGATGAGGGTTAACCTGCTGAGATTTTCTTCCTTTTTTTTTGGTCTTTTTTTTTTCCTTTTTTTTTTTTTTTTTTTTTTTTTTTTTTTTTTTTTTTTTTAAAATAAA
>VZRE01015458.1:14949-83098 GCA_013396775.1 Cephalopterus ornatus
TTTGGTTTTTGTTTTTTTTCTTTTAAAGAAATAAGCTAAAGGGGGGACAGCACATTGAGAACTGCTCTGACAGCATACTGGTATGCCAAGCACTTAGCTAAATAACTGCCTGTCATAGCTTTGGATGAGCAGAGGGCAATAAACACTTGTTCTTTCCCATCTGCTCAGCTGAGGTGCATGATGATCAAATTATGGTACAGTGTTAGGTTCATCATTCCTGTTCCTTCCTTGACTTATATCTCAGGAGAGAATGTTTCGCTTTTTACTAAAGATACTAAGTCAGTATTATTGTCACTTGCCTGATGCTTGAGGTATTTATCGCTCCTTGACTTGGAAAACATCCATACTATTAGTGGGAAAACAGTCAAGAAATTTTTCATACGATAAATATCACGTGAGCTGGTGGTTCTCCCCCAACCACCCCTGCAAAAAGAAGACCAAGGTGGAGAAGAGAAGGATGTGTGGCTGAGTGGAGCAGCACGCCTGGGTGTGGCTTTGAAGAAGATGCCTGTCCTCTGTCAGTGTTACACAGCTGGTTCACCCCAAAACTGGAGGAATTGTCTCTGCACCTGTTTGCACTAGTAGTTTTACTCCTCACCTGATACCAACAAGCTTCTGCTTGTACAGTATTTAGGTTTACAAAACGTGGCAATAGCCATTCTTTAAAGAGCTCAGAAAACAAAGAAATGGAAACCTTGTCACTGCCTCAATAATAGCAGGTTCATGAAAGAAAATGCTGTTTTCAATTATATACCTCTGATGTGTGACTACTTTTACAGTATTATACACACATACACATGCTCTAACAATGGGCTGAATAGTTTGCATTTTGTTTTTTAATTGAAATTCTCTGGTTCGTGCTGTGGTATTTCTGTTAGAATGTATGTCACTTAAAAAAGGGAAATGCCCAGTACAACAGAAGACTATCAGAAGACAACTCTTGTTATGCTTCTAATAATGACATTTATAATTATTATGTTTTGAAACCTGTGGGAATTGTAGGAGAAAAGAATAAGTGAATTACAAGTAGACTTTTCCTGTAATATATTTTTTAAAAATTTGGACTCTAGGGAGCTTGTTTTCATAGTTGCTATTGATGAAAATGTATTCACCAAGGAACTGCAGAGAAGGAACAGCAGCAATCTATCAGCAATCTTTGTCTTCAGCTGCAGAAAGGTACAGTATGCTCTCAACATCTCTGTTGTGACCTAAACAATAGCAATTTGGGTAGAGTAACCCATCTTACTCTGTCAAAGACAGAACACAAATCACAGCAACTTCAACCAGAAGAGCTAAACTATTTGACTGACTAGAGAAACACCAACAGTAATTGCCAACATGTCTCCAACTCCACTCGAGCCCTTTCACACAATAAAGGCAAGTCTGTTTGGGTCAAAGGATGTTGCCACTCCGGTCCTTCTGAAGGCTGTGCTGTCCTTTAGATCCCTGCCAGGAACATTCAGCTGAGCCTGTTTGTTAGAGACACACCCGCCTAATTGTCATTGTTGCAGAAAACACTTGTCCTGTAGACTCCAAGTAACCCTGTAGTGGTAGGTTTATCAGTTTAGGTAGTGCTAACTCCTCATTTAAGTTACCTGCATGAGATAGAATTATCCGGAATTTTGTCACACTAGTGTTAAATATGTAGCAAAAAACTGCTAGAGAATTGATAAATATTCAAGTGTACAAAGTTTTTTATTGTTAGAGTCTCTTCTCTGATACTGAGGTATTTCAGACTCAGTAGAGTTGCTGGAGAATCCACAATCATGAGAGGGAAAAAATTGGTGTTTCCCAACTGGAATCCCTGGCACTGCCAGATGTGCTGTGATGTGTGGGTTGTGTGCACATCAAACCCTGAACTATCAGAGACGATGTGCAATTCCCAGTCCTGTGATTTTCCACTTCAGCACAATCAATGGGGTTGGTTTTCATTCATCTCACTGTGAACAGTGTCACAGAATCTCAACTCCTACACCAAGAAAAAGGCTTCCTGTAAAGTTTTAGGCAGAAGGCTAAACTGGTATTTATTGCTGTAAGACCTGAATAAAGACAGCTCTAGTGATGGGGATGTTCTGCTGCTGTTGGTAGGTTCAACCTCTTTGCAGCTTATGTCTTTCTCCTTTTTTACCTGGATGGCCTCACATTCCCATCTCTTTTTCGGAAAGGTTTGCAAGACAGATTTGTTACTGCTTCCCTTTCACCCTGTGTTTAACCTCTTATTTGATCTTGAAGCATGAAGAAAGATGATGCTGTCTTTAGCACCATGCCACTATTTTATTGTAGCTATAATCCTATTGTGATATATTTTGGTCAGGATGGTATTTGCCAATTTGATACAAGCCAAAAACCTGGTCGAATGCAACTATGTATGGAAATTATATAGCTAGAAAACTTTATCAGTATGTGAGAGGAAAGAGCATGTTCGAATTGTGTTCCAGAGACAATTGTTTGGGGAGTCCATTTTAGCACAGTTCTTTTGAGACTTCTCTGCTTCTGATTTAATGCCCCCTCTTATTTGACAGAAAGTATTTTCTCCTCAGCTGGGGCTCCACGGAGGAACCGCAGTCACATGAAAAGCTGAGCTGGACAACTGAAGTATTTTTGTACTCAGAATTTTGGGTCTTCAATTGTGAACCATGAAGAGAATATAAGGTCACCCAAAGTCTTTCTATTTCGATTTTTTTCTCGCTGTTATAATTTGCAGTATCGCTGAAGTCCACATGTGAATGTCTGGAGTTTGGGACTGGTCCATGCATTTCTTTGGCACGGGGACTTGCAGCAGGAAGTGACAAGTTGGAGTAAGGGGTCGATGCTAATTAATAAGAAGGACAGATGTTTACTTTGTTCTGTTATCTTGTGAAATGGTAAATGAGCTCTGTTGTATCTCACCCTTCCTCATGTGGAATTCACTTTAAGAATTGTATGCAAATTAAAAACAAAATGCCTCAAAGCTCTTTGTGTGCAAATAGTCCAGTGTCGTTTCCACAGCTATTCAGAAAATAGCTTGAACATTTTATCATTTATCTGAACTTTTATGCATTAGAAGCCTCAAAGTTAGAAAAGTATTGAAAGAAAAATTGAATTCTAGACTCTTGTTTCATCTCTCCCTTTCCCTTGGATTTTCTGCATCTTCATTACTTAATTCCTAATGAAGGAAGGAATGTATAATCTAGAAATCTCCTCAACTTAAATATGTTTAGATCATGAGCACATGAGCTTTTCCTCAGTCCAAACGGATGAGATATTCACCCCAGCAGTATGGCACTTATCTTCCCTACATATTTTTAAACCTCTGGATTTTTTTTTGGTTTTATTTTTCTTTGGAGGTCCTGGTGTGGAATTGGGACTTTTTTTGGGGGGGTGCCTTATACTGTAAAAGTTTTGTCCTTATGTAATTGCATCAGGATTAACAAGGAGAGAGTTATCTGCCTATAACTGTCATGATTCCCAAAACCTGCTTTTCCATATTCACACTATTCACATTAAACATTTTGTGGTTGGTCACGTTAGTGGAACAACAAGTTTTTGTGGCACCAAGTTCATGATGCCAAATGCAGAAACTGTTTGCTCACGAGAGTTACAGGTCAAACTGCTGTCATTTACTGGGCTACAAATAAGTGCCATTTTGTCACTTAAAAAAATCCACAAAATCAACCATTTTAAAAATTACGAAAGCAGCGAAGAGTCCTGTTTTTTCTCAAGCTAATGCACTTTGTTACAGTGGAAGAACCTTCTGTTCAAGGCAGTTTTGAAGTTTATGTGCTGGAGTTTCGGGGGCTTGAGCTCTCACTTCAGTGTCTTCCCTTCCTGTTCAAGTTTTAACCCCAAGAAGGTCAGAATTCCCAGGTGACAGAGGAAGACGTTCTATTTAAAGTTCTGCTGCGTAGACAAAACTATGAATGCTTACTCTGTGATATATGTCAGTGACCTTTCAATATCATTAAAATAAAGTACATGTGAAGCCCACATAACTATACAGAAAAATTAAACACCGGTTATTCGAGGGTGTTGGATACTCTGGTTGTTTTCTTGAAGTATATTTATTTATTTGAAAAAATTGATAATAGGGGCTGCAGACTTCATAGCATCCTAAAATGTCCACTGTGAGGGTGTCAGCAGAACCCTTTTGTTAGAGAATAATCGCCTGTACTGTGCTCCATCTTCTCTCAATATGGTTCAGAATCAGTGCTCTTTGTGGCTGTCTGTATTTTGTGAGGTGCAATTGAAAAGGGTAATACAGAGGTTTCTTCCAGCACTGTAGTTGACGATCTTTGCATTCAAATTGCATTGTGTATTCCAAGTTATTGATTAAGATATTTAATTGAACATAAGTCACCGAACTGTTGAGCTGAGTAAGCCTTGGAAAGAGTGGCCAGATTCTGGGTCAGTGGGTATATTATAAATATGTGTTTGTACTGTATTCTACATTTCCCAGTCTGCCAGTAAACACATTCCATGTATGAAGGATGCACTGCCAGATAGTAGTTTATCAGCCTTGCTTCCAAAACAGAGAAGGTATTTATGTCCCAGTTCACCAAATGCTGTAAGTACTTACTTATAGTATTAAAAAAACAAATCCTTTATACTCTGTCTGCAATAGTTACCTCAACTTGGCCTAAATGGGATTAAGCCCATGCTTAAGAGCTTTCCAAAGGAGAGTGTTTCAGACTCTCAGGCAGTCCATGACCCATGTGCTTCACTGCATCCTGTTAGAACCACTGTCCCCATCATATCCATTCCACGATCACCAGAGAGGATTTCAAGCATTAATAAGAATAATCTGCTCTTAGAGACCATTTCTTACTTCTTAAAGCACTACAGATGAGTCCCTCCTGTTTTACAGATGGCAAAATTCTGTTGCAGGAAGGGAGGTAATTTGTTCAAACCCGTAGAACACGTTGCCTTGAATGCAGTGGCCAGTCCAGGTCCTGTGATCTCGATGGAACTAGACAGAGCAGTAGTAGCCATGTCCAGGAAAGGGTTAATGTTTATATTCCCATCTAGTTCATAACTGGTCTACATTATTTTTTGCATTAATATTTCTGCACTCAGTTCCAGAGCAATCACATGCATTCTTTATTGGTAACTGTATAGCAGAGGGACTTCCACAGTGATTGTGATTGGTGCCAAGAACAACCATCTTTCACTGCCAAGGTTTTAGACAAACATCCTGTCTTCCAGAGTTGAATTTAATCTGCAAGAATCTCTGCTCAATGCCTTGGCTCTGCCTTATATTGTAACTGCTTCTGTTAAGGCACCAGCCTCAGTTCTCTTCCAGTAAGTAGGGACTTACTGCAGCCTTTTGCTCTGACTTTTTCTGCAAAGTGACAGCTTTAATCGTTTGGACAAAAGCTCTGCAGCTTATTTAAATCAGCCTCCTGCTTTACCAAAGCTTCCTGGAAAACACGAAAATCCTGGGGCTCTGGAGCCTTTGGTGTGACACTTTTAGCCACAGAACCTGTTTGGAAGTTTACTCAGAGGTGCCTTTAGTCAGCTGCAGTCACAGGAGACCCGGGCATTAGGGACACCCCACTAATGATTCCGGTCTAGCTGCAGTTACTTACTCTTTGCCTTCAGCTATACAAGCACGAGCCTTTTCTCTCTGCTAAATAATCATCTTTCTGTTTGCATCTTTTAACGATAAATGAGTTGAAATGACACTGTATATCTAAAAGGCTAGTGCAGTTTCTGAAGATCTAGTCTGATGATCATGTTTTAACACATAGTTGTTTTTTCAGACTGAACTTTTGCTTTATGAAATCAGTAGTGATTTTAGCTAAAGGTTCGTGTGTGAGCGTAACCTTGAGTGTGTTTCTCTTTGCCTTAGAAAAATAGAAGTGAGCAAGAACTTTAGTAAGAACACATTGCTGGTTTTGATGATGTCCTATATATATTGCTGATCTCTTCTGATCTGGGACTTTGTGTTACTGGGATTTCACATGTGAAAACTGTGAGGAAAAATACTGAGTTCAAACAGATGACCTCAGAAAAACAGCTCCATTGGTCATTCCGTTGTTTGGTTTGCATTCCATTTGCAATACTCTATCATTTGGTGGTGATAATAAGGCTATTTAGGGTAATTCTCAAGCCAAACCACTTCTATGACATGCCTGTGATGCTTCCAGATCCTGTAGCTCAGCAGCTCAAGCCACAGAGAAAATTTTCTGGTTAGTTTGACTGTTCAGGATTCATCCCAGATCTCTTCCAAATCACAGGAGTGGCTCTTTTATTACATGACTAGATCACTTATAGTGATTTGTCCTTATTTGAAAATAGGTTAGATGCAAAAATTCAAAGGGTTTCCTGTTTCTCTCCTAGAACTGGAAAAACTAAATATGCTGAGTATCCTCTAGAAGAAAGGTTTTGTAACACAAATCAGGCTGCCAGTGCACCCATCTCTGAAGAGGTCAGAGCCTATTCAGATTTCTTCCCTATCTTAAGGATAACGCCCATTAAACAAGAACCTTCCAATTAGTCATTTTTCAAAAGTATTTGCTTGCAGCAGAGTTTGTGCTGTTTGATCCCCATGTAGATTCATAATGAGTGGATTCATAATGTCAGTTGATGGAGATGAGTGAATATGGACTGGAAATGGAAATGGGGCTGCCCAAACACCACAGCCCGGGCAAGTCTAAACCCTGTGCTGGAGACAAAAAATAATCACTGTTGGCAAAGGCAGGGGGACAAAACATGAGGTAACAGCCACCCTTTTATAGAATAATGGAAGATGTCGCTGCATCTCTACTGTGTTGCAAAAGGGAAACAGGATAAGGGTTGGGGGGACTATAGTTGGGTTTTCTTGTAACAGGTAAATGCTGTGTTACTTTCAAATTCATACAGTGGTTCAGCAAATCTCTAAAAATACATGAATTGAGACAGCAAGCAGACCATTTGAGGTTTGTTTCAGTTATTTGCTTCCAAGGAAGGATTATACTATCTGTAGTTGCTCCCTGCCAGTAAAAATCACAGTGTTGAAAGGGTAAGTCAGAGCTGCAGTGACACTGCTGATGGTGAATTACAGAAGGATGTTTAAAATCAGGTGAAGACAAATGTTGTTTTGGTCCTTTTTGATCTTGCAGAGAAGTAGATGGTGGCTTTTGAGACATCTGTGCATTTCTGAGAGTCCAAGCCACCTTAGAGTTCAAACAGAAATCCATGCAATAACTGGGGCATGTTGAAAGCCATGACTTCATTTCTTAGAACTTTAACAGCTGTATAGCTCCAAGACAAATAGCTCATCCCTGGCTGGTCCCTGTAATAACACAGACATCCAGAAAATGCCTGGCATTTTTTTGTTCACTACTTGGGATCAAATTCATCTGATTTTGTTTCTTTCTGGACTAAGAACAGACTCTTCTTAATGTTGCAGCCCTAAGGAGAAATCTTGCAGCTTTGTTTCCACACGTTACCACACACGGCCCCTGGGAAATTCTCCTGTATTAGCAGTATTTGTCCAGTCTCATGTCCAGCCTCTTCCACCAGCAGTGGGTTGCTGTTGTTTCATTCAGATTTTCAAAGAAAAGCACATCTCTTTGCACAAAACCCACCTGGCAGCTGTGCAGCCTAACTGCTCCCAGGGAGCTCTGTGAAGAAGCCAGTTCCTGCAGGACCAATTCTAGGTACCAGCTTTGAATGCTCTGATGATTTTTTTTTCCCTGCAGAAACTTCCGTGATCAGAAATCTCGAGCTGTCAAAGCACAGCATTTCAAAGGGCAGAAATTCTGAAATCAAAATGAAACGCGAGTCTGTCCTGGAGCCACAGGGAGAAGTGTTTTGTTTATCTCTTTGAGCAGATCCAGCTCCTCTGCATAAAACCAGTGAGAAGGTAAGTGCAGGTTTGGGAGCTAGGGTGCTATTTAAATTCACAATACTGCTGGCATAAGAAAAATTGATATGTATTGGTCCTGAATTAGATTGGGTGGGAAGGAAATTCTGGACTAGCCTTTAAGAGTAGAAATCAATCTGCTTTTGACATCAAGAATGAGAAACAGGCTTAAACAGTCACAGGAAGTGTTTGGCCTCAGGGCCTGCCTCTGTCCCTTACAAAGCACTACTGAAATTTGTGGTGGGAACCCAGTGCTAAGGTTACAGGTTAATCAGGCTGAAGGGTTTAAAGCAAACAACTGCCCAGAGTACTGCAGTCCAGGCAGTCAGGCCAGCCACGTACCAGCGTGTTACTGCATCCAGTCAGTTCCTCTGCGACTGCAAGTGCTACAATAGAGAAGGTTTTCTGGTGGCTTTCACTCATTCTAGCAGTTTTAATATATTCTCTAATGCTTTCCTGGAGATCCCTGTAGCCTGTGCTGAGTGTTTTTTTCTTGTCAAGACAACTGTAATTGAATAAAACAAACGAGGATGGAAATCTTACAGCACTCCTCTCAGCAGTCCTGGTGTTTATAACCTGCCCTTCACCAGTCAGGTTTATGTTGAAATCTTTACACTTCTCTCACAGCCTGGCCAACTCCTCAGAGCTTTATTCTTTTGTTCCTTCATTCGTGTTTTTCACTGCCCCAAATCAAATATAGTCTTGAAGTTGGGGACTGAGTGGAAGGGAAGGGCATTTGAGTGACAAAGAGAGTCTCTGCTGCTGCTTAATTGCTTTTATGCTCCTGCAGCCCCCTGTTTCTTGCAGGGGGCACTTCCCAGCAGAGCCTGAACTGCTGCTGAAAAAGCATTTCGAGCTCTCAACCAAAGCAGAAAATCAAAACAAGAGCAAACCCAGAGCGGACTCTGGCAAAGATCACCCTCTCTTCATATATAAAGGAAGCATTAAGCCTGACCTCATAAAAGAGAAGAACTTAAAGGACCGTTCTACACTTTGAAATCCTACCCTCAATGGCATGGAAACAAAACGCTGACTTGGGAATTTCAGCAGCTCATTGCACGTTGTGCTCAGCCCACTGCACTTCCTGAGCATGAATCGGCTCTTGCATCATCCCAGGAAAATGAAGGTTATTGGGTCACTGCCTGCCCTTATAATCTGCTCCATAAGAAACTCCTCAAGGGTATAGACCAGTGCCCAGAATAACATTTAATAAGATCTGGAAAATTATGCCTGCTGCAAGCAGAGACCTCAGAGACGTTTTCAGGAGGCCTACTGTTTGGATGAGTTAGCACAACCCTCTGTAACCATCACTTCAAACAGCTGCTTCCAGGAGCCACGGAGGAGGGGAGCTGAGAGAGCCCAGATGACTTTGCTGGGAGCTTGGTACGTTCCTCAACATATAGGCCTGAGCTAAACGAAGAAGACTCAGTATCAGGATTTTTTTACTCCTACTTGCCTCCAGAATGTGTCGGGCAAACTCGCCCCTGGAGTGCAGATATAGCTGAAGCTTCATGCAGAACAGGACTGCAGATGCAGTGCTGTGTATTCTCTGTATGTGCTGGGTGTAACTCCTTTCTTTAAGGGACAGAACAGTACCTGGACTGTGTACCAGACCATAAAGGGCAATTATATGGCTTTGTTCTTCAATTGCATTTCCCCAGGGATCCTGGGATTTAAAGAAACCTCCCACCTACTGGACAAATGCCATGACAGACAAGAGTCAACTTACTGACAGCAGGAAGTGCTGTCCCTGTAGGAACTCAAATACACTGTGCCTTGCAGTCTCAGCCTCTCTCTCCGCTTGCTCTGGTGATGATTTGACTGAGAGCTTGGAGCTTTCCCCAAGCTCCTCCTCTCTCAGCCACACCTGCTGGTGTGGACAGTTCCCATGTGACCCACTTCTGCTGCCTTTGCACTGCAGTCTTGGACTGGAAAGCATTTCCTGCTCACATTCCTCTGTTCACTCTCTCTCTTTGCCCACCAGAGAGAGGTGTGTTGATGAGGAAGTGATTGTTTCAGGAAGGGATTTTGGGTGAAGCATCACTTTTTCCATCTGTTCCTTGCCTGTGGACAGAACATAAGAGAAAAGCTCTATCAATCCTAACTTGTGTTCCTGGTATCCAGCTGCTTGGGACCACCTAACTTGGATTTGCTTGAGAGTAGCTCAGAGACTGAAGGGAAGAAGGAAGGAAAACTTCTTCATTCTACCGTGGACTATCTGGAGGATTTTTGCCTCAGCTGCTGCTCACAGTCAGACTCACTCTCCCAAACAAAATTAGCTTTGTTAATGTTGCTCCAGGCCTCTTGTCCCCTCTCAGAGCTGTTTGATTTGTTAGCACCTCTCTGGCATGAAGGCAGTCCGAAACCTGCCGAGGCTCCAAGGCAGGGTCTGGGCTGCAGCAGAGCCCTGAGTGGGAGCTACATCCTGGACAGGGATCACAGAGGCGTGATGCTCCTCAGAGATAACTCAGCCACAGGCACTGTTGGCGCTGCCCAGCTGCAGGGCTGGGCAGGGGAAAGCAGTAAGTGTTATCCTCCAGGAAGAGCTCTCTGATTTCTCCCACTGGTGTCTGGCAATGTCAGCTGGTTCCATGCCTGGAAAAGCTGCTGCTTGTGCTCCATCACCTGATCCCACCCCACAACTACAGTTCAAGCTCTTCTTCAGCAACCAGTGCTGAGCTGTATCACAGGTTTTCCTCAGGCCAAGTGTGAAACTGCAGATACAGCAGTGACCACAATTCCAGCCAGCATTCCTGTACTGCAGGGATGGGTGAAACGTCTGTGAACAGACAGAATGGCCAAAGCTTGAGAATGTTAGTGGAGTAATCTCTAGTTAGCAAGTCCATTTTTATAATGGGTACCATATGAGAACAAAAGGCACAGGGGAACAGAGGCTTTGGAAAATGGAGCTTAATGCTTAACTATGTATTTCATATTGTTTTTAAAAAAACAATGTAAGCAGTGCCTAACTGTGATTAGATGAAATCTAAAACATCTGCAAGAGCTCCTAAATAAACCATGGAAAGTGGGAAGAATTCAACCAGTGTTGGGAAACAAAAGAACAAAGAGCTGGGTGGAATTTATGTGTCTGCTTTAATATGCCAAGCTTTCCCCCATACTTGTTGTCTCTACTGCTAAGCAGAAACTCTACTTCAACTATTTCACCCTGCAAAACTTCCATTAATGATCCACAACCCTCAAGCCTGAGAGCTGAATTTCTTCTGTCATTGAGTTTTATGGCTCTTGGCAATTTTCTCTCCATTCTCTTAGTGAACAGAGATAATGGCATTAATTTTTCCCAGTAGAGAGAGGTATTTGGGGTTAACTTGGGCAAAGAGTTAATTTGGCATCACTTCTAAACTGCTTTTAACTAAAAACCCAGGAAAAGGTTTGTACAGTTGGGATTTTTTTGTTGTTTGTTTTAAATTAGAGAAGCATCCTTCTTCTAAAGGAAATAGGATTTGGGAGGAAAACCACTTGTTTTGGCATAAAACACTGAACTGCATTGCAGGAATGGTCAACAAAATATTTTCCCTTCATTTAGTTCTCAGATTGTTGTAGACAGCTCTATTTGACCTGTTTAATAAATCAAATCTAATCAGAACAGTTTTGCACAGAGGCAGGAGACCTGGGAAGTGAAGCCACAGAAAGGTTCTTCCTTTTTCTCCTCCTCAAAATTGAAACAAAACTGTTACAGTTTTCCTCTTTCTTGCTATGTTTGGCTCAGAATCAACTTCTCTGAACAGGAAAAGGAAATAAAATGGGAGAAAATTCTCAGTTGTGGTACCTGCAGCATTAGGTATAAAGAGAAGGGAAGGATTTCTTCAGGAGTATTATATTTTTTCATATAACTGCTTCCAGTGTCCAGTCTCTCTTTTAGGACTGATTTGAGCACCTCTATGCTACATTTCTGTGAGAAATCCAATCCAGTTCTTGTGTGGGGAGATGAACATTTGCTGCTCCTCAGGCACATATATCTGCAAAGGCATTTTGGTATCAGCATTTTGGAATGCTGAAGCAGGACCATATTTGGCCACTTCTCTTCATAGTCTCTGGTTGTAAAGAAGGCTTTTGCATCCTGGTAGCATTCCCAGACTGCTGCTAAATGTGCATTAGAAAGCTCTGCTTTCCATCTTCAGCCTTGTCAAGCAACTTTAAAGAGATGCTGACCATTTTGAAAAAGAAACAGAAAATCAGACTTTCAAAACAACAGAAGTCAGCCTCTGTGCACTTCCCTCCCACCCAGGCCATAGGTATGTCCTCTCAGTTTTCAGCTCTGTACTTGATTGTATCAGATTTGATTCCATACATAACATTTCCAGGGGCTGCTCCAAATGACTGCACTGCCTCGTAATCTCTGAGTTATCTGAGCCTCGAGATACTTTGCAGTTTGTGCAGCTAAACTTGTCTTAGGTGTTGTAAATCTTTCTATCATTGATTTGAGTGTTTAAACTTCCTTCTCAAGTAAATTTGATGTGTAAAGAGGGAGTCATTCGACAGGAGCATCTTGTCATGGAGGAAGGCCTGGAGCAGCAGTTCATCATGTTGAATGGTTTTGAGGAAACATTCTTAGCAACTCATTGGGATCACCACATCCCTGAGGAAATTAGGGTGTGTGTTGGGATACGGAGCATCATATTGTGGGCCTAAAAGGCTCAATAAGGAGAGCAGAAAATTCAGAATTTAACCACAGCAGTCTTTAAGCTTTTCATGCTGAAAAGAGGAGGTGATAGAGAAAGGGCAGAGAAAAGTAAGTAGCAAGCGTATATAAATCTTTTCATCTGCCCCTAAAATCTAACGGAAAACAAAGATGGAGACCAAAAAATCCTCAGAGACTTTTTGTGCTTAATAGACCAAGTAATTTCCCTCAGTAATTTTACGAGATGTCTCTTTTTATTAAAAAGTCGTATTCAGCTTTAGAAATAAGTGCCTCTTTGCCAATACTCACACCAGCCACGTTGCCAGTGCCTCTTTGCTATTTGCTGATTGCTGTAGTTCTCGAGGGTCCCAGTTGGCTTTTGGAAGTATTTCCCTGAAAGAATAGGAGAGACTTTGACTGTGAAGTTGTGTCTCAATTCACTTGCTTCAGGGTGCAGTGGTGGGAAAGGAGTCCCTGTGTGTGCCTGTGCCCCCATTAGGATGCAAATCCTCCTCCATCCTCTGGAACTGCCCACCTCACTCAGGCCTGGTGTCTCCTCAGTGTCCTAGCTCAGCCAGCAGCCCATTCCATGTGTCTCCTAGGAAGGACAAAGGAATGCTTTGGTGATTTCACCATGAGCTGAACACGATGAAACATGTTTAGAACACTTGAAACATGGTGAAGCACACTTGAGCCCTTCCTTCTCTTGGGGTGGGTTCTATTCTGTCATCTGTGATTCACAAGGAAGGAGAACAGTAAAGTAACATTGTTCACATCTGCACTGCTGATCTTCTGCAAGACGAGTTCCTTTGGCTGAGTTATAACTAAGAGTGGCACTGCTGTTTCAGCGTTGCACCTAAAGAGTTTTGACCCTCAGGAGAACCATGAAGTTGAAAAGGCTAATGATTGTCTTTGCCTTTCTACCCCAGATCAGTTCTGAAAGCTTCCTGCTTCTAGGAGCAGATGATACAGTCTGGCACTTGGGTGCCAGATCCTGCACCCTCAGAGACCAGAGAAAAATATGCACTGGGCTCCTTTTGCACTGAAGGGCTGAGGTTTATCGTTTGGTTAGTTTGGTTTTCTTCAAACTAAACAAAAACTACAGAGTGGTCTCTCCAGACATAGGGAAAGGCTGAGTGTAGACACAGGAACTATTTCACCATAGAAAAAGTGATGCGTGTTATCCTGTCATCTCATAGCAATGTTCTGTTTTGTGGCCATCTGTGGGTTTTATCCTGCCACTCCAGTGAGACAGTCACTTGTAAGACTGCCTTATTATTTAGCTAGATACATGGATAGATCTGAGACCAGGTTATGCTTCTTTACATAGAAATGCCAGCAGAGATAGGAAATTTGCAGTACCATCGTGCATGAGTGCACAAGTCTTCAATTCCAAACACTTCCCAGGCTGAAGGTGGAGCTGGTTAGAGCTGTGAGCAGTCTGGTCTGGCCCTGCCCAGTCTGATACAGACGCTCCAGGATGCGGGCTCCAGCTCCCTGGAGCTCTGCCAGGAGACTCTGACGTGCCTACGGGCTTCAGAGGGGAGGAGGAGAGAAGCAGAGTGTGGGACTTGGCTATTCCTCTACCTTTGCAAGGAAAAAGGGGTGGTGCTTCTGACTGAGGGAGATGCTATAGCTTGGCCTAAGGGTGTCATAAGGTAGCACTTCTGAAACTGCAGTGATAATTCCAAGGAGTCTTGATAACAGCTACTGCATTCTGGGAGAATTCCCAGTCCTTGCCTTGAAGCACGTGAAAAGCTCATGGTGTTAGGGTTTTTTGATCTTTCCATATTTTATAACTAAAGATCTAATGAGTTTCTTTGTAAGAAGCTGGGTGCAGTTCTTTGTATTCTGGTGAAATTCTAAACTGAATAATGGCAGTCTTCTGCCATTCTCCCACATTTCCTGCCCTCAGCTCGTGGTGTGACATTGCTGCCCTACATGGAGCTCTTCCAGTGGCAGCACGGTGGAAGTGCCACGTTGAGCACAACAGTTCTAGTGTGCAAAGTGTGTTAGAACCAAAGGCATTGAAAAAGCATCATATTATTTTTAATTAATAAATATCCTGCAGCTTGACCCAAGATTTTCATCCCCAGGACTTTCAGAGCCTGCCACGGCAGGGAGAGGAGCTGCATTCTTTGTAGGTTTCCCAAGGAGACCTGCTTTTCTGTACTAACATCCCAGCACCATAAACAAATGGATCAGAGCTGTAAACCCTCACATACAATTCTCCTCATTCCCTTCCTGCATTCACTGTCAGCAGGGGCTCTCCTTGTCTGCTTTCAGAGTCTGCTGCAGTGATAAAGGGCAAACCTCCAGTGCCACTGGAGCTGGTGTCTCACCCAGGAGGGGATTTAGCCAGTCCCACACCTCACCCTCCCACAGGCTTCCTGTGTGACCTCAGTCATGTCTTTTAGCCTCCACCCCATCTGCAAAATCAGATAATTGCACATAAACCTCACAGAGATATTTGGCAAGATTAGATGCACTACAGGCTGAGAGGTGCTTTGATCTTGCACTACTCTAGTTCCTAGAGAGCTTTGCAGGGGTGTGAATATGCATCTAACTTGGAATGACGCCAACCAATTTTCCTGCAGAAGAGGAATTCCAGTGGACTATTGCTGGACAGCTGACTTGCCTTTTTGTTTAATGTTTGTCTGTATTTTCTGAAGGAGTCAAAGCAACCTCTAATTGGTATTAATGTTTTTATCACTACAGATAATTGCAGGTAAACAGTATTAAGAAAGGACATCCCAACCCAGTGCCATCTTATCTAGGCAACTATCCTGGAAGCATTTCTACAGCACACTAGATGTTTACCAGGTCAGTGCTGCATTAGTAATACTCAGGAGTGTCCCTATTTCTACTTGCCAAGATTTAAAAACTTAGCCTGAAGGCAACAGTACCAAACTGAAGCTTGCTCCTTACCAGACGATGCCATCAATCATATCTTTGCAGAGGGAAGACACAACAGTGGTAGGACAGCAATAAAAATAATGCCAAGTTATCCAAACTAATCCCTTGTCAAATTCCCTGGATCCTTTAGGCAGTGTGTGTGCAGTTAAATGTTAATTGGTATGGGAATGTGTTGGGTAAGTTACAGCAGTTGTTGCTGTTGGAGATACACTTATCACACACAGCTCAGGAGCACACTTTGTCTGGCACTCACTGGTGTCAAGTGCTCCAGTGTGTGCTTCCTAATCTCCAGCTTGGAAATGTTTTCCTCTGGTGAGATACATGTGTTGCTGCCAGGACTAGGGAATGAAAGTAGCCCAATACCAGCATGCAACAATCCATGACATCCCTGGTTCCCTGCTTTTTCATTTTCAGATTATATGTTCTGGACCACATCCAAGGCAAGGAGAATTCCCTGCCCCTGCAAGGATGGATGGTTTGGGAACATTAGCAAGTTAGTAATATCAGATGGCTTTTCTTCCTTTCCCTGTCTCCTCACACCAATACTAGTCATCTGGTGGAGCACAGGAGTGCAAATGTGCCAAAATTGAATAATGGCCATTTTGGTGGCAGATTTTCAGTGAGACATTCAACCAGTGTAAACTGAAATGGCTTCATTAGAATCACCTTAACACAGGTCATGCTGGTTTATGCAACCCTGGAGATCTGACCCACTGGATCATTGGCTTAGTACCTGTTCTTAAAAGACAAAAGGAAAATGCAAGCCAGATTTTGGAACAGCTAAAGATGAGCTCTACTCAAGCCCCCATGTCATTCCTGTGGTTCAGAGGAAAAGTGCAGGGCCACTGGCCAAACTTGGTACCTCCTGCTTTGACAGGCAGAAGCAGTTTCAACAACAGAGAAGACACAGCCATGCAAACTTGTGGTACAGCACAACATTCTCACTTGGGGCCCTCATGCACTGGTCAAATGTACCCCTCCCCTGGCACAGCCAATGCCTTCAGAAATGCACTGACAGCTTCTGAGAGCTGCCTCCCAAGCAGCTGGTTTGCTCTGACACTGTAATAACAGTTATCACCATCTTCCTCCAGTTTCCCTGCTCCCCTTCTCATTTTCCAGGTTGAGACTCTTTCTCTGCGGTTAGCAACAACTTTGACATTGCAATTACAATTAAATATCACAGTAAACAGTGGTGCATTTCGAGCAGTTGGGTCAGATACGGGAGACACTGTTTCAAATTCCTGGCTGGTTCCAGTAGTGCAGGGACTTAACACCAAGTTTTCCAGTGTCAGAGGTCAGTGGCTAGTCCTGGGTAAGTAGGGATGTCTGATCTCAGGAACAGGCCTGTAAATATAAACCATGAGCTCAACAACACAGGGTTATCTTGCAAAAAATGTGAAATAAATGGCAAAACCATCTTTCTGCTTGTCTGTGTCCGTGGGCCAGACAGAGTTTGGGGCTATGTAATCATCCAACACGCACCACCCTCTCCTGCTGTACAAGTTCCCGTAAAATTTGGCTTCTATCATGTGTGGGAATCCAATATCTTAAACTCCACTGGAACTGATGTGAGCCAAGGCAGGAGGCAACTTCTTAGTGGGTATAATTCCTATAACCAGTAAGCACAAGTTTGGTGAAATCACATGACTGATGTGGAAAGTTAAATATGTGTTAAAAACTACTGTTCAGCTTCACTAGCAATGCAGCCAGGATTTTCATTCTAAGTAACAGGGCCTGTATATCTTAAAATCATAGTTTGGAGAACTAATTCTTCCAGAGGCAGGAGCATCTTGGAGTTCTATAAACCATATAATCCTCTTTTGATAACTCAAACAGCATACACCCACGGACTGGCTTTCATTAATACCTCCCCCATAGCTCACATTCCAGCTGTGTTCTTGTCTCAGCAGTAGAAACCTAGCAGTGATAGTTAACACTATAATTTTGTGGGTACAACCAGTGCACAGTGGGATAACATGTTTTGCCATAATAAGGCACATGTGTAAGGCTGTTGCCAGGTGAGCTGCCAAGGCAGCTTTAAAATAGCCCCAGACTAGTGGATTTTGGTTAAAGCTCCATTCTCTAGCTCGTTCCAGGGGCCAGGAAGAAGCACTCCAAGATTTACATCATCTTGCTGTCTGCCAGATCCTGCTTACTGTTGCCACTTGCCTCTTGGACAGCCAAACCTCAGTCCTCTGAAGTAGCTGGTGGAAGCCACCAAATGAATATATGGGGAGCTGGGAAGGAAGCATTTGGAAAAAGAAGCTACTCAGATTGCCCAAAAATTCTGTGCCTGACCTGGAAAACTCTGTCAGCTGAAGATTTTGTCGATGTTTGGGTTGTGCTTGAGAAGCTTGGATAACTGAACTTAAAACACAGCCTCTGTTTAGCTGCATCTGAAGTAAAGTGGTGATAAGAGGGAGGAGAAGTGTTTGGCAAATGGAACAAAAACCCCTTAATTCTTAGTGGCTACAGATAGCAGGACTAATCTGTTCTTTGTTGCATAACTTTGGCCAAAAGCTAGTTGAATCAGTTATTTTTTCACCTTTTTCCTTTTTTTTCAATTATTCCAAGGAACTACTGCAATAATAAACAGGGTTTATGGCATTCTGACATACACCAACCATCCTGGAATGTGAATTTTACCTGAGTACATGGCATGAGGATGCTTGGTAGTAATGCTGACAAGAGTAGGCCATTGCATTTGTAGTGTCCTGAGCTTACAGGGTAACTCCAGGTGATCCCTCTCTTCCCACTCCGGACTGCTCCGGACCCTTGGCTGCTGCAGCATTCAGGCAGTTTTGAGATCTGGGACTTCACTGATCTTTTCTAAATAATCATGCAAGTCCTGGGCATCAGAATTTATCTTCCTGTCCTTGGCACTGATGGAGCAAGGCATTTGCTTTGGTGGATAAGAAATGTCCACATACACACACAGTCTCTTGGAAAGAGGCAGAGCAATGATATTCACAGGTAATACGTCATTTTGCAGTTGATTCCCTTAAGACAGCCTGCCCCTGATGAAAAAGTTCTCCTGGTGAGATACTTGCACACAGATTTATTTTTTTGATGGGAGTTAACTGAGGCTGTGATTCCAAAGGCCCACAAACACTGCATGTAATTAAACTTTGGCAAGGGCAGATTATACGACTTTGGCACAGAGAAGCTTGCATCTATAAAAGGCAAGATCTACCCTTTGTTTATTCCCTACTAAATCAGTGAAGTATGTCATGGTATTTTAGCATCAACTTAGCGTATTTTATTTTCTCTTCTAGTTTATAGGCCAGTGGAAAATAGAGATTGGCTAAGTCCACTAATGACTTAGAGACTCTTGGTAAAAAATACTGGGAAGCAAACAGTTTCTCAGCCCTACAGACAATGGGCAGAACAGTATGTTTGTGGTGTGGCATTGCAAGCTTCAGGTGCCACAAGAAAGCTAAACATAATTTAAAACTCTGCTAGCAAGCAATAAATTTGGAATGGCATTTAAGCACGGGGAAAAGTCAGGCTGAAGGTTTGTAAGAGAAATGTAGATGTAGACAAGCTATGGTTGATGTCTGATGGTATTGTGGGTTCCTCTGCGGGTGGTTATGGGAAGAATGGCACTGCATCACCCATTTGCACTGTGCACTGCCACTGGGACGTAACATCTGTCTTCATCAGCATTTTAATTTAGATCAGGGCTGCAGCTTTGATGTGAATCTCTCTGTCCCCCTCAACTCCCGTGCCTTTATTTGTATTGTTGGGTGCCTTGAGGCACACAGACTGGTGGGTACCTTTTAGGTGAAACCAGAGCAACCTTCAGTCCACACAAGACCAGAGAAAGTCTGAAATAAAACTGCCTAAAATGTACATAGTGCCAACTCTGATGCTTAGTACCAAATCAGTTGCTCCAAAACCATTAGTTTTACAGCACTCTACTTGATCCTGTAGATACAATTGTACTCGACTATCATTACACACACATTTATGAATATGTAAGTATATAAATAGCTTCCCTCAGTCATGCTTTTAGATTTACTGGGTTGATGTCTAGCAAGCACAAGTCAGTGCCATTTTACTGAAAACTGTGAATATCAGCAAAACGTATTTCCTAAATATTAAACAGTATTTTTATAGTCAGGTAAGTTTACCAGCTACTGTCCCATGTCCTTTAAAATACATTGCAGCAAGCCCAGGGTGTTAGAGAGCTGGAGCTGTTGAACATAGTGGGATTCACAAGCCCAAAGCTGAGGACACCTAAATTCAAATAACATAGTTGGCAGAGAAATGTGTGTTCTGGTTGCTTCTGTGCACTCCAGCTTGACATGACCAGCAGATTGTATAGATGTCCACCTCTTTGTGTGGAGTGAGTTGGGTAGTTCAATGTAATGTTTCTTCAGTCTCTCAAAAAATACCCATTAAGTGGATTAATTGAGTGCAAAAGTGAATGTCAGGATTAAACCCGGTCACAGGAATACCAGATAAACCTTCAGAAGGAATAAAAATATTTCCGTATTAAGGGACGTGTTAAAAATCAAGCTCACAAAATGGGATGTTGGAAATGGATGAGGTAATATTTGTCACTAGTGACAATGAACAAGAGAACTTTCACTGTGCTTTAAAAGGCAAGTTAACATTGGATAAGGAAATGTGAGAAGGTGTGAGAGTCAATTTATAAAAAGGGTTCATGACAAAAGACCACAGTCTTGCTTTCCCTGAAGTTTTCCCCAGTAGCTGTTTCATTTCAGATGTAGTCTAAATTGCTTTGTTACTTACATTTTTTTCACTCAGACTACTATGGAGATATACCTTCCAAAAAGTCATTTCAGACAGGAAGAGACAGGAAGTGGTCAAAATGGAAATTGCTGTCATGGTATTTTGCTGGTTTTGACTTGTCCTGTCATTGTCCAGGATGAGATGTGAGATCCTCCCAGCACGAGAAGGCCAACGTGAGCGAGTGTTCACTCACACTTCCTTATTCAGCGTGAGAACAGCAGCCAGAAGTTCGACCTAGTGAGAAATCCCAAGTATGGCTATGAAATCCTATCTGCCAGGGCTGGCTGCAGCTGTGAGCTCACTCTGATGCTTTTGCCTCTCTTCAGAAGCTGCCTGCCAAGACCTATGGCTCACTGTGGTATCCTACAGCCTGTGAGACTCTTGGCTGTGTCCTTAAGGCTGAATTCCATCAAAGGATTCTCTCCCTTCTGTGCATGTTTGCCGTTCGCTGGCTTTGATGATCGTGTGTGTTGCCATTTGTGGCAGCTGTTTCCCTTGTGTTAAAGTAAACACTCAATTATGTACGCAGCCAGCAGCAGCTTTAATATGAGCAGGCACCTTTTTAGAATGTACAGAGGGGAGAACCTACAGGTGCAATGAACTGTGGCTGTTTGTAAACTCTTTTTCCACCAGAGCAATTGTTTTGAGTGATCTCCAGAAAAGCTCCGACTCTTGCACATGCCTGTGTCAATTACAAAAATGTGCATCTTCAGGATCCTGCAGAAGTGTGGAGTCATGGACAGCCTGGGCCTAATTCTGAAGTCCCCAGCACGAGTCATCTTGGCATGAAATGGCTCGTGAGATCAGAACCAAGACTTTCGCCCTGTCATTATGGCATTTTAACTGGAGCTACCTCTCATCAGAAGGGAAGTGAAGTAAAAACAAGGGCAAAGCTCTGCCTGAAGCAAACATTCTGAAAGACTTGGATTTCTCTCTCTACCTTACGAAAGAACAAGCTTATTTCAATTATAAACAAGTGAGAGTCAGCTTCTGCTGCAAGTGTTGGACCCCTCCTCTCCACAAGAGTTCCAGTCAAGTGACCATTTCCCTTAAGTCACCTTTTGACTAAATGCTTGAAGATCACTCTATAGCCTAAAGTGGTTATTGACTGTGCAAGGCATTTGCATCTGGGAAAACGTGCACACAGTTTTCTTGCAGATCTCCTTTCCTGCCTGCACAGAACTTGCATCCCATTTCTATGTATTGTTCCTCTTCTACAAAATCCAATCTGACCTATAAAACCTTTTAATCTTTTTTTTCACCAAGCTTTTGCTGAACTTCTATACTCTTTCTCGTAATGGTGCTTTTACTCCTTCAGTAGCAACAACTGTGGTGGTTCTACATTTGGAGAGACGGTCTCCCTCTCAGGTGCAGTATCCAGTCCCCTATCCTTGCTTTCTATTGCTGCAGCTTTATCTTCCATGCCTCTCAATTGGCCCAGTTGGCATCTCTAGTTGTGTTGGTTGTATCTCCCCCATCCCCCCTTTTGTCCGGTCTTTTCTCAGACTCCATGACAGGCCTGAAGTGCTTACCTTCAATCCTAACCTTACATGCTTCTGGTTTTCAGAACAGATCCATTCTCCACTTGAGTCCTGTACGTGCTCACTGCTGGCCTAGAACTTCATTCTTATGGCTACAGAGAATATCTGTGTTTCAATGTCTATCTAATATTTCTTCAGTCTTCCTCTGCCCAGTGAGATTCCACTCTTTTCTGGCTTTCTCTTTACTTTCCCACTCCATTTCCTGTTTCACCTACTGCCTTTGCTTCAACCAGGCCCTTAATTTTAAGAGAAAAATTAGGTCAGGACTGCAGAAGTATCAGAGGCAAAACTAACTGAACATTACAGAGGCCCCAAACTTCCTGTTGAACATCTCTGCTAAACACTGAATCAAGGCTGGTTCCAGCATTCCAGGGGTCCTAGAGGCTCCACAGGGATCAGTTGTCTCCAAGAGAGGTCAGCTCTTCAGGACAGAGGATGTTTTAACTCCCAATCTGACTGTAAGGGCCATAGAGCCACATGTAACAGGCACAACGCAACCTTATTTACTGCACAAACCAGTGCAAGAGCTTAAAAGCTTTTTGAATGCCTTCAGTGAATCTGTTTGGTTTAACTAGAATTGCCAGCTGTGATGACCCACCCTCAAGGGGAAGGAAGCACCAAAACTGGGATGGGGAAAACTCAGAACACCAGGCCTTGCTCGAAGTCAGAAGGCAAGCAGAAAGATGGATTTGGGGTTGAATCTCAGTGCACGTGTTCCCAGGCCAGTATAACCATAGATGTGTCATTGTCGACTGCGTATTTTTATTTTAATTAGTTCAATCCCTTTTTTTGAGCAACTGTTCCCTCAGTCAGGACAGCTGCACAGTTTGGATGAAAAGCCACCCACAAGCGTATCCCAGCTAGAAGTGTGGTAATTAAATCCAAATAATTAAGACATTCATGAGTGGTATGCAAAATCTCTGGAAACAGGCAGTAAATTTTTTTGTGCAGGCTCATGTCACAGTGGGCTGGAAGTGAGAGCTGCTGTGTTTGTGTGTATGTGGAGAGCTCACTTCTGTGACTTTCTTACAGAGGAATGGATTGGTATGCCAGTGTCAGCTTCCTATTTGAGTCCTAATTTCATGGGTTATTAAACAAACAAACCCACAAAATAAACCTCAAAAATATTTTGAAATGGTTTTACCAGTTTAAACCATTTTTTGAGACCAAAAGAGAAGAGAGACTCTCATGTTAACTTGTATACCAAGGTTTCAGCAGACACAATTTAAACGCTAAGTCATTAACCATCCTACAACTGTATTTATACTGGAAAATACATATGACCCTTTCAAAGAGCTTCACATGCCACACTCAGCCCCAGTGCTATGGATACACTTGAAACTGCAGAAATGTTTAATTCTTCCATTTAGCTTATGAATCCTCTGTGGATTCAGTGTGCTGGACTTTAGCCCAGACTTTAATATTCAGTCTGAAGCCTTACAGGGAGAGTTCTGGAAAATGCTGCTGACATTGACAGACTTCTTTCTTACCTGCCCATATTAGACCAGAGAAACACTGGCAAAAAGTATGACTCAGGCACTCTGAAAACTCCAGAGTATAAGAACGTTGGTCATAATCAACTCAGTTGTGGTGTAAAAAAGAAGGTGGGAAAAAATAAATTCCCTAAAGTCCAGGTATAAATCATAGAAGAAAGTTCTTGTCAGCAAGCTGAGAGGCTAACTTCATGAATTATGGAGTAACAAGACTCCCTTCCTTACTTCAAGTCTCTGTTCTGAAACATAACTATATCCTTCATATCAACCAAAGTCTCTAGCTCATGCAAGTAGAAGGTTAGCTGGTAGAGCTGAGGAAGGTTAATCTCAGCCGCATAAATAGGCAAAGCCTGATTTTCCCTTCCAAGCATTTCCTAGACTCCAATAGTAATATTCTAGTGGACAGAAGCTACCTACCTTGTTATTTAAAATCAAGCTGTAGAAGATGATTGACTCATTTCCTAAGACCAGCAGGAATAACCTACTGTTACAATGATCTTAGCAAAAAATAGTGAGCTAGAGGCCAAAGCTTTCCTTTAAAAAAGAGCTCTTAACCCCTAAACATTCCAGTTCCATTTCCTTAACTCAGTTGCCAGGACCCAAGGACAAGGCAAGGGGAAAAAAAAAAAGACAAGACATAATTCTGCTTATCAGTAATGCAGCAAAAAACCTCAGCCTTAATCTAAATCCAGAAACAGGTTGTTTTATGTGGTGCTTTTGTCACATGCAGCTCACATACCAAGATTTCCTAAACCGGAGACAGGAATTAGATCTCTGATGAAGGAGGTGAAATACTGAAAGCAGTTTTTTTTCACTTTGCATGAGTGCAGTCTAGAAACATACTGGTTTTGTTGGAGCCTGCATGCAAGTGCTTGGCAGTGCCTCACACATTCCAGTGCTGCCTGCTGGCACCTGGTCTGTCATCCCTGCTCGACTGTAAAATTGTACTTAATAATGAAAAAAATCACTGTATTTTGATGTCAAAACTCTAGCCTACCCTGCATTTGCAGGGGGGGTTGTATTACATAATTCTACAGGTACCATAACGTGATTTTCTGCACAAATACTGGTTTTAGTAACTGTAATATAATATAGAAAATCTTTATGTTTTGTTGGCGATAACATTAGTCTTTATAAATAGCTGATACTGTTTCAGTGACTATTCTACCAATTCTGAGGAGCTGTTGCTGTTCTTCCTGAGCTAGCCAGCTAAGTGAATAGAAACTTGTGGGTCATATCGCTCTGATACGAGCAGGTGATTTCAGTACAACTTTTTGAGCTGCCATACCTGATCAAAACTCTCTGAAAGTTCGGGACCCTTACAGTGATATTTATCCTAGCTCACAGGAAAAAAACAAAATCACGTTGCTTCAAAGCAGAGAAAGAAAAGGGGCTGACAGCCACTGTCTCAAGTTTATACAGAACAAATAATGGGATCTCTGTGTCTGGTATTCAACGTCCTACCTCAGCTGCTCTTTCCCTGGGGATAGGTGTCTCAGAGATGACTTCAGGTGAGCAGGGTTCTGGCGTATTTTTGCCTGAATAATAATTACCTCTCACCTAAATATGCTTGGCATATTTTACTTGACTGGGGACTTGGACAGGCCAGCATTGATTCATCCCACTAACGCAAGGTGAGGACACACCTGGCCTTGTAATTCTGCTTGTCCTGCCGTCCACTCTGACCATCTACCAAGGCTTACTGCCCTTGTGACAGATGTCAGAAAGGAACAGGCTGTGCTTCAGCCCGTTGTTTTTACAGGTTGGTATCTTCACTCCATCAATCTTCTTTTTTGTGGTAAACCATGCTGGATTACATACTGGAGCTGCTGAAGAGTGCAGGGACACCTCTCCTGTTCCCTGTGCTACAGGGAATGCTGGCACTGGCATGGAGGCAGGGCCCTTGGATAAGCCTGATAATGTTTCAAACCACCGTGGTGAGGATCTCTGGAGTGCAACCAGAGTTTGGGGACCATTTCACAATCTCCCTGTGCCACTGAGCTCTGATCTTTACCAACAGCACAGTGGTCTTGCTTTATCTACACACATTATAAAGGTTCTGTGGCTGATGCTGCGTAACTCAACTCACACGTTGCTGAGCAAAATGACGCTTTCACTGCCCTTTGCTTGGTGGCTTTCGGGACGTGGGTCTCTCTGTGACGATGTTGTTGTACCCCCCGCTGTCAGACCGGTGTGTGAACACCCTGTGGGTGCTCACAGCCCGTGCAGCCAGAGGTGTGCCCAGGGTTGGCTCTGGTGGGCTCTGGGCAGTGAGGACGGGGGCACAGGCATGGAGCTCTCAGCCTCGGGGCACCCTCAGCCTCGGGGATCTGAGACCCCTCCCGACTCCTCAGGCGGACGGTGGTTATTTGTGCCAGAGTGAGGAAGGGGCTTTGGCAGCAGTGTTACCTTCCTCTGGCCTTTTTTTCGAGCTTCAATCAAAACAAGTCTGACACCTTTTCTCCACACAGACCTTTTTCTCCCTTCTTTGAGGTGGAAAACAATCTTCTCTGGGCTGTGATTTCCTCCCGCCTTTTGCAGCCCCGCGTGAGGGGGTTTGGGGCTTTTCCCACCCTTTTGTGAGGGACAAAGCAGAAACCACGGGAGAAAAAAGCAAGTGGACCACAAGGGGACCCAGGTCCGCACCACCAGGGGTAGGTTACCCCTCACCACATGTGGGTTACCCCTCGCCATGGGTAGGTTACCCCTGACTGTGGGTAAGTTACCCCTCACTGTGGGCAGGTCCCCCTCACCATGGGTAGGTTACCCCTCGGTGCTGCAGCGTGGCTGCCCAGCAGTAAGAGCAGAAGGTGCTTTCCAGTTCCTGAGGGAGCCCGTCGAGTTGGCAGACCAGTCTCCTCCTCCTCCTCCGTCCCTGGCATTTGTGGTGTCCCCCTGAAGAAATGGCGGAAAGTCCTACCAGCTGGCTTCATGGAGGCCACACAGCTGCCACGGCTGCCATTGAACAGGGCTGGGCTTGGCCCCACAGCTCACATACATCAGCCTGACAGGATCAGGGTAGGCTTAGGGTTATGAAATGCTATACAGGGATTTTTGTACATGGTGGCAAGTGCTGCTAATGCTGTCCTGGGCTGCTGGGGCAGAGCTGACTTACTTAGAGCATGCTGGAGTTTTTCCCAAGCCCAGTCCCACCTGTAGGCAGATCCTTATTCTACAAACCAGGCACATGATGAACTATTGTGAAGGTATCTCATATGTGATTTCCTGTATTTTTTATATAGTTTTTCAGAGCAAAGAGCATGAAAAAAGAGCAGCACAGTGTTCAGAAATGTTACTCCAGGAGACTGCTGCAAGAGGAAAAAGCTGCTGCTCTCCTGTCTGGCTGAATTCACAGTAAAGCAGACACAGACCCCTAAGAAAAGAGCACAGCAGACACCGAACTGGCAAAATACAGAAGGTAAGAATAAAAGGAAAACATGAGATAGTCTCTCAGATGCAGAGCTTTATACTGCTGCCTAGTTTATCATGAGAAAATTGGATACCTATTGTTCTTTTCTGTCACAAATCCTTACCCAGTGCACCAGCTTCTGGTCTCTGCTTGGAATTGCTGTGTGGAAGACTTTTTTCCCTGTGATGACTTGTTCTTTGACTTCTATGCCACAGCAGTTTCTTGGCACACCCACTGCAAGTGCTGGAGGGGCACTGACCCGCACTGTCCCCAGACTTCCAGAGTAGAAGCATTCTTCAGGAGTGAGCAGTGCAGGATTTGTACCGTAGCAGAAATTCTCACAGAAACAAACTCACTGCTCTTTGATTATGTAGAAAATATATAGAAAAATATAGATAGGTCCCTGTAGAAAAATATAATAAGCTATAACTCCCCAAATTCTCTGTCTCCCCGAAATTCTCTTAGAAGTTGTTGATCTAGTAAGAGAGGAATAGTTTAATTCATATGGCACCAAGAAAGGTGTCTCCTTAATTAGTACACATCAGTAACATCAGTTAAAAATGAGTGGCATTCTGAACACAGAAGCCTAGGAGAGAAAAACTCAGGACATCTTTTGTTCCTTTATTACCTTCCTTTGTTATTGTATCAAAGGTGTGGGAAGAGAGGAGTCTAAATTGAGGAAAATACAGATTGCTTAACTTAGAGCATTTTAGCAAACAGCACTGAAATGTGTGGCCTTTCCATCTGGTCAGGGCTGGTTTTGGAGTGCAGTTTCAGTGTGGATCTAACATCTTCTCCCCATTAAAGAGTTCATTCCATTAAAATCACATGATTCACCAAATGTCATACTCCAAGTAAAATAAAGTCATATGAAAGAATTGAAACAACCTCAGCAGCGACTTCATGCCAAATAAACAGTGTCTCTGGTTTGAATTCAGAGCAGCAGCTTGCACTGGCAGCCTTTGTGTGTGGAAATGGCATTTTTGCTGTTTGTATTGTTCAGTGGCAGCACCATCAGTATTATACTTCAGCTGTGCTGACCTGTGATTGATACATTAGTTTTCTTTTTTGAGGGGGGAATAGAAAAGTGCTGAAAACCAGGTGTGCACCGAAACCAACCCCAAATCTCAGCTGAACACTGCTACTTTTTCTTCACCTCTTTTCTACTTTGCCATGTGCTCTAATGCAAATAGACCCCAAGCATTCCTCCAGTTCTTAATGTTCCCCAGCAGAGTTTTTTCTGAAAATTGGATTTGACTTCCGTTTCTGCTAAGAAATTTCTAATATGGGTTTCCTGGGAAGCTTTGAAATGTTGAAACCTTCAAAGCCACAGGAAAAACTGACAGATTTCAGCAGGCCTTGGAACAGGCTTTTTTCAAGGAGGAGGAGAGGGGTAATTTCATTGGGCGGAGCAAATTTCAGGCTGGATATCTTCCTCATGATTTTACTTGGCTTAACAGTGTTGGTGCAAACACCCCTCAACACTGTGATTCTGAATGTGTGTAGCAGCAAATCCAAAATTACAGTTTTGGAATCATGAAAAGAAAACATTGCTGCTGTCATGGTGGTGTTCTGCCTGTGACCTTAAAGCTGAGTCCAGCCTCTCACTGGAGCTGTGGTATCCAGGAGACTGGAGGCTTAGTGCCCCTCTCTCCCAGCCAGCTGAGGCTTTCTGTGCTCAGGCACTTTGCCATGCCAGGGATGTTCTTGGGCCTGGAGAGAGCCCTACAGAGAGCTGGGGGAGTGGGAGCTGCAGCTTCACGTCCTCTGCTTTGCAGCACAGTTCTGCAGAACAGGATTGCAAGCTGCCCTCCTGAGATCAGACTGACTGGACAACACAGGCATGTGAGCTCACCTCTGAACAGAGTGCCCCCCCAAACCACACTGATCTTTTTGCCTGAGGATTTAGAAGTCTAAAAATCTGTGTGATTGCAGCAGCTTTTAAAATTTTTGGAAGGCTCAATTTTTTATTTTCTTTTTGGCCTATCCCTACCCTATACACAGCGTACTTCTTTGCTGGTTTATTTGTCTGCTTTCTTCTTGTGTCATGGTGTTCTGGAGCTCTGCCTGCTGCTGCTGTGGTAGTTTAAGCTGTTTTATTGCTCTGGGGCCTCTGTGAGTGGTGGGCTTTGGCAGGTTAAAAATTTAATGTTACACAGAGCTCACAGGAGAGCATTACTGCACAGCCTCTGTTACTGAACTCTCTCCAAATGATTTGGACTGATTGAGATCTTCTAGTTTGCATCATCCTTCCATTGCTCAGAGTGCCTTCAATTTCCTTGGAATGTGATGAGGGGGGAGAAAAACTGTTCCTGAGTAAATGCTAAGTACCTTTCTACACTGGGTCTTGTTCTTTATAAACTGTTTCCTTTGGGAGAGTCTTGAAATCAAATTCCGCCAAGCTCCTACTTTCCTTTCCTGTATGAGTCGTCCCCTAAGTGTAAGGCAGAGCACTGAAATCCTGTGCCTGTTTAACAAGAGGCAGAACCAAAGAACTGGTCTGCAGTGCCAGAAAACCCGGACTTTATTCCTTCTATCCACTGTTTGAGCAGTTTTCCCCTATCAGGTATCTACCTGGAGGGCAAACAGTTGCACAAAGAGGTGAAGTATTTTCTCCCCTCTCCAAAACAACTTGGAGCCGCAGAGAATGCTGTGTGTGAAATAAGTGTGCCCAGTCTCCTGAGGAAAACCACCTTCCTCTCCCACGGACCTGCCAAGCAGGATGCATTATCCTACCTACCCATCCCAGCAGGAAAGGGAAAAGCAGGGCAGTGTCTCATGGACAGGCCCAAGTGTAAAGGTGAGCTTCGGTTTGAAAGACCAATTGTGAGGAAGGGCTGGAAATGGAAGGGTTTAGCCATATGATTTTCTCACGAGTTCATAAAGACTCCTCCTATGTCTGGTATTATTTTTAGGAATTTTATATCTACAGATCAAGTGCTCATACCCTTTAACACAGTCATGCAAGACAGTGCATCTCTTACCCTGGAACATAAATGCATGGGGTTTTTTCCTTCCAGCTTCATCCTATTTTGATATGGAAGTTTTAATCTGGTATCTAAGGTTTGTGTGATTATATCTGTATTTTTTTTTATGAATGTGCAGTCCAAACAAGCTCTGCTGTGAGATGCCCCTCTAAAAGACTTGGTATTTAATTTAAATCAATCTTGTTTACCCCACATGCTTCTTATCAGTGAAGGAGGGGCAGAAGGTGTTCTGGGTGAGTGTAGAATTACTTAGACATTGATGAATGCAGCTCCTAAAGGTCACTTTGTTGCAAAAGCTTTCCCTGATATAGAGGAGGGGGGGAAAAAAGTTTAAAAAAAAAATAAATAAATAAAAGTTGTTTGGTTTAGGTTTTTGCAGTCAAAACTTCTTTCAAGGGCTGGGTAAAGTTGACTGCCCCGAGTTTTTTTCAGAGTGTGCTCCTACAGCTGGGCTGTCACAGGTGTTGCTGCAAAGACCTGCGAAATGGGATCCCCTTTGCTGGCAAGAGGCAGAACGTGCCTCTGCCAAGTCCCTCTGCTGGGTTCAACCAGCCTCCAGCCAGCTCCTGCACTTTGGCTGCTTGTTTTCTGGATAGCCCCACCATTGCCAAAGGTCAACACTAACAATCTCATCTGCTGATGACCCTATTTGTTAGCAGAAATTTATCCCATGGTCAGGGATTTCCTGGGAAAGTCCCTGGAGTGTGCAGCCCCCGATCTTGCTGCTCTGAGCCTACAATCTATTTCCCAGAAACAGATTAACCCAGTGATGTTCACGATCATCTTTGTGCTGCCAGAACTTAGGCTGTGTAACTTCATTTTACTGGACCCCTGACTGAAATTGTCATGTCCTTTTGTTATTTCAAAGCAAAGTTTTATTTACCATTGTAAAAATTACACTTTTGGAAAAATTCCTACACAGCAGAACTGAATTTTCCATTCTTAGTTACACATGAGGTTGTAGCTTGAGCCTGAAATTCCTGCATTTTTTAAAAGATCTTTAGCATCGTTCTGCTAAACCATTAACAGTTGCCTCAAATAGAGAAGGGGCAGGAGATTTACTGCATTCTTTGTGAGCTGTTTAAATTCCTTATAACCTCTAAGTCAGTTTGCTAAGGGCAAGTGAAAGATTTTATTACTGATTGAAGGTGTGTGGAGTCACAGTAGAAAATAGCTTTCTTAACAAATGATTAATGAAAAAGCAAATGTCTGATCATCTGAACAGAAGCCCATCCTACTCATCACCTTCCTCTATACCATTGCCACAGATATTTGCTCTCTATTTAGAGGGACTGTGTCCACTTTTAGGTCTTCCTTTACCCCTTATTAAAAACCAAACCAAACCATAAACTCCCAGAGCTGTGACAGGGAACTGGATCCTCACTGCTGTTGAACACTTTACACTACTCTCCTTAGTAAGTGTCAGTTTGACCAGGCACTTTTCCCTCCTCCTGGGAGGTGAGGATCTGGATGACAGCTTGAAGTGAGTGTTCCTGACAACACCACACTGTTGGCTCTGTGTTGGCTCTGTGTTGGCTCAGCCCCATAATGCCCTTCCCAATGTATTGTCCCAAGCCATCCCAAGGAATGAGGAGAATCAGGATCTCTGGCAGGCAGGTCACTTGATTATTCTTCTAGGAAGGAATACCTTTTTTTTTTTTTTTTTTTTNTTTTTTTTTTTTTTTTGAGTTCCGACATAGCTCAAATTCAAAGAAAACCATAAGATAATGAGATACTAATTTTTCTCCACTGCCAGTTGTTGGGATTTGGTGCTGTGCACAGCTCACTGGTACATACTGTTTTATGGTGGGCAGCATCTTCAAAAATTGCCAGCAGGGAGTAGTGATTTAGGACCTGTTTTCCTCAACCTATGGGCAGAGTGGTTTGCTTCTCTAAGCAATGGCAGAGGATAAACATCCCAAGGAAAGAGGAGTGGATAGTGTTGGCACGAGGTTACCAGCTGGAGGCAGGTCTTACTGATGGCAGAAAAATTCCCAGGGTAAACAGCAGTGTTGGCTGACTAGGAACTGAACCACCCTGCTAAAAGCAGGTGGGCTGGTTCAGAGGACACAGCTCTGTGGTGACCTGGCTGCCCTACTTGTCCGTCAGCAGCTTCGCAGGACTCTCCCTGTGGACAGAGGGGAACCTGGAATGTCATACCTTAACACCTGTGACACATCAGAAAAGCAAGTCATGGACAGACGTGGACCTGAAATGGTTCCAAATTTCCCAAGTATTTCTTTTCAGAGCCTTGATTTAGCTTACAGGTAGGACAGCAGTTGTTAACAATTTATTAAAATGTTAAACAGGTGAAGAAGTCAATGCCTTTAAATCCTCACAGGCATGTTCTTTTGTCTACTCTCTTCACTAGTTCAATTACTCCATGCAGAGATCAAAACTCCAATAAACAAATGGATGAATAAAAAATACAATTATGCTGGCTTAGAGAAATTACAAGATATCTTTGAGATATAATCAGCAAGACACGCTCTGCATCAAAGAGAATTTTAAATGCTATCAGGAAAGTTTACTTCAAACCACACAGTTCTGTATTGGGGAATTTGAGAAGGATAAACAGTCAGGTTTTCAGAAATCATGCAAGCAACTGGAATTGCTGACACTTATAGAGGAGGTATGGTATGTACATTCAGATTTCCTGGGAAAAAGAATCTCAAGTGAAAATTGTTGGGTGAAACTACACAGGGACAAATTATTAGCCCTCTTGCTGCCAATTCTTCATGCCTGGTCAGCCTCCCCAGTGTCTTCCTTGGACTGATACTCTTCCTTCGGGTCCTAGGATGACATAATTGAATTATTTAAAATGTCTGTGTAGGATACTACTCTTTCCAAATATCTATTCCAATTGACTTCCTCAGATAAACAAGACAAAATTCTGTTAAATCTTAGCCTGTCACTGACAGAGCATCATTTGTAAGAGCCTGTTGTTGGGCCCTGAGGCTGTTCCAAAACCACCATTATGAACCCTGGTGAGTCAAAAAAGTAACAGTGGAACAAGAGATGAGACTTTCTGTTTGTGTAGTGCACCTGAGACACTCACTGTCAGCTGGGAGCAGAGGTTGCATCATAGTCCCTCTGTGAATCACAGAACAGATTTTTCTTAAGGTGTGTCAGTGCTGGATGAGCTGCTTCTGTTTGTGCAGTTCATGACAAGTCTCTATTTGAATGATTACTAATCTGCTATAACTCCAAATCCTGTCACTAGGGGTGTAACAGGTCTGTCCTCTTTTCAGGAGGCGTAAGCAATAATTCTTAGCATGGTAATAGACTCATAAATTAAACCTCAGGTTCCAGAGACACTTCTTTACTTTGGCTGTAAGAACTTGAGTTGTTTTCAAGGTCTTTTGCTTGGAATACATTTTGTTTGCTTATTCATGGTTAGTTTTGGGTCATATATTGAGATTATCTGTAAAATAAGCTAGTAAGGATACTGGAATTTCTTCATGGCCATGTAAGAGGAAAAATTAACTCTTTCATCCTTTGTTTTCACTAAGCAGTTCTCTCACTTCACTTTTTTCATCAGGTACAGTTTCATTTTCTTCTCAAATGCATTATTGATATGAAATGTCAACAAAGCCGGGCCCATGGTAGCCATGTGAAACTGGGGCCAGCAAAGCAGCTCTCCCAAGTCCTCTTCCAGGGATTTCCTGTTTAGTTTATGCATAATGAAGCAAACTGAGCTGCTTCATGGATTACCACTGATTCCTCACAGGCCTCTTCTGTCCTGGAGGATCTCTCTTTTGATCTAGCTTTTGCCTTGGAAGAAGGTCTTAGATTATATTTCACATTTTTCCTAGCTTTATATGGATTAGGTTTCCTTTCAAAGCTGTAGATTGACCACATGAATTCATTTCAGAAATAAAAATTACTATATTAAATTCCAGTTCAAGGCAAGACTGTTCATTTTTCTGGAAGAAACACCTCTAGTTGTGTTTTTAGAAAAGATTATGAGGTTTTCTCTTTCTTCTCTGTCCAGAATGTTTTGCTTGTAAGGCTGCTGTGTCTGCATAGCTTGATGATGAAGCAAAAAATCCTAGGTGATATTTATGTGTTGCTTTTCATGCTCAGGACTCTCAGCCAGTGACTTTGCAGTGAACAGTCAGCAGGGTCTGTGTCCTGTTCCAGCCAAGTCAGAGGTGTTCTCCAAACAAGCAGCCACCAGTCCTGCTGATGGCCTGGCTGATGTGGGCTCAGCTAGAGCCCAGAGGGGAAGCTGGGGCCAAGGTTATCAGGAGAAGGGTGTTCCCCTTCCCTTCCTGCTCCCTAGGCAGGAAGGGCAGACAAGGGAATTTGTTGCTCTGCCCTCTGAGTTGGCTTGTCTTACATTTGAATATCGGGTTTGGAAGCAGACCCCGAGGAGAGGGTTGGGCAGAGGTTTGTAGTTAGGATTTTTCCCTTTCCTGCCCCGTTTTGAATGGCCTCCTTGGTATATCTTTCAATATATGAAATACATTGAATGAAATATCGTGAAATATATAGCTGAATGTGCAAGTAAGAGAGGGTTCCCTTCATCTGTGTGGCCATAAGAGAACAGAGCTGAGCTTCACCAGACCACTGCCATAAAATATGGTAGAGAATAAAATCTTCTGTGCTGAGTATTAGAACAGAATAAAGCTTCTGATTTCCATGACTAAACTGTAAATTCAGCCAGATAGTAAGTGCTATTCTACTTTTCCTTTACTTTTGTGAAAGGAACCCTTGATACAGCTAAGCAGGTTAGGATAACATGAAAGCTGAGGGATAATATGGATTGACTTGCATCCTCACAGTCAGTTTTGACTCTTAACAGTTTTTTTCAGTGACTCTGTGTATCTCTGAGGTGTGGCAGAACATTGCTGTGTACAGGTGGGTCAGCAGAGAGGAACCTCCTAGAATTTATTTGTCAGCACAAACGGCATCAAGACATTGACTTCTATAGTATGGAGACAGTAAACAATAATAGGGAAGGAAACAGAGAAAACAGGACATGTTACTTGAGTAAAGACAATGTCCTGTAATATTGACTGTGAATGGTACTAGAATAATAATTTTTGGTGTCTTGTATGATTTTTCCTGGTTCTCCATCAGGGGTACAAACTGAAACACTTTCTCGGGACCATCACAGATATTCCCAGTTCACATCTGTTTCCTGGCCATTTCTGGAGTGCACAAGATGCTTTTGGTTTTGAGTTCAGTAGTTCCAGCAAGTAGCCTACGTTGTCCCAGGAAGAGCATAAATCTTCAGGAACTCACTGGGAGTTGCACTTTACTGCAGTGACAACCATAAGAGTGGCAATGACATTTGTAACAGTTTTCTGTCAAATAGTTCTCCAAGATGTTTGAAAGGTCTGAATTGCAGAGGCCCTTGTCATTTTGCTCTCAGCCAACTTATTTGGGGATTCCTTTTTAGGCTGATGTTGGATGATGTTATAAAATGCTTTTATTTTTCACAGTATCCCTCAAAGTATGATGAATGGAGCTACTGGGCTGATTTTTCCATCTGTTGCCCTGCTTTTTTGCTCTGTGTGTACCTATCTTTTGAGGAGTCCATTTACAGTAATACTGCTGAAGTACAGAAAAAGTCATGCTTTGTAGAAACCTTCAACTGTGTTGTGATCTTCTGGTAGATTTGCTGGGTAGATACAGAAAATTTCATTAATACTGTATTTATCTTCTGCCTAGAGATTGCATGGAATGTATCCTACATATTTTTTAGCTCTCCTACAGATTTGCATGAAGGGGGTTAGAGAGAACCCCTGTACAGTGCTAAATGCTGGAATACACAGGGAGCTCCAGAACAGTTTTCAGTGTTCAGCCTTGGATATAAAAATAGAAGTATCTGTAGAAAACGTGGGAAATTTATTAACGTAGATGGGTAAACGAGTTTGAATGCCTCATGCCCAGTATCTGTCAGCACAAAAGATATGCAGACCACTTTCAGCGATACACAAACCACAGCTCTGCTTCAGCTGTGTGTTTTGAACACATCAGAAAGCACAAACCTATCGCGTGCCAGAAATGTTTAGTGGGTGTAGTGTCAGCACAGTTGGCCCTGTCTGGGGAGAAAGGTGAGAGGGCTGTAGACAGTCCCTCCATCCTGACTGCCCTGCCATCGGTCCTGGGGCAGTTTGCACCACCAGGCTGCTGAGCCTGATGGAAATCTGGTTTTAGGAGTGGGACTGTGCTCTTGGCCCCCTGTCACCTCCATCCCACTGTCCTTCCCAATAAGGAAGGGGGAGGGTAGAACATCAGCCTGTTGGGTTCACATCAGTTGTGCCAAACTACTTTTCTGTTTCTTAGGCTTCAGAAGCAGCGAGATGTCAGGTGTGCTTTTCCCTTTTGATTCACATTCTCTAATTACCTCCTTCAGTCTTCTGCAGCTGCTGCAGCACTTACTGATAGCAAAGCAGACATGAAGAACGGCGTAAGAATGCTACTGTTTGCATGCTGCTACCACTAAACTTCTGTTTGATCCTCTCATTTGTAACTAAAACGGTATTTGGAGCAGGAACTTGCTTTCATACACTGAGGCAGTACCAACTATAATGCAGGATTTTGATTTCTGAACTGGCAGGTGTAGGGCATCACTGTGCACCAAACACTGGAGTATAACTGTGAAATAAAAACTCCTCAGAAAAATTATGAAATAAAAACTCTTCAGAAATAAAAACTCTTCAGAACCTCACAGCTGAATCTCAAGTCAGTCACAGTCAGCTAACTTCCACCTTCCAGGACCTTTCACTTCAGTGTGCTCCCAAGTTCTGACTAAGAGATACAGAGCCATAATCAGGCATTGCTAGCCTAAAGGAAAACAGGAAGCAGGGGAAATGTGAGGAAGGAGCTCAAGGCCTCCTCTTGAAGTTTCAGTCTTTATACCAATTGCTGCTGCACCTCTGCTTGGGAGTTTGTTTCAGTATCACATCAAGCAGGAGTAGTTGTATATGCCAGCTCTCAAGGGACAAAACAAAAATGCAGAACATGAGTAATAAGGTAGCATTCTTCCTTTTAAAAGGGAATGAAGCCTCTATATCCTCTAAGGAAGCCAAGTCACAGGAGAAGGCCATCAGTGATGCCATTAAAGCATTGCCAACATTTTCCTTTCCCTCAGCTCACTGTGACTTGAAGCGCTGGTGATGTCAGAGAGCTGGGATTATTCCAGACAGTTGTTGATCTGACCTCACCAGGAGAACCTGCAGGGGTTTTTAGCTCTTCCTTACAAGACACTGGCCAGTCCTCCTTACATGTTTCTCATGTTTCCTTTAAGCTGCTTATGCTGCCTCGATTTCCTGCTCTCACCACTGTGCCTGATTCTGTCCATTCTGAAAATAGCTATTGATACAGCTCACAGCTATTTATATCTGCTCGTGTCAACATGACGTGTGCCCAGAAGAAATGATGCCTTTTTACAGCTCCTGCATCAGTGCAGTTAGAAAGGCTTAAAACACAGAGGTAACTCAAAGTTTGAAGTGATCTCCCTGAAGAAGATGCAGGAAGTTGCATGTCATGACAGGTTTTATGGTTTTATACAATCTACCAGAATTTTTTTCAGCTTTGAAAGCAGGATTTTTTTCAAGTCGTGTTGTGTTTAATGGATCCCCAGTGTCCAGCAGCAGATTAGCTTCATGTCCAGGAACACAACAAGAAACATTTATCACTCTGGTGTAGCCACTTCCTTCCCTAGAAGTAAATATTCCATATGCTTTGACATTTTGGTTCCTGACCTGTTGTTGTAATCATGCTCAGAAAACCTGATCAGGATGGACTAACTCAGAGAGTAATTTGTGCTTCAGAATAGTTCACAATTTAGAAGTCAGAGCATTATGAAGCAACGAAACAAACTCATGAAGGAGTTAGAAAACATGTGTGATGTTATGTGGAGGACGTTTGAAAACTGCAGGATGGAAAACCAACATTGTATTCCTGCATCTGCTGATAGGTAGTTGAAGTGGCAAGAAATTTTTTTTCATATGTTTGTGACCATCTATTTACCATTTGAAGTAAGAAGATGCACTTATACCTAGATGTCTGGGCCAGAGAGAGAAGAGGATGAAGGATGTTTATGATACACTTTGTTCAATCTGAGTTTTCTTAGATTGTGTGTTTCATTGACCTCTGGTGCAGGATGCTAGTTCTGAAACAAGAAATAACAAAGCAATTCATTTCAACAGTTCAATATTATTAACATTTCATCCAAAAAGAATTCGGTGCAGTGCTCTTTATTTTGCTGCGTGCATTGAATTTGGACAGAATTTTTCACCTAACTCACGGTGACTCTGCACTGGAGTGTCATGTAAAAGCAACACCTCAGTTTTTTAAATATCTGCAAGAGAGTCGGTTCCAGGGCTGATGGAACAAGGTAAAGAGGGAGAGAATCAATTCTTCTGAGTGCCTGCTCCAAAAGAGCGTAAAAGTCAGCGGGAGCAGAAGCCTCCACAGGGCCCTCTACCATGGGGAGTAGGTTCATCATGTCCTTCAGACCAGTGCCATGAGAACCAGCTCTCTGAGATGGAGAACAGGGGAAGGAGTAAATCAGACTCTTCTGGGATTAAGTGACTTCTTGGGAACTTCCCTCTCCAAAAGTCTCAGGAGCAAATTTCAATGCCTAGGGGCAAGTTAAAAGCAAGAGGCACCTGACACAGCATTTATGAATTGCAGAGAGTGACAAACCTTAAACAAACAATGACAAAGGAAAGAAATATTTCCAAATCACACCACGGAGGGAACTAAACACAGTAGCACAGCTGCAGGTCAGGACTGATGAACAGACCATGTTCAAGACTAAACAGCATCTCTTGTGCTTGGGTTTTTTATTTTGTGAACATGTGTGCAGCTCTCTGACTAATCAGAAATGAGAGGGTTGCATTCTGAGTTGTGCCTGACAGGAAATGGAGTTGTACACATGGAAACCAGATGGAAAGTGTCCAGACAGGAATTTCTGAGTGGCTGGTGAGGTCAAAGGTGGGAGCCAGTTATGGTAAATTTGATGATCCTACAATGTCAGAGGTAGTCTTGAGACTCTCTTTCCCGATGGAAGATGAGCTGAGGCTGTGAAATTTGTGTCTCTTTGGTCTATTGTGATAGAAACAGTGCTTAAAGAGCTTTAAAGACAGTCAAAATAAAGCCATATTAAGTGTTCTTTTCAGGCTGGAAGCCAGATCCAGAAAGAATTTAGGGAGCTTAAAGTTTCCTTCTCACCTCAAAGCACCTTCTATTTAAAAAAAAAAAAACAAAACCCAAAAATGATTGAATAACAAATGAAAACAATAAATGAACAATAAATGTTTTGAATCACTGTCCAAGAATTTTTAAAACGCAATCCCCACTAGTTTCACTGGCAACGTTCACACATAAATGTTTGTTATTTCTGGGAGAGGTAAGAACTGCAGTATGTGGTTGTGATATGATAAAACAACCTGTACTCCTGAGCTGACTCAGTTGATTACTTGGTTTAATATCTTTTATGCCTGCAGTGACAGCAGAATTCCCATGGCTGAAAACTCCCAAACAATTACAGTGCAGGAAATACACAGAGGTGTCACTGCGTGCTGTGAATTTGTCCCCTCTCCAACACGGGAATGTACAATCTGCTTGTTTATGAGAGGCCAGTTTGGTGTCTGGGTTCCACAGGCAGTGGAAATAGCGGCATTCATGTTTCTTCAGTGTGTAATAAAATAAATCCTGAGAATTCAGAGTCTGTTGTGCCTGGTGAGCAATAAAAAGCGCAGCTGAAGCACAGACCATTTCCCCCCATTGTACCAGCTCTGCCAGCCTGCTCAGTGTGAGCTTGGCTCGTGCGCTGCAGGGGGATTTTCAGTGAGACCCAACCTCCAGACCAGTGTAAGGCCTGGCTCCCGGGGTAAGCTGAGTGTGTAAGAATCTCAGAGTCAGCAGGGGAAGGCTGTTTGTTCAAATTACTATGTACGGCAAAAAACTTGGAAGGGTCATGGAAATTCAAAATCTGGAAAGAAACGCAACTTCAATTTATTATTTCTACAAAGTTGTAGAAATTAGGATATTAGACTGTTCACCTCTGTGAGAGAGTCTGACTTAGGATGTAGGACATCAGCAATATCCCAACGATCTCATGCAATTACTTCTCCATACATCCAGCCAACTCTTATTTAGTATGCACACAGCACAGGTTCACACAATTGGTTCTATGGTTTGCATTATCTGGGTTTTTTAAAGCTAAACAAATCTGTCATGAGACTAATGTAGAAGGGAGGGGTGCATGTGCTTAGCTAGTCCAAAATCTGGAAAATCAGAACTGAATTCCCTCTCTTCCATTCTTTGGAAAGCCTTAGAATGTCTGTCCATCACTGAATCTGTCCTTCAGGTGTGTGAAGTCATTCAAAAAACAGGTGAGAGAAGGAACCACACCCTGCAAGTCTTGCCTTGGTTTGTTTTTGCAGGATCTCTAGTCATATGTTACTTTGGTTGCAGAGGAGTCAGTACAAAGGAGAGAACCCTTTCTTTCCCTCAGGGCTGCAGAAGCACTGAGTAGAGAGGGTCTGCCTCGAGGAGTTTATGCAAACACCAGCAAAGTTAACTTATTTAATAGTCAAAAGAACTGATGTGATGCACTCAAGAAAAGAAAGGAGTCCAGATCTTCAGCAGCCCAGTTCAGTGCCAGATCCAAGAGATGCTATATCTTTTCTCCTGTACAGAAAGGCTCAGGAGTTAACTGTGCTTTCTGACTTCATTACGAAGAACTATCTGTTAAAAACACATCACAGACTGTTATGTTGGCCTTCACTCAAGGTTTTTGGGTGACAAACCTTTTAAATGTATTGAAGGCCAAGTAGACTCTAGGGCACTTGTTAGTGGGGAAACACCACAAAATAGACTGCATTCAGAACTCACAAATTACTTGTTTAGCACCTGAATTTTCATTAATTGCTTGCATTGAAATAAGTACTTTCCTTTTCAGATATTCATGGTATTTTGCAAGCTTGTTATGGGAAACAGATGATGACTGGATGGAGGTGATACAGTAGGTTTTGGCAGAGGAGTTTTGGGTTTTGTGGAAGCAAGCTAAGAAGCTGAGTTGGCAGGTAAAATGAGTGTCAGCCTTCCAGTTCTCAGGCCCGTGTGAGTGGTGTTTGCTATTACCTAATTGCAGTGGTTTCAGGGTGCACATCCCCCTTTTCTTATCTCTGCTCAGGCTGGCTCTGGGTTTTGAGGTTTAGAAAAGTACAGGCGCTTTGCAGAGGAAAATTTATTGCTCTCCACAAAGGAGTGCTACGGGATCCTCCTAGATCTCTAACAGCCACATTCTTTCAGGCTTGGTAATGTATTTAGTGATAATGAAAGTAAGTAGCTCATTGTGTTGGTATGAGACAGGTGTAATGTCAATAGGCATTGTGCAAACATAGCCAGACTACCAGGGCAAATTATTTCAGGTTGATCCTGGCCTTCTGTAAGCACAGATTGATAACTGAGGGGAAGGCCTTTGTCTGAAAGCTCACTGCTGTTATCTGCAGCCCTGACAGCTGGAGATCCTCCCAAAGAGTAAAAGGCATGACTGCTTCCAGAGCAGGATCCCTGCCAGGCTGCTTTGACAGAGCCCATGGCAAATCCTGAGCAGTAGATTAAACCCTTGAAAATGATGGTGTTTAGAACTAAGCTGAAGCTGTAGCAAACCATTAGAAGAGAGCTGCTTCCAACTGATGCACATACAGTGCACCATTCCTAGACCCAGAGTTCTCCAGTAGCATGGAAAAGGATCACCAGAGGAGATCAAAATGCTGCCTGTCATTTAATGCCTTTGTGACCAGCAGGCACATTGTAGAAGAGCTTTCTGGAGGGGAATCACGAGCATGCTGGTGCTCTGTGTTAGTCAGCTGAAAGCCATGCTGTTTAAAAACATGATTGAACTGATACCAAGTCTTCAGAATTAAGTTAGCCCCAAGCAGAGAAGCATGTTGGAACACTGGCCTCCACTTCCCTTTGGTCTCCTCACTAAGCCATCCTCTTGCTATCAGGGCCTGGATGTGTGGAATCCCTGCAGCTGTAATAATAAAGACCCAGTGAACATGTAAAACTGGGTAGAGGGGAAATCTGAGACCCCTCCCTGCATTTACAGAGCAAACACCTTTTTATAATGGATATGCGTACTTACGTAGTTTTACTAGTTACAAATCCATAGTAAATAATGCCTCAACAGGTCAAACATTTAAGGTACAATGAGTCATTCTCAATATTAAATGAGAATTTTTGATTGAGGCAAATCAGTGTTTTAAATGAATATCTCAAACTGCTTGTTAAAGTAAATGCCTGTGGTATGACTGCGCTGGAAGGATGGAAAAGAAAATTCGGTGGGCTTTCAAACTGGAACATGCATTGCCTGCTCCAGCTCCAGGTTTTATTGCAAGGCCTCTGGTTTTACCCAAGTGAGCAGCAACTTGGCAGAAATCTTCCACAGCACATTCTTTTCATGTATATTTACCAGCAGTAAACTCAAAAATGGCCCAAATGAAACTTGTCAGTGGGACTGTGGTATGAGTCTCCCTCTGTGCCCAACCCACAAAATGTAATTAGTCAGCTGTTGCCCCAGCCAGAAAGTGTTAGCTCCTGAGTTTGGGTTGTGGTAGCTCCTGTGTTTAGCTTGGGAGACTCCGAGTGCCAGCCAACATGACTGTTGTGTCAGAAACAAGATGCTGGTCCAGGGTCAGCCTCTACCTCTGAAGGAAGAGTGGATGTGTCCAGGGAAAGAAGGACACAACAGTCTTATACCTGTCTTCTACCCATTGTGTCTTCCCTCCAACTTTTATAAAGATAATTTGGATACCACCTCAGCAGAGAACCTGCCGGACACTTCCTTTAATGCTTTATATTTATATGACATTATAAAATAATACATTATATATTTTTAACATTTTAAGCTCCATATTTCAGCGTAGAATCATTGAATAGTTTGAGCTGGGAGGGACCTTTAAAGGTCATTTAGTCCAGCCCTCCTGTAGTGAGCAAGAACATCTTCAGCTAGGTCCAGTTTGCTCAGAGCCCTGTCCAACTTGACCTTGAATGTTTCCAGGGATAGAGCATCTACCACCTCTCTGGGCAACCTGTGCCAGTGTTTCATCACCTCCATTCATCACTTCTTCCTTATATCTGGTCTAAATCTTTTAGTTTACAACCGCTTGTCCTGTCATAACAGGCCCTGCTAAAAAACAGCCCCCTTTAAGTGCTGAAAGGCATCAATAAAGGCCTTCCTGGAGCCCTCTCTTCTCCAGGCTGAACAACCTTAACTCCCTCAGCCCTTCCTCACAGGAGAGGTGCTTCAGTCCTCTGGTCACTTTTGTGGCCTCCTGTGGACTGGCTCCAACAAGTCCATGTCCTTCCTGTGCTGGCACAATTGAATCTGCTTTCTGGGATGCTCAATATGATAAATTTAGCAGGTTTTTTACACAAAAGACTTCTTTACACGTAGGTATTTACTTACAATTTTGCAAAGGCTGGAAAGATGATAGTATTATGTCCAGTCAGAGAAGTGGAAGAGGTAGAATGTCATTCCATGTAAGGGATCTTTTCTCTGTGTAGGCATGGGACTTTAGATCTGCAGTAACCAGAAATGCTTGGGATTATTGTGAAGTGGTAGGAAAAACGTTTCACCATCATCACCTGTACTGCTGCTGAATAAATTCTAAAATTTATTGATGCAAAACAAATTGATCAAATCCTGTCATTCCCCATGCCCTTTGCTGGTATCTGTCTTTACTGCTCTAGTGTTTATTAGTGTTATTACCAATAAAATAAGTGTAGGGTTATTACCAATTGCTATTATTACTAACTGGGCAGCCATACAACCATTTGCATTGATCATTGATCCAATGCCAGACAGTCTGGGGGACAATGATCAATCTTAGTTGATCATTAGCTCAACATGATTTTTTACCTTGATTTATGAAGGGAACTACAAGTAAATGGCCAGGAAGTAGCCCTATGTTGGGGCTGGGGCTGGGGAGGAGATAAAGGGATAGTGGATTGTAAACTGGGGTGGGTTTGGGGTAGTATTGCTGTGGTTTGGTTTTTTGGTGTTTTTTGTTTGGGGTTTTTCTTAATCAACAGGGTTTTTTTAAAAAGCACAATGAAAATGTTTAATAATTTGATCAAAATAAAACCAATGTTTTGCAAGAAACCTTGCCCTAAAACAATAGCATGTGGCAGTTGGGAGTAGAAGTGCCCTGAGCCACAGAAGTCTGCTTTCTTTTTTCAGCTACAGGAAATATAAAAAGAAAGCACAGTTGCCAGTGCAAGAACTAGCTCCAGATTTTAAAGTCTTCCTGTTGAGAAATACTGGTTTCATAAGCATGGAAGTGTGCTCTTCATAATTACAACCAGTCTTCCACTTCGTTATTTCTTATTAAAGTTTAGAAAATTCAGCAACTTTCTACATAAATGGTGATATGAGATGTTATTATTTTGTATACTATGTAAATGTGATGGAAGCTGGGTTTTGATTTTTTTCAAAATCGGTCTTTACAACTTCTGTACAATTCCCAGTGATTGTCTCTCAAGCTGGAGAGTATCTGGATGTTCATGTTTCCAGTACTTCTGCTCTGCAAGCTGTGCACTTCTAATGTATCTGTTAGCACAGAATCCAGAAATAATATTTTGTTAAGCCAACCCCTGTTCTTTTATTTTTATTTTTTCCCTCTCTCTGTTGTTTTTTAACTCCTCCCCTCCTCTCCTCAAATCAATGTGCCCTTCAGCACTGGTGGGATTTCCTGAAGGCACAGCAGCATTATAGCCCATTCCAAGTCTTCCACATGTTCCATGGTACATGGAACGGTTGTGCTGTCAAAAAACAGGCTTCCACCTGTTGCCTTTGAAAATGCCCTTTTTGTTTTGCCTGGGAAGGGAGGCAGGGGCCCTGCCTGGTGGTTCTTAGGGAAATGGTAAATTGCAGAGTGTGCACAGCTAGTTCCCAGAATTCCCATGTTTGTTGACTTCTGAGTTTCACATTGTAACTGTTGGCATCCAGCTCTGAAGTGATGAAAGGCTGGGAGAGCCCTCAGAGGTGTCCTAGAGATGGGAACAGAGAGCTTGCCAAAGCCGTGCCAAACCCCGCAGCATTCTGCACAGTTGAAAAGCCAATAGTGTCCTTTTGCTCTTGGCCCCTGTCTTAAGTTCAGCTGCCCGATTGATGTGAGAATGAGCTTGTTTCCGTTGAAAACATGCTCTTATTTTTGTGACAGTCCTTACAACGTGTCTTGCAGGCATTGTAGCATATTCTCAGCATGAACATCAAGAGAAATTTGAGTGTAGGACACACGTGTACAGCAAGATGGGTGTACCTGTGCTGCTTTTAGAACCGGCTTTCTGAAGAGTCAGGCTAAAATTTCCTATGGGCCCTTGATTAAAGAATGTGTATTTAAAATGTGTGAGGTTTCTTTCTCTCCTGTTTATTTGAATGGAAGCAACGTGCTTGCTTTGATGTGAAGATGAGCAGGTAACATGTTTCCTGCCATGTGTCCCCCTGCACTGTCTAAACACTGAAACGGAGATGTCCTTCATCTGTGAATTGCCCCTATGCTGCTATTTGTGATCACAGTCTGGTTTTGACCATGAGATCCTGAGTTTTGGACTTCAGAGACTGCTGTGGTTGGAGTGATGTGATTTTTCCCTGAGTACTTTCTATGGTAGGAATTGCGTGTATTCTGAAAATCAGTGTCAGGAGAGAAGCTTAGAAACTTAAATGTGAGGACCTTGTCAGTGGTTTAGTGGCTACGATCAAACAGTATTCCTGATACCATTTACATAATTTCTGCTCCTGTTGATTTGTAAATACTTTTCAGGCTATCGGGAAGCAGATTTTTGCATGTGCTTGATCATACGTGCAATATCATGAAGTCCATATCTTCAGACCCAGCAGGAAGGTTACAGCTGCACTTCGTGGTTGATTACAGGTTTAGGAATATTGCAACAGCCTCACCAAAGACCAGAACAAGCACATTTTTCCTGAGGGAGTCGACTTCTGAAAGCAGCAGTTAGATTCTTCAGGACATAACTTCTATCCCAGAAGAGGTATACACTGCTTTCCTGCCTCTAATACCAGACCTAATTATGCATTATTGTACTTAATTATGCATTACTGTACTGGGCAGGGAAGGTATTACATTCTCTGTCATGGAGCTTGACAAGGTTTATGTGGGCTAACATTACAATTATTTTGACCCAAGTAAGGGAGTAATCTCATTCCTTTCCAGATTGATGTGGTAGTATCTGAAATCAGACTCTGAATCTGCCTTCTTAATCGCTTCATGTTCTGATCCCTTTTTGTTTATTGATGCAGCTTTGGCTTTACTCAAGTGTTATGATTTTGAGTTCAAGCTCAGGTAGTGCTTGGAACAATATAGGATTTATTTCCTGTTCCATCTTCTTTTCTTGAAACAAAGATCCATCCATGACTGAAGCATCAGAGGAGGAGACAAAAGGTAACATGAGATTGTCTGTGGTATGGAGTGCATATGTTTGCCAGCTATGTGTTATGTAGGGCAGGACAATCATTTGCTGATGGAATTCAGACCTCAGTTATACCTGTGAGAGGCAGAGGTTGCTGGTTCCAGGTTCTTGGCTGTGCTCGGGTGCAATCCCCGTGGATGCAGGAGCTCCTGCTCAGGAAAGGGATGGGTTATAGAGTCCTGCAGCCCTCACCTGTGGGAAAGTCTGCACTGCTCCTTCTCTTCTACATTACCATGGCTATAATCAGGCTTAAAGTGCCAAAGAAAAATGTTGATACTGATTGTCCAAAGTTGCTACCAACAGCATTACAGTAACAGGAAAGAATGCAGAACAGATTGCTGTTCCTCTGGCACCTCTCACTGTGAGTCTCTGAGTTGTATCTGAGGTGTAGGCATCTTTTACTGAGAATCAAAGGACCAATTTTAGCATCATCACTGTGTCCTAGAGGCTCCAGCCGTGTGTGAAAGTGCAGGAGTCAATGACAGAAGTACCAAACTCTTGCTAATGCTTTCGGTTGGCTATGCCCTAATGGTCTCCACTACACAGTGGCAAAGAGCTTTTCTTCCACCATCTTTTACCATTCAGCAATCCTCAGCCACAAAGGCTTTATTTCTGTGCAAAACTAGACTTAAAAATAGCAAGATGCTTCTTAATCAAGTGGGTTAGCACTGCGTGAAAGGAGTCCTGTCTCTGTAGAGTAGGTTATTGGCCCTTGCTATCTTAGTAATTGTTCTTATCTTCCTAACATTGCCTGCTTTCAACTCAGGAGGCCTCTTGTGAAAATATGTCAGTTCTTCTACCTTAGTCATAGGCAAAGCCTGCTCTGTGTCAGGAATCACAGATTTTTTAAAAAACATATGAATGTTTCGGGATCTTTGACTTCTGCAGCACCTATGACAAAATGCAGGCTACAGAATAATTTACACTGGCTCAACCTACCACTTTCTCACTGTTGATCTGTGCTGCTCAAACCAGAAATCCCCCAGCACCCAATTATGAATTTTCAAGGAGAGGTTCATATTAGTTTACTGACAGTGGGCCAGAGTGATGTCTGTGTTGTCCTCTTGCACCAGCTGTGAGTCTGACCCAGAGTCAAGCAGTTTTCTTACCCACTGCAAAAAGAAGAGACTTTGGTCTCATGTTCCCAGAGCTCACTTGAAGTTGTCAAATTTATCCTGCCCTGTCATCTTAAATTCTTTCCAATGAAGTGTGACAGCGTAGCTTAAAAATGTCAAAGGTTGTAGCTTTTTTTTAAGAGTATCTGTTTTCATCTCTTAGGAGGTTATTAAAAAATAGATAATAGCCTTGAAAACAGATGGAAAGGGAGCACCTGTACAGAAGCAATCTCTGCAAAAACATAAACAAACAAAACCCACTGACATTTGTGTGACCTAGGATAGGGTGGGAAGGGAAGTAAAAAGGTGCAAATTCTCCTTCTCTCTTGGTTTTTTCCTACCTTTTTGTAACAGAGAGATTTATGTATCTGCTGCCGTGACCACAAAGGGAAAAAATGGATTAGAGCAAGATATCACATTGCAGAAAATTAGTGTTCCTGCTGCAGTTGCCCCTGCACACAGACAGAACCTTGGGCCAGGTCTGGCTTCTCACCTAGTGGATTCTGTGTCCCTGCACATGGCCATGCCAGTCTTTAACACTTGGCAGTTAAATCCAGGGATTGGATTCTCACACATTACCGAGGAGCTTAAGCCCATGCCATTCATGACTACAAATATATTTAGGAACTTTCTTCAGTCAGAAGCACTTGGGGAGAAATATCTGTCTAGTTGTCTGGTGGGTTTACAATATTTCTGCTGGGTACTGCCTATTATTTGGCTTCAAGCAGTGAACTGAAAGCATGCCCTATAATGAATAAAAACTTAGTTGGAAAGAATTCTTTTGTTCTTACATGGGTTTGCTGTCATCTCCTGAAATGTTATTAATTTCCTCTTGGAAATGTCTCCAACAATCAAAGCTTGCTGTGGTTGCCAGCCATTTGGTTTAAATAAACAGCTGTATTGATTTACAGAAATGCTGGGCCTTGGGCCAGCTTTTCCTTTGCGTTGCCAGCAGAGTCCTAAAGGTCTCTGACACCGTGTGCCCTTGCCTAAGCTCTGTCTTATCTGCTACATCCTTCTGTATTCATTTCTTTCTATGTGTGAAACACGACTGGACATTGAGGAATATAAGGATTTATGGTGTGAAAGCTGGAAGTAGCCAGCTAGCTCTTGGCTTGGTTCTTTTCATCCCCAACCCACATGTTTCCCAGCCCCTCTGGGGATCCCAGCATTTCCTTTTAAGCTGCTTTAAACATGATTCTGCTCCTCCATCTCTGCTTTTTATATTTTAGAAAGAAAATCCCAAGAAAATGGATTTCCTGGAGACATATGCCTTCATAGACTGTACTAGGGAAAATATAATTAGAATGGAAGGCACTGACTGAAGGTTTAATACATCTGTCCTAAACAGGCTATTTTAGCACTGGGAGTGGTATAGCTAAGGCAAAATAGGCTGTAAAATCCACTGAAGAATCTGCCTAAATACCTAAGCTGTGGTCTTGAGCTATCTTTGTACCACTGTGGCAACAGCGCTGCCAAGCCAGCTCAGATGTTTGTGGGAACTGATGCCATAGGGATGATGGCAGCACAGCCCAGAGTCTTTCCTCTCTGCCAGAGAGGGAGTGTTCTTTCTGTGCATCAAAGAAGACATCCCAAGAAATGGCCAGATAATGTCTGAGGCTCCTCAGCACCTTAAAACACAGTTGGTGAGGGGAGAAACCATCTGGTTTTGAACTCAGATGAACATTAGAAAGGTTTGGCATGTGGGAGCTGCTGAGGAAGATCTAGATTTTAATTTCTGTTTGTTGAGAGTTGGGATGACTAAGGGCAGAAAGCTCAATCTAGTGGCATCTGCCTCTTTAGGAAACCAGTAATGTGACTTGTGATAAATGCTGGGATGCAACTGTGATCTTAATTTAGGGCTCCCAGTACATTCAGACTAGCATATAACCAGGTAGGAAAGAGACACATAAGAATCTGTATTCCAGTGGCTCATGATCAACCAGTCAGAATTCATCTCAGATCGCTGAGTTTTGTGATTAGTTGATACTGCACTTGGAACTTTCTTTGCCCTACTCTTCTGGACTTGGATCTTACCAAACACTTCAGTTATGCAGGTCTGGCCTGCCTGCAGGACCTTGCAGCCTCTTCAGAAGCAGCGGTGTCCAAAGCGGCAGCTCCCTTTGGGGTTCTGTCAGCTCATGCAGAAGCTGATTTTGTGAGGTACACTGTGCTGTTTGCTACTCTGCCAATGGAAACCCCAAGTCCAGTGGACATGGTGATCTGTTTTTCAATTCCTTCTGACACCAAACTGATTAAAAAATCAACTGCTCTGTTAGCCTTGAAAGTTTTCCAGGGTCTGGGTTAGCATTCCTAGAGTTCTTGTTGCTGAGTCACTGCAAATGCATCCATACTTGGAATCGAGCAGGATGTGCCAGGGCAGTGGTCTTGAGTCCTCTGCACTTGTGTCTGGGCCTCACTCCACATCTGTAGCACTTAGAAATGGAGAAGAGTACATGGAATCAGTCTGGTGATGCTGCAATCTTCAGATTTTCATTTTTTCAGCTCTGGATTTGTGCGGGTTTTGTTTCAGTGTCTTGACTGTACACATATGAGTTTGGCCTTCTGCTTTGCATGCAGATCTCCTGAGGAAGATGGCCAGCAGTCCTCATGTACGTGTTACATATTTCTAAGGGAGCTTTCTTGTTGATGTGATAAATAGCACATTCCTTAGGGAGCAGCACGGGCTTGCAGGGAGCTGTTTGACATCCCTGACCCGTGGTGAGGTGTTGCAGAGCAAGCCGAGGTCATTCCAGAGGTTGTGTTTTGATCCTCTGTTCCTTTAGGTCAGCACTGAGTGCAGGGGATTAAGGGATTCTTAGCAGTCTGTGTGAGGGGTCCACTGCTGGGGATAGCCTTGAAAAGAATGTTTGTCATTCCCACCGCCTACTGTGGGAAATTCAGGGCATAACTGCAGCAAGTGCTGGGATTTCTAGAGAATCTTAAGCAAGAAAGAGCCTGAGGCAAGATATATCTTTCTTATCTAGCTGTGACATTGCTGCAGGAGATGCTGTTTTACAGCTTTTTGATTTCTCCTATAATCTTTAATTTAGTTTAAGTGTCGAGGAAAAAAGTTAAGCATTTTGTCCAAAGTCTTTCTCTTGTGGTTTTTGCTTACGTGAAATTTAATTTATGGCTATTCGGATCACAATACTTAGAGGGAAAGCAGTTTGCCTTAGAATTTGCTAATTGGTCTCCAAACCCACCTTAATTGACTAGCTCATGCATTCATATGCTTAAAAGTCACTTTACTCAACCTGCACCTACTTAACACCTACTCAGGCTGGTGTTAAAAAGTGGTCTCAAAGTGTGGGTTTGGCTTGAGGGAAATCAGTGCAGTGGAAACAGGAGATTCTCTTCTGTCTGGCACTGTTCACCTTGTACTGTCATCTGGGTGGAAACCTCCCGTTCCCTCTTTCGTAATTCCACGCAGGGGATGCACCCACACAATGATGCAATGTGGCCACGGAAGGCTGCACTCCTCCAGGTGTGTTAGAGGTGCTGAGAGACACAGTTTATGAGCTGGTGTGGTTCAGGACAATGCAAGTTTTTCCACTTCCAAGATCTGAACTGGCTTTTGTTTGGATAAAACACTGTATCTCACAGGCCACAGCCAAGAGACATCAGAGGTTAAACCTTCGACCAATTCTATCAGCATTTTAAACACACAAACAAAGCTTCTGCTTTAAATATAACCCCCTGTTATTTTACAGAGACCTCTGTGCCTGAAGGTCTCCAAGTGCTTCGAGATTATTAGTGAAATTCCCCATTGTTGTCTCCTTTGTCCTCTCCCTCGTGCCCGACTTACCTGGAATGTCTCCAGTCACTGACAGTTCTGCAGTCAGTGTCAGAGCAAAGAGCTCTTCCTTGTCCCTACTCTGCACCAGACTTACACACCGAAGTATAACCAAAAATCCTCTGAATTCATTCTGCCTACTAAATTCTGTCACTAAGGACAACAACAGTACAGCATAAAAATCCCTGAATCCCAAACAACAATTTTGCACTGGAATATTTGGTGAAGAGAAAGGTTCTGATTTGGCCTTCAGCCAAATGATTTGGCATCTTGTATTGCTCAAGCCATCAGTTACTAAAAGCTGTTTGGCACAAAATCCCATTGACATTGCAAGAAATTAATTGTATTACTTGAAAACACAGTATCACCCTCAGAACAACCCCAAGGAAAGATGTTTGTGTTCAGAAGACACATGCAATGGAACCTGTGAAGTTCACAGGTGGGAGGGTCGTTCTTGTCTTTTCATTGTTGATTGTGTTACAGAACTGATTTCTTTCAACAGGAACTTATCATAAGATAATCTAATTATGATTTTTTTAGCAGACAGCTTTTCTTTGGGAATAATCTAATTGAAGTGTCTCAAAAATTTATCACCTGGAATGCATCCTAGAGTTGGTCTTCTAGCCCTTCTCCATTAGTGCTTCTTTTATGAGTTTCTCTCTCTAACCCTTGATGATTTTTCCAGAAGAAAAAATCTTTCCTTACTTTTATGACTTCCTATTGTGAAGGCCTATCACTTTAAAGATATAATTCTCTTATTCTTGTCTTATGCTTTCCAGAATCATGAGTATTTGCAAGAATACCTGTATTCTAAAAAAAAATATGTTAGTAAGAATGAGGGTTGGAAGGTGTTAAAACAGATTAAGTTATTAGAGGCCTGTGCTGCTCCCCATCCCTGCAGAATGTGAACATATTCCATGGAAAACAGCAAGGCCATTGTGGAGTATCTATGATCTTCAGGGTGTGTTCTGTCTCATCCTTTCACATAATTATAAATGGGAAATACAATTAATGTAATAGCTTTTGCAGTTGCCTTCTAAAGAACCAGCGCTGCATCTCCTGGCATGACTCAGTCCAAGGATACATTCCATAACTGTTGTTTCTTTCCACATCTCCAATGAAATTGCTGCTCTCCAGGTTGTTATCGCAGAAAACACAGCCCTCACTGCTGTCAGCTGCCAGCGCAGCTCTGGCACTGCAGAAGTGAAAGTGTGAAATGTGAGATCAAGTCACTCTGCACCCTACTATATCTTGGATGGATGGATGGATGGATGGATGGATGGATGGATGGATGGATGGATGGATGGATGGATGGATGGATGGCACCACCTCCACAGGCTTGCCTTCCTGTTTTCTATTCCCTTTATTTTTAAATTTCCCTCTCTCTCATTATTTCAAAATGAAACCACATGAAACCTACCCCCAAATATCTGCCTGCTGACCAGAGCTGGTAAATGCTGGTGCCAGAGAAATGAGTCTGGCCATGACTGGACTAATTAAGTTGGCCAAGGCACTTGAGACCAACTCAAAGGCGAGTCACAGTGGGAAAGGGAGGGAGCAAGACCGATTTCTTATAGGCAAGTATTAAAGGAAACCCACTGCTCCAAAATACCCTTGGTTAGTGAGTGTCTCCACAGGCAGTCTGCTGAGGGAGCAAAATCTGCAGTTTAGGAAAACTGACTTTTTAAAAAGCACTACATGAAAAACAGGATAGATTGTTATTTTATTTTATCCTCTCCCCCTTTACAGTCACGTTTGCTTTCACCGGAGCCTCTAACAAATGATACTTTTGGCTTCTGCAGCCTTTTTTGCAAGACTGTTAAAGGGATATGGGACCATTGTAGCAGAAGGGCCCTACACAAGTGACTTTACCCTCAGGATGCTAAAGTCCTCTTCTGATTTTGAGCAATTGAAGCAGCACTGGACTGCTTTGCTCCCCCAGTTTCACCTTTAATGTTTTTCTGGTTTTTTAGAAACAAAGACAGTAATGATAATGGTCTGAAAACGGAACCAACAGCAAATATGAAGCAGAAAGTCCTGTGTCTTCCTTCCTTGGCATGTCCTTACTGAAGGCTTTGAGAGACTTACGTTTCATGTCTTGCCCAATATCTCTTATAATGTAAGCTAACTACTACTTTTTGCAGCTGCTGATAAATCCTATTTTCTAGTCCAGTTTGTGTAACCAGATTCTTTGTACCTAAAATTGCTCTACAGCTTCATTTGAACATGTTCTTGACTTCCTGAGTTGAACTGTGCAGCACATGAATTGCCAAGTGGGAAGTGCCCACCCTCAGCTCTGTTTCAGATGAGGAAACTCCCTGAGAAAGAAAGGAGAGAGGGAATGTTTGTCCCTATAAATTTAGTTGGTAGCACTGTTCCCTATGGCTCTTCATAGAGCCCAGCACACAACTTCACTGCAATGAGAGAGGAATCCGGTGGAAATTATCCAGTTGAGATTTGTATGTGACCAATTGTCACGAGGAAAGGAAGCTGGTGGACTCACAGTCTCTTCAGAATTCGTCCTCCTTCTGTCCTGAGCTTTCTATTGTCCTTATTTCTATTTGTAAGCCCTTAAAAAGAAAAATGGCCTTTTCCATTTCCTTTTTCATTCTTTGTTGTTTTTTGTTTTTTTTTTTCTTTCAGCTACATCAAAAAAAGGTACAAAGGAAAAAGGAATGGTTATTTTTTCAATACAGTATGTTTTTCTATATCTGGGTGAAGCCTTCAACTAAATAAAGAAGGCATGAAAGCAAGGGGTAGGGAGAGAATAGAACTTCCAGAAGAGATTTCCAGCAACTGCTTGACTACTTTCCTGTTTAGGTGAGCTGAGTGTAAGTCCCTTCTCTCAGGAGTGCTTCTAGAGCACTAAAGTGGTTTCACTTTCTGCACCTCCTCTCTTTTTGCTGGGAATGTTGGCCTGTGGTCCTAGGAAAATGCTATTCCAGACTTCACTCAGTTCTCACTTCTCTAGTCAGAGAGGATAAGAAAGGGAGAGACCCAGGCCAGCGTGGTGGCTGTTTTTCAAAGGATTAGTGCAAGAGTTAGTATTTTGGGCAAAGTGGGAGGGTTTTTGGGCTTTTGCTTGCTATTTCTCCTTCTCCACAGAAAATGCTGAAGATTCTTCGCATGTGTGTGCACAGTGGGGGAAGATGCCCAACTGAGATCCAAACACAAATGAAACAGAACTCACAAAGTTCAAAGTTGACACAATCCAAGTTCTTGCTACTGGAGGCGAAAAGGCTCCTCTATTTTTCCTTTATTAAAAAAAAAAGAACCTCCCCCTCCGCAAACCAAACAACAGAAACCCCTACAAAAACAAAAAAACAACCCTCCCCCCCACCTTTTAAAATGCATGCATTTAAATCAGCACACTAATTTTGGAGAAGGAAGAGAGATTTCTAATCTCAAAGCCTGTTTTCAATCATCAGATGAATTTTGAGAAAACCTCTGAACATTCAGCACTTGTGGTCAGTTTTCCCTGCTCAAAAAACTAGTGGTTTTTGCAGACATTCCATAAACACAGGAAGCTTTGACTGCGTCTCTAACAGATAGGGAGACAGAAAAGTAAAATACACACAATATAAAGGCAAAAACCAAACCTGCCATGGTAGCTCAGAGGAATGTAGTCCACACGTCTGACCAGGGCCAGATGTTTCAAAGGGAACACCCCAAATCTGTAAAGCACAATTCTCACATAACCTGCCTGTGGTTTAGATTTCTTTTTCATTCCTGATTTTCCTCCCTGAAACTTGGCCCTTTTCATAGTCTTTGAGTCTTTGGTTTGATTTTGTTTCTTTGGAGAGGGGAAAAGGGGCATCATGAAGGACTAAAAAACTGCTGTGCAGAATTCCCATGGAGTTCCCTGATCATCTCCTAACTGGTCCTAAGTTTTATCTGCTGAACTGTTAGCCTCAATTTTATCTGCAGCAGGAATTTGCATGGATTAACCACATTTTATCCAAGTTTTCATCCATTTTAAATTTTTTGTCTTCCAGCTCCTCACTGTCTCGGTTTATTTCTAATGTGAGAGCAGCCAAAAAGAAATTCCTGATTATCTTTTCCTGCACCGTTAATTATTTTTATACAGCCTAATTGTTGTTGGTCTTCTTTGCAAAATAAACACTTAAGTTCCTTTCTTCCATTTATTTTCCGGATAAGTCTTTCCTTCATCTAATTCCCTCACCAGTCCTTCTCCCCAGCTTTGCTTTTGCCCAGTTTTTCACCAGAACTGAAGCCACTAATACAGGGGAAATATCCATTTCACTTTCAAGTGGCCTTTTAATATTGTAATTATTTGCTTTTCCACTTGAATATTAACCTTTCTAACCTCACCAGCCCAGTGAGCAGAGATTTCAACAGAACTGTCACCAATTAACCCCTGAGCAATTTTACCCAGTTATTAGTAGGTAAAATGCAGAACATTCTTCCCAAAGTACATTAATTCTCTATGAAAAGTAAAGAACTTGGCTGATGTTTGTCTACTTTTTTTCATTTCTCCCCAGTTAAAATTACAGGAGAGAACCTCTAACTGGGAAATCTTTAACACTTTCAGATGATTCCTGTGAATAAGTTGTCCTTGTTGAAATAGCTGAATCTAAGGGCTTTTGGTCTGTGGGCTTTTAATTCTGAATTCAGGATTATGAATCAGAATAATGTCATGTTTTCCTAGCATCAGTATTCTTTGATGAGCTTCCTAATTTTTAATTGGTTTTCTAGCATTCTGTGTTCATACGATTTCTCCTTTCCCAGAGCATGTCATCATTCTTAGCCTGTTTGTTGACAGAAACCCTGTTCCAGAACTTTTGGTTGTGTAGAAATGTTTCAAAGTAAAAAAAAATAATCAAATGAGACAAAAAAACAAAGACAGATTTTGCAATTTTCAGCATAATGAAAAAAGTATCAAGTATCTTTCATAATATTGTAGAATATTGATGGTATTAAAATAACAATCGAAAAAAAGAAGAAAACAGTTTAATGTTGTGATAACATGTATATTCCAGCAGATGTTTCAGATTTCAATTGCATAACCCTGGGGTAAATTGCTCTGTAAAAAGTTTAGTGCCCATTTCATCAAGAGAGGGCTGCCTAATTTTTGGCGTGGTTTTGCGTTACCCAAAATGCTCTGTGATAAGCAAGACAACTTAAAATAGTGTATGTTCCATTGTACTCTACAATTAGGAATTACAACATCTCAAATATTGAATCTTTAACCCTCAGGACATAACCTGTAGCTTGTGTTCAGAAAAAAATTAGCTTGCCCTTTTTGAGTTTGTGCTGGAAGCTGTTTAATTTGCTTTGGTGAAACCCTCCCTTAGCATCCCGCTTGGTTCCCAGTTACAAGCTGCCTTTGGTGTATCCCCGCTCCATCCTTCTCCTGCTTTCTCCTATCAGCTCCACTTGAAACCTGGAAATTCCTGTCCCATGGCTAACGGACACTGATGCAGCTCCTCCCTGCCAGCTCTGCATCCCCTGCTCCTTTGGGTGTGCTTTGAAAGTAGTCAAAAGTAAGGAACAAAACACTCCTGGCCCTCCACATCATTTTATTAACCTTGCTGGCCTGACAGCTTTAGCACTGCTCTGTTTTCACCCTTAAGCCACACATAAGCAAAGAAATACCTTGTTTTACCAGTAAATGTGGTTAAAACATAGTAGAAAAGTCGTATTTATCAAAGCAGCTCAAGTGATGTACACCAGAACCTCATCTCAAAAGGAACTCCCAGTCAGCTGTTCTTAAGGCACCTGTCACCAACCTTGGAGAATTCCCTGCTGATAATCAAATGCCATCTGACCCCACCAGGTAAAGACTAAAACTGACTTACACTGGATTTTTCAAGCTAAAAGCCTGCAGTGTCTTTGAATCCCCTATTCTGCTAAACCTGTTTCTTCAGCAGCATTTTTGGCTGGTTCACACATCACGAGCTTCTGTGGGAAATGGAGAAACCACCTGGAAAAAGACACGGTGCTAGATTAGGCCACGTGCAGAATTTTAGAGGCACAACCAGAGCAGTGAGAGCCCCTTTCCACTGGGAGCAGCTGACTCCCAGGAAAACCTGATGTCTCCATGCCACCAGCATCCCTGACCCCAAAAGGTGTGCACCCAATCCCGCTCGGGGCTCTGTGGCCACAGATCACCCATGTGATGTTACAGACACATACTGCACCTTTTGCTTGAAAATTAATGGAGTAGGGTTTTTTTGGTTGGTTGTTTTCGGTTTTTATTTTATTTCGGTTTGGTTTGGTTTGGATTTTTTGCATAATAATTAGGCATGGATAATTAAATACAAGATTTAACAACTTTGTGGAAGTAAAGGACCAGTATGAATAACTGCTACAGCTGTCAACATTTCTATGCTGTTCTTAGGGGATTAATATGCAACCACAAAAATTTGTTGCAGGCAGACACTTGGCATTAAAAAGATGCAGCCCAGGACTTCCCCCCCTGCTTTAAATTTGAATTAGGCCATTTCTAAGTAGGAAAATTCTTTACGTTTTTGAAAGTAGAGATTCCTGGCATAGTTCTGGTTTCACAGGGAATGTTTAGGGAACTAACAGGGGCCATGGGACTCTGATTTTTGCCTTGCCCCCATTCTGTCTCTCTTCAGTAAACCTGTTTTGTGTTGTTATGCTTCTCCACTTTATTTATCACAGCCTGTGATAGGGACAGATAAAAGTGCAGTTTTAGGTTTATTCTCCTCATTTTTTGTTTTCATTCAATAAAAGCCCATGACTGGCTGCATCTATTGACTCTTGATAGCGGCTGAGGGCTTCTTTGGGAACTTCTGGAAAATTACCTCTTGGTTATATATTCTGTACTCAGTGACTGTTTCATATGCCCACGTGTAATATAAATAAACTAAGCACCCCATAACGTCCTGAAAGTTGTCATCTTTCCCCAGCCATCATAATTGTCTTCCAACAGAAAGGTTTGCAGCTGTTTCTGGAGTAAATGACTTACTGTGAAGACAGTAGAGCAGAAATTACTCTGGTCCCAGTTCTCTTGTATCACATTTCTACTGCCAGATTTCTGCTATTCTGGGGAGGAAAAATTAGCTTTCACATAGCAAATGCTTCGTCTTAATTTAAAATAATAAAGGAACTCGGAAGAGGAAGAATGTTTAGAATGTTAAAAAAATATCTTTTTAATTTAGAGAGAAACTAAGAAAAAGAAAATTAGGACATTTTCTTACTTATAAATTAAGAACCCCTGTATGCAGGGTTCACTCAAGACTTTGTGAGTTGCTAAATGCTCAGCTGGCAGGGAAAACCCCTCAGTGACTTGTTCATTTTTCTTTTTATCTTGAGTGTCTAGTTTTGCTTTAAAAATAAGCAGTGTGGGTTCTATGCTGAATTCTGGCACTGAGTAACATAAACCCTGAGGGGTTTTTTTTTGTAAGTTCAATCAAAAAATATGCCATGAGGTAACAAAGCATCCACTGTTCTGGGTCTGAGTTTTGCTTCATACCTTGCCTGTGAACTCTGAGTATTACCTATTACTTTATGCTGTCGGTGGTGTAAAATGGGGTTCTGCTGCCCTAAAACCTGAGAAAAGAGGGTTGAGTGCTCGTATCTGAAACACAGAAGGGGAAGAGCAGGGCTGTAATCCCTGTTTTGTTGAGCCCCAGGCTGGGTACCTTTGCTCTGTCAGGCTGCTCAGCTGCCCAGAGTCTGGCCTGGTTAGTCTCAGGCCTTGTTAGTTTGAGCCTCTTGCCACCAGCTGTATTCTCCTCGAGGACAAGGCTCTGTTGGAAGTATCTGGTGTAATTCCATATAGTTTCTAGTGATTTTTAATGACACTTCATGTTGCTGTTTTTTTAATTTTTTAGCAGAATTGTCTCCCTCTTCCCTGGACGCTGATATGTGCTGTATAGATGTACCAGAAAAAATCAGGATATATCCCTGACCACAAGCAATGTAGTGGAAGGCAGCAATATACTTAGTTGTGTGCAGTTCTCACAGTGCTTCACAAACTGCAATTCTTCAACCTGTTTTAATATTTTTCACAGTACACAGAACCAGGGCACACAGCAGGTTGTGGCAAAGGCACTAACTGGGAATCAGTGACAAGCCCTCATGTAGAATAGGCTTCCTTCCTTTCATCTGATCCCTACAGTGTTACAGGAGTTTTTATAAAACTTCTCCTTAAATTAAAAAAATCATGCAATATTTTTAGCATCCAATCCATTGAAACAGTTGAATTTGTCCTTTGCTTACTGCATTTAAATTTAAAGAACATGTTTCAAAGGTCTTATGTAGGTTGGCATTGCCATTTCTTGAACGAATTATTTATTTAGGTGAAAAAAAACCAAAAACATTCTCCCCCAACCATTTTTTTCAGAATTCTTGAGAGCTTAAGGTCTTCGTGCTTTGAAAACCAGATGTTAAAATAAACTGCATGCAGGAAGGAGTGAAATTTAATGTCATACAAAGTTCAAAAAGGATAAAAAGAAATGTTAAGAACTTATTCTCAACACCAAGCTCCTACACTAATACTGAGAATTGATTCACCTAAGACAGGAGGAAGAAAAATCCCATTGTTTTTGTTTTAAAAATGATTTTTCACTAAAAAAAACCCCAACAAATAAAAAAACCCAAAACCAAATTAAAAACAAACAAACAAAACCAAACAAACAAACAAAATTTCAGACCAAGTTATCTTTTATTATTTCTTTTTTAACATTCGGTGCAGGAGTATATCATCCTCCCTGTATGTAGAGCACTCAGCAGGTATTTTGTCTTCACATCCTGGGCAGAATTTGGTCCTGGCAGTGCTGTAAGAGCTAATTAGAGTTTCTGCCTTTGTGTACTGAAGCAGCTGAACTTCCTTCAGTCCTGACACTGACTTGTCTGACACTCCTTGGGGATTTTTACAGGGTGCTCATTATATGATACATAAATGCCCAAAGGATCTGTGAAGTGAACCTGGGAATAACTGATGCTGTGGGAAGGAGAAAAAATAAATAATAACCATGCCAGGAAGTTTTAAATAGATCATTGTCTTGAGTGCAGGAAATGCAATTATACCCTGGAGTATTATAGAAACAGGCATCTGTTTCTTGCTTTACATCAAAGTAATTTGGGAAGTACTTGGTGTGAACAAGAAGGGCTGAAGTGAGAAAAGTACAATATACTTTGCTGATTTGAGTAGTTGTGGACAACAGACTGAAACTAGTGCTCTGCTTTTGCAAGGAAAATAACATGCAAAAGAATCCTGACAAAAACCTGTATATTGCTTGCCTAATTCTAATTCATGTTTAAGTGCTCAACACAAACCCCACCTTCTGACTTGGGATTTATTTCAGAAAACCCACAGATCTTAAAATGCAACTTGCCTGTTATACACTCAGCTTCAAATACATTTGCAAAATGTTTAAAAAGTCAGCCTTTTCCCCTTAGTGTTCACTTGGCCTCAGTGTGCACGTTTTGTGTCTGCTGAATGGGGCTGGGTTTAGTAATAAAAGCAGGAGCAGGTGAGCAAATGCTGCCGGATCTCGCCCTGAAAATCTTTCAGGCTATCATGGGTAATAGCAAGAACTAAAAGCTGCCTATGCAAAAGTTGAACTGGCAACTTGTCAGGGATCTGCCTCTGTTTTACACAGCTTGGACTTGTAGCAGAGTTGTCAGCTGTAGCAAGGTCTTCAGCAGGAGTAGCTGTTGGCAGAACCTCGTTCTGTCAGTGATGAAATGAGTCAGAACGTGCAGTCCCACTCATCTCTGCAGCCCGGATAAAAGAGTCCAGAGTAGCTAAACCCCACTAACTCTCAGCAATTGTATTTTGAAAGCCTTTACTCTAGAGCTATGTGCTGAAGAAGAAAAGTTGTGAGCAGTTTCCTCAGGATTTGTGTTTGCTGTGCTGGTGTCAGAGGTAGAACATGAAGCCTCTGTTAGAAATCCTCATCCTCTCTCATGAAGTGCTGAACTGAAATTGTAATCAGCGAAGTAAAACCTTTGCAGGAAGGCCACTGGGGAGCTGTGCCTCTGGCCAAGCTCCCTGCTGGCTGCCCTGGGGAGTGTGCACTTGGGTCTCTGTCACACGGTAACTCATCCACGAGCTCGGAGTCCCTCTGGCAGAGGGCTCCAGTTACAGACAATTGTCTGCTAAGCTTGTTGTTCCTGTAGACAAATGAAGATTAGAATAGCTCCTAATGAAACTTTAGCTCCTGGCTGGCTCCCGGCCTGCCATCCAGCTGTAGCAGCCCTGCCACTGCAGTGCCAGTTTTCAATTGTGGTTGATGAACAATTCCTGCGGCCCACGGGATGGCTGAGATGGATGTTAAACACACTGACGTGCAGAGGATTACCACTTCCAAGGGGGAATTTTATTGCTGACACTTGCAAAGTGCTGGTTTGCTCCCGCTGTTCCAGTGACGGGCCGGGGGAGCTGCGACACCGGGTTTACACAGATTTCAAACCAATGCTTTGCTCAGTAAAACTGATCAGGAGATTCGGAATACAGAGGCCATTTTACCTTCAGAATGAAAAGGAGGTGTGAGCTCTAATTATCTGAAATTATCTTTATGCTTGAAACTGCCATCTGCATGCCAAAGTATGTATGTTGTGATACCCTGTTAACCATTATGGCACATTTGCGATGGATGTGCAGAGGCTCTTCTCTGCTCTCACCCAGGGGCTGGTGTAGGGCAATCCCTTGGCAGTCTTGTATCTTCTTGAGTATCTTCTCCAAGCAAATAGAAAACCATTAATTTTGGCATCATGGTATGTGAGATAATTTTAACTAACTCAAAGATCATTTTCTCTAAAGAAAAATAGTATACTTCGTCAAATTTGTCAGCTTGCTATACTCCCTTTGCATCTGGCAATTTGGTTCCTACACTGGAACATAAAAAGTATGTGTTCTGAGGTTTGAGGAAGTTACATTCAAATCAGGATTAATTCCAGGAGAACAATCTGGGAATTTATTTGTTCTGTTTCACTGGGGCAGGGAGCAGTATACAAATTCTACAGACCCATGAGTTCGGTCCAAGCAGCTTTCCATAGCAAAAATAGCATGAAGACTAATGGGAACATCAATTCCTTTAACTGCCAAGTAATTAGTGAAATGTTTCAGAGAAAGGAAAAGGAACTAATGAGAGGACAGATTAATATGTATTTGTTATTCCAGTGGATTGGATTTATTGTGTTTACCATTGCTGCATCTCATCCATCATGCTAATAACATGCCAAGTTGCGAAGATCTCAGTGACATGAAATGCATGTTTGCTGTCAGGGAGGAGAGGAAAGACCAAGATAAGGTTGTGGGATATGTGGAGAGAGAGGTCAGAAGGACAGAATCAGCACCTGGGCTGCACTCTTATTTCAGGAACTGAGACTAAACACTTCCACAGTTCTCTTGCTGTGGCAGCAGGTTTCAGGCTGTACAAATATAAGGTCTGAAGCGAAGGGGATAAAGTATTATTTGTTCTGCTGCATGATTAATGATTGTTTATAAAATACAGCTGCACGCATCTTTCTTCCCTTTTTCCCCCTCAAAAAAAAAAAAAAAGACTCAGATCGTAGAAAAAAAACTTTTCTGGGTTTCAGTAGATAACTTTTTCTGTTCTTTTTAAGGTTTTGTTTGTTTCTTTGTTTTGGTTTGGTTTGGTTTGGTTTTGTTGTTGTTCCCCGGTGGGTGTATTTTTGATGCCAATAGGAAAACTTTGGCCAGACCTGGCAGGGTTTTTGGCTGTTGACAAAAATTGACACTGTCAGTTAAGTTCTCAGGATCTTCCCACCAGAAAGGTAAATATTCAGATGAAGTAAGAAGTTTTCTGTCTTCCAGAAGTAATCTCTTTATCTTCTAGTCTTACATTTTCACAAATTAATTACTTGCTTATTTTCTTGAGGTCTATCCCCAGTTGGATTGAAATGGAATAATTGCAGGAGATAAAGAGAGATAAATAAGATCTATTTGCTATCAGAAAATTTGCTTTTCCCAGAGCCAGATTCACACAGCAGAGAATCCCCATGCTCCTGTTTCTTCTTGGTTAGGAATCTCTTAAGACTTCTGCCCAGATTCCTCGGTCATCAGTCATAGGCAGAAAGGTTAAATTAAGGTTGCATGAATGTGGACATATTTTCCTACATCCTGTCTAAATTCAGATGGATGTGTGGCAGTGGAGAACCTCCCCAAGACACAAACTGAATCCTGACAGGAGAGGAGCCCTCACATGTACAGCCCAGTAGCTTCTGCTGATTCACTTACTGGAGCAGCTTTGGTTTTTCCTGGCCTTGTGTGCCGCAGGAGGTGCTGCTGCTGGATGAGCTGCTCTGACCTCCGAGATACGATTTCAGGACATTCCTAAAACTCTTGAACGTGTCCCAGCTGCAGCCCAGAGAAGGGAAATAGCTGTCTGCCCTGATATTTCTCTACAGCATCTCCCTCTCTGCTGTTGTATGAAGGGGTGGACATCAGGAGTACCATTGGGTTTCTCATCTCTTGTTTTCCATTCCTACTCTGTTCCACAATTTATTGTAATATACCTTGCTGTACCAATAAGATCACGGACACAAATCTGTTAGGGGTTTGTAATGGTAATTATTCTTTGTTCTGCCAGAGAAAAAAAATCCCCAACAACACCTCAAAGTTAAACTCCAGGACACCTTGTGGTCTTGCAGATGTGGCAGTAGATGTTACAGTGATAATGTGTTTATCTATATATAGCTCAAAGCACTGGCAAATGAGCTGCTTCGCAAGGATGGAACTCTGTCTTCTGAAGGTACTGGCCTTCTTGTACAGGACAGGGGGTCTTTCTACAACTTTTTCTGAACTTGTTTTCAGTAGAACTGGATCTGATACCATTTGGCATAGGAGCAGATCACAAAATTAAATGGAATTTCTGCGCCACTGTAAGGTTGTGACTGGACTCTCACCAGGAGACAGTCACTTCTTTTTGGATTTGTTGATTCATAGTTCCTTTCAGTTTGGTGTTTGGGTACAGTTGATTTTAGTCTTTTTTCTTTCTCCCTCAGGACATATTACTTGCCCTTTTCTGTTACTTGTCCTCTTCATGGTTCTTCTTTTCTCTTGCACAATACCAAACTTTAAATCAAAGGGAACTGGGTATTTTTTTTTTCAAAACTGATTTTTTTAAACACTGTTTTTTAAAACACTAGATTATTGTAGTTAAATTTAAGTAAATGATTTGAATAGAGACTTCAATGAGTGGAACATAATTTCAACAATGTATAAATACAGGCAAACAGTTTTAAATGATCTATTAATCTTTTTTGGTCTAAAACTCTCCAAAGCTATAAAGAAAAGGATGTAGGAAAATATCTTATCAAGAGCGATCTTTGGGTTTTATTTATTTTTTTCAGAGAATTACATTAGTAATTCATAAATACCAGCTAAAGCAAATCTGATTTTAAAAGGAAGCACAGTATAAAACCTTGGGAGACATGTTTGCTCAGCTGAAAACTAGTGAATAACAGTAGTGCAATTAGAGTGAAAGGAGTCTTAGGAAAAAAAAATACCTCAGAGCTATTTTAAGATCTTAGGTCATGAGTTAGGTCATGAGCTTCTTAGCATTTGGTGTGGTATCTGAGTAGACCCTTGGATTATAGATCAGGGCAGGTGCAGAACACTGTACTAAAAATACTTTTATCCTTAAGGAGTTCACTAATTTCTTGAATGACAAACCAGACAGAAACATAAGTTCTGAAGAGGAAAATTATCAAAATAGTTTAAAAAGAAGTTAAATCTTTATTTTCCAATGAACCTTTTGCCCTTTTGTTCTTAATTACAAAAGCCGAACTGCTCTTCACCGTTACCTAGGAAATGTTACAGCAAACCTTTCAGAGTTACAGCATGTGTTGAGCATGACTGGCACGTTCAGGAGTATTTCTGTACTCGTTTGCTGCATCTTGAGCTGTGCAGAGAACTGTCAGGATTCCTGCCTTCTATTTTAGGGCCTTCTCCTGCCTTACGGCTGGAGAATACATGACCCATTCCCTCAGGGCAAGTTTTGACGCTTTCATGCTTCTTTTAGAGATATTGTCCCTCAATTTCTTTAGTGCAAAGTTCTTGGAGAGCCTTACAGGCTAAAATACACTCACTGTAGTAGCAAAACCTGCCTAATTTCCTCAGTATCTATTGGGTTTTTTGGGTTTTTTTCTAGGTGAATACAGATGTTTTCAATTTCCTATTTTTGAATGATATGCTGCACTCTTGTTGCTGTTCCCTTTGTCCAAAATGAACCTTCCTGTTTTACAAGGGCTGCAGAGGTTCACAGACCTTTGAGAAATTGGTTTGTATTTCATTTATATTTGCCTCCCTATGAGGGAACACTCGACTTTTGAAATGGCACATATAGGCCTATGAGTTCACTTAGCTGACCTAATTTGAATCCTTAATAATCTTGTAAGAAGCAGGTTTTTATAGAACTGGCAGAACCAGTTGTAGTACAAAGTTGGGTGTCATTTCCTGCATATTCCTTAAAAAAAAAAAAAAAAGAGACTAAGGAGAAGGAAAAGCAACTCCAAGTGCACGTTAGAGGTTTTCCAAGTGATTTTGGAAAACTACCTACCCTTCTGTCTGTTCCCAGAACGAACAATGTGAACCCCCTTTGACCAGCCCAATCTGTGCCCAAAAAGCAGATCCTCCTTAAGGTAAATTTCTGCCTTTGTCAAGTGATATATGACATGGCAGGAACACCGTGACACAAACAGGTTCCAGCCTTCCTCTGGGAAAATGTGCTGTGTTGCCAGTAAGCCTGAGGTGCAACATCACCTACTCTTAGGAGGAGCTGAGAATTTCAAAACCAGATATCCTGCTCTGGTTCTTTGTGTTGGCTGTCTGGATTTTCTGAAGAGCCTGATTAAATTAATAGAATTCAAGATGAGTGCAGGAGGTACTCCCCAGAAACAAGAATCTGCTGTTAGGGAGTTCCTGCACCATTTTCAGTGAGAGAGATGAGATTGAGATGAGATGAGATGAGATGAGATTAGCCATTGTGGTAAAAAACAACGAAAGGCAACAAGTAACATCAGGGAATTATGTCAGAAAAACAAAGTTTGTGCTACCTTCTTTTTTCGGTATGCAAAAATAATTTGTATAGTCTGTCTTCACATGTCAATTAAAGAGGGAGAGACTACACAAGCTATTAGATTTCCAAGCCTATCTTTCTTAGCCAGCTGGAACAGAAATTTCCAAGTAATTGAAATTGTTAATGAATATAGCAAGCATGTTTACACGTGTCTATACTTTTCATATTCTCTCTCTGAGGAAAAGAAAAATTAAATCACCATCAGCCAGTTCAGCCCCATGGATACAGGGTCATTTTGCTATAAACAAAGCTTATGAACTGGACATTTTCATGTAAGTAGAACCTCAAGGTTTTGTTTTTCTGTGGAGGTGATTGCATCCTCCAGGTATTTTTTATAAAAAACTTGGAGTTCCTTTCCTTCTGCCTGTATCTCATACTTTCTCATGGGAGCCGAGAGGCTCCCATGTCATGGCTAACATTCTTTTAGAAAAATGGAGCTGCGCAGGAATTCTTTAAGAGCCTATCAGCACCACTCCCAAATTAGCCAGACAGGATACTGTTTGTTTAATTTCTCAAGTCTTTGCTTTCCCCAAAGTGAGAAGAGCTACCTCAGGGAATTCCCAGCCATGATACTCCATGCTTTTTAAGGAATTTTTTGTGAGAGATGAGTAAGTTCTCTTAAGCGAAACCTATGGATGTGTTTAACAATGCAGTCAGGTTGTTGAACAATACGTAACTAGGTATCTTTTAAATATTCATTATACTTACCTTAGAAAGGCCCTGATCTGTTCTAATTGACTAAAATGTCAAAGCAAGGTAAGTGCAAAGAGAAAAACTACACTTTGGGGTTGGTTGTGACTAAATCTGCAGACTTTTTCAATACTCTGTTCTTTGGTGTTCTAAAACATTCTGTGACAGTGCCATGTTTCACTTAATAACTTTGACTACTTTTTCTATTATTTTACTATTATTGTTATAGTAGTTTGGTTATTAAACCAAAGCAATAAGAAAGGAATGCAATGAGAAATCATCTTTTCTTTAAGTAGACATAAGGAAAGCTTCTACTTTAGCAGTGGCCTTGTGCTCTCTGGTAGCACTGCACATGAATCCCCGAGCCTGGTTGTGAGCCTCTTTGAACTTGGGATAGTTCATAGCTGGATTCAGAGCATGGCCTTTCTCAGGAGTAGGGGAAGGTTTGAACTCTGTTCGGGGGGCTTTGCAGTCTTCTGGAGCTGAAGATTCGTGGTGCAGTTTGTTTAAGCTCTCCAGGAGCTGGTCTCCAAAGCCTGCTTTGCAAATCCAGCCCTTACTACCATGGGCCAGAAGCTGTAGGACATTCCCTCCTCCTGCAAAGTAACATCAGTTCAGCTGATCCAGTGACAGCACCAGGGAGGAATTCTCTGCTGTAAGGACCAAGCGTAGACAAAGAGGCTGCTTAATTTTCTCTTTGTGCAACTCAAATCCTGTGAGACTCGTGTACATCCATGTACTCTCTACACTGCACAAGGGAGTGTGTGTCCTGAGGACAGCATGTTGTGTCTTGCTCGCTGCTGATGAGCCTGTGAGAGACCTGCCAGAAGTGAATTAAATAGGTCTCTAGTTAATTATATGTTATTTTGTTAATTGTCTCTGCTGCCTGTCTCTCGCTGGCGTTACAGAAGGGTGCAAGTCACCTCTGCAGCCAGTTTCTGTGCCCCAGCTTTTCCTGGGCTCCATCCCTCGCAGTTCTGGCCACCCCCAGGAGTGCAGCCGCCCCGCCGCTGGCCCGGCTGAGCCTTGCAGTAGTTCTCCTCTGCCTTCTCCTTTCAGTCCGCAGTTCGCGCCCCTTCCATGGGCAGCACCGAGGCACCTCTCCCTGCAGAGCCAGCGCTGCGCTGGGAGGCACTGGGAGCTGCTGGCAGCTCTGCCCTCCCCGGGGAGGAGTGGAGAGCGCTGCCGTTCCCTCGATGGTCACCTGGCCCGGGGGTCAGGATCGCACCTGGGCCCCCTCCCCTCGCTGAGGGTCGCGGCCGAAGCCCTGCCCATCCCCGCCGGGGTCTCGCCGCAATGTCTGGGCCCCGTGCTCGGCGCCGTGGGGCCGGCCCAGCACCCACCGCCCGCATCTGCTGCAGCCAGACGGCTGAGGTCCCCCTCCTCCTCCTCCTCCTGCTGCCGGGGGAAAGTCTCCGTTCATTCCGTACGTGCATGCGGTTAACCCCTTCCTGCCCTTCTATCAGAGCCCCCTG
>VZRE01015458.1:87856-115936 GCA_013396775.1 Cephalopterus ornatus
GGCGCTGCGGGCGGGCGGCGGGGCGCTGCGGGGCCGTGCGGTGCCTGCCCCGCGTCTGCGGGCCCGCGGCACAGCGCCGGCTGCCGCCAGGCTGGGTTTAGGCGAGATGTTTGCGATTAGGTGCTTTGTGTCAGGTTCTGAGCAAGCTTTTGTGATCTGTTTTTTTGTTTGGGTTTTTTTTTCCCCACAAGCCCTAGTTCTCTTTTGCCATCCAGGCGAGCTCATCTGGGAGTCAGCATGGCGACACTTGGGAAGTTACGTACCTGGGGCTGAACCTGAGATGGCCCCGGCACCTGAACGCACAGCAGTGTGATCGGGGGCTAGACAGCTGTGCTGGGTGCTGCTCCTCAAAACTGCTGGGGTGGGAAAGGAGCAGCAGGCTTGGGTTTAGGCAGAGATGAGATCAGGGGTGAGCAACTTACAGAGCAGAGAGATGTAGTTATTGGTGGCAGTCAGAGCAAAAAAAACCTGATAGGGCTGTTGTTTGTCTTGCCACTGACCTTGGGGAATTCTAGCAGCTGTAATTTAATGTTTCCTGCTATAAAATGTGCAGTGTCCTTTGAGGCAGTTTTAGTGTCTTCTGTGGTTGTATGAAAGGGACGCAAAAGAACAGCTTTCTTGTGTAGTTTATTGCAATAGAAAAAATGGCGATTATTGGATTTCCCTATAATATGGGGCTTCCTGCACATTCTGGGCAGCAAGTTCAGAGAACGAGCCTGCTGATGACTTGCAGGTGATCTTCCTGACGGAGCAAAATATGGCTACTAAGCTTGTGTAACTGCTGCATTCTTGCAGCTCACTTGGCATATCCATTTTTTTCGATGAAGGACCATGTCACAGTCATTAACTTGTTTCATAAGACTTTCTGTCTTTAAAAAAACTTGTACTCATTTCCTAAGCTTGGTAGGGTAAAGTACAGCAATTTTCTTACTTTCAGTAACATGTATTATTCTAAACAACACATAAGGGGATTTCTATTGAAGTGGGAAGCTTTGCTGTTACACCTTTTGTGGCAGGAGTAGTAGTGCTGGAGACGTAGGAGTGGTGCTGGAGTGGTGGTAGCTTGCTGGTGAAGTCTTTCCTTAAGAGCTCAGCTATATTGCTATAAAGGACCCTAAAGGTTAATATTTATGTCTTCCCTGGTGTTGGTTTATGTGGGTGATGTGGAATTCTGCAGAGTGCATTTGCATGGTATTGAAGTTTTTGTTTGGAGGGGTCAGTGCTGGGGTGGATAAAGGTGGAAAACTGAACTCCCAGGCACAGGTAGATGTGTGCCTTTTTTACAGTGGGGTTTTTTATTGTTGTGCCATGGTCTAGTAACCATGGTGGTAGTGTATCAAGGGTTGGACTTGATGATCTCAGAGAGATCCTTTCCAACCTGGCTGATTTTATGATTCTATGATTGTTGCAGCTGTATTTCTGCGTGCTTGAGGAGGGAGGCTTTGAGAGCGTTGCAGAAGAGAGCAGAGGTGTGAATCTCACCCTTCCCTCGGTGCAATCCTTACGTGTACAGCATGTGACCAGCCAGGGTTGTTAGGAGGGTTTTATTTTCTTCCTGTGCAAGGTACAGATAGCGAACAATGAAAAAGCTACAGCTGTGGCCAAAACACATCACAGCCTACAGCTCTTGATTGTTAAACCAGATTGTTAAAAGTTTCGAGACTGTGATTAGCAGCCATCGCCTTAAAAAAGAATCTGTTCTGTCTCCAGTACAGGCATCTCAAGGGGCTGTTGGAAATCCCATTTTCAAAATGCATTTTTCTTCCTTCTTCTGGAGAAGAGACTCTCCCTTGCAATAGTAATAATTAACAGCCGATGGTAACTTACCCATGTCATCGCTCACCGTGGAAATATGTGGTGTGTAAGTGGTGTGGCAGACACGCAGGAGGCTCTGTTTGTCTGGTAGCTGTGGGAGTGCCCCTGAATGTCACTGGGGTTTTTTCCTGCCTTGCCATATAAGGAGAGAAGTCCTGCTCTACAGAAGAATAACTGGGGCCATATAAGGCTGGTTGGTTGGTAAATCCTGAGTGAGTTACTGGAGCAGGAAGTAAAAACTTGAACTTTACTCACCCGCTGTTTTTGAAGCGCATTGTGTGCTCTTATCATGGTGAGGAGTCTTGACATGATAATGATTAACTTGTAACATTACAAATTTCCCTAGAGTGACGTTTGTGAAAGGTTATTTTCTTTCTTAAACCAGAAAGTTCAAATTCTTGCTATTTAAAGCCAGAAATCTGGAAAGACAGCTTTGGATTACGCATAGCAAAATATTCTGTATTTGGATTAATATGGATCTCTAAGAATGGAGTCTCTTCTGGTTCTCCATGTTCACTGCCAATACATATTAATGTTCAAAGACATATTTGCTTCCCTGCTTATGTGTTGCTTTCAGCCATTCTAGTGGGCCATTGTTACTGTTATGTCAAAGGTAGTTTTACTTGTCTGGTCTGTAAGTTACTCTTCCTTCTGTTATGTACAGCAAAATTTTCACTGCAGCCAACTGTATCCAGCTACCTCTGTACTGAATTGATACTTCTGGTATCTGCTTTTGCTGGAGGGTTGGTTCCTTCCTCAACTAGACATCACAGATGTGTGCGTGTTCACATACAGCATATGTGTATCATCTATATTATTTTCAGATCTAATTAAGACTGTTATTCTCAGAAGTGATTAACTTTTTAAAATAACAACCTTTTTATATATATTTCGTGCTTAATATAGTTTTGAAAGAAAGTTTTATGACGAGGTTACCGTGAGGAGGCTGTTGCAGAACATACTCTGCAACTTAAGCAAGGGTGGTTTCGAAGATGTCAGAAGTAAGAGCTTGTAGTGATAAGAGGCAGATGAGTAGCAAGGGTTATACAGAAGATTAAGTGGAGGGGTAATGCAAGAGAGACAAATTTAGAGGTAGTTTGAGGATGGCACTATGTGGAAAAAAACAAAAAGAAAAGGTGTTTTAAGTGGTTGTTGCCTGTACCAGGGCCCTTCTTGAGATGTAGCCTCTGCTGGTGCCATTTTTATCAGCTCTTGCATAATTTGCCTGTAAATTATGCTTGTGGGTACTCAGGCACTTCTTAAATCTCCTCATGCTCTCTGTGGCAGCTGTCTCACAGCAAATGCTGATCCAGGTGTGTTTTTGTGTGTTTACCCTGAACCCTTCTACGGAACTCCAGGAAATACTGGGACAGTTCTTACCAAAATGTGGTGAAAGGTCACAAATAAAGGTTTTGGAATAATAGAAGACTCTTAATTAGTTTGTGTTGATTTAATAAAAAAAAGGAGAAGTCTGTGATTGATGTCTGCAAATACAGTAACAGACAATCTTCAGGTAAGAGTGCATAATTCTTCCAGTGCAGTTCTTTCTAGTACAGATTGTACAGTCCTTGATGTGCTTCATTGAAAGGAAGCATTAATCACTTTTGCCTCTGTTAAGCAATAACTTCACAATTGAGTGAGAGCATGTACATCCATGTGTAGGGACTTCATAGTGGCTGAAGCCAGGAATTATGGAAGTGCTGTTAAAGGGCACTAGCAGGTAAATGGGACAGTGTTACAAGACATGATGTGTGCCTTATCATGAACTAATTTCTGTTCTTCCTGTGCTTAGGCTGAGAGCGAAGTGGCTTCTCTGAACAGACGCATCCAGCTGGTTGAGGAAGAGTTGGATCGGGCTCAGGAGCGCTTGGCCACTGCCCTGCAGAAGCTGGAGGAGGCTGAGAAGGCTGCAGACGAGAGTGAAAGGTGGGTGGGGCTGCTCCTGGATGGATCGTTACCCTCATGACAAAGATCATAATTGCCAGGGTGTGGGTTGGGGAAGTAAATTAAACCACTCCTGTGTCTCTGAACATGTGTAATCTACTCTTGCTTTATGTGCATGGACTTCAGTTACAGCTTGTCTGAAGGAATGTCCAAAATATGTAGGCTTGAATTCTTTTTCAGTTGTAAAGATGAGGTTTGAATGAGGTAGGCCCTGTGATGAATCATGTCACATCCTGTGAAAACTGGCTGACCAAGCCGAGATTTCTCTATTTGGATGACAACTTCTTGTGCTGTTGGGCAGTTCTTGATTTCATTGTGGGTAGAAAATCTCACCTGGAGAAAAAAAAAGAGGCTTTGATTCTCCTGTTGGCAAGATTAATACATGAAGGTGAGCAAAGGAAAGAGGCTTATTATTCCTTCAGATTTCCAGAGGTTCATAATGTAAGTTAGGCACTCAAAATTTGTGACTTTGGAAGATCTTCTTCTCTTTCCTGTAAATTGTATTTTATATTTGTGATAATACCTTTTATTGTGAAAGAAGCCCACATATTCCGCATATGCATTTCTGCCTCACTAACTGCACAGCCTGTTGAAATTGTTTGAATTTGGGTCAGATGTGCAACACAGAGTGTTTCCTGTTACGAAGGAGTTAAAATTGTGCTTATGCAGAGCACAGAGCTCCAGTGTTGTAGAGCTCTGACATGACAAATCTCAGGGGAGTCTGGCCCATAAACATGGTTCTTGTCAGCCCTGCAAGGGTTGTAACATGCTGTTTCACCATAAGTGTAAAAGCACAGATGTTTTCAGTCATCCTATTAGGTCTTGAGAAGCAGCACCCTTTATTTACCTTTCTATAAGATGAGTTTTCATTCAATTTAAAAATGAAAAAGGATGGTACAGCTGAACTGGGGTTGAGAGCTGAACAAATCACACTTCTTCCTTCCTAAGAAGTGTTTTGTTCCTTATGCTTCTGGATTTGAGTGCACAGGACTAGATCTGTGGTGTGAAGACTCAATTGTGTGATATGCTTCATTCACCTTAATGCAACTGTCTGCAAGTCTCACTCCACTGGCAGTGGAGCTGGAGATAAACTGGCAAGCCCTGATCCTTGCATTTGCTGTCTTTCAGAGGAATGAAGGTCATTGAAAATAGAGCCCAGAAGGATGAAGAGAAGATGGAAATCCAAGAGATCCAGCTCAAAGAGGCCAAGCACATTGCTGAAGAGGCCGACCGCAAATATGAAGAGGTCAGTTCCTGAGGGCAGGTCACCCCTTTCTCAAGTCCATTAGGCTGTGCCCGTACCTTATTTTTTCCTCCTTTGCCCTTTAAGTTCAAAGGATCACAAACACCCACTCTTCACAGCTATGGAAGGAGAAATGGGCACCTGGATACCTCAGGGGACAAGGTGGCAGGAGATCTGTGCTTAGAGCTTTGTGCCAGAATGTTTGAGAGTATTCCCCTGGCTCTTAGGGACAAAAAGAGCTATTTTGAAGTTGCCTTTTGGTGAATGAAAGAGAGGTCTTGAAAAAAAGTCAGATAACTAAGACTCAAATGAATAATGAAGATATCACTGAGTCAAAACTCATGTGTTGACCAAAAAAAACCGAGAAGAGGCCCACCCCCCTGCTTCTAGAAGCAGGTGACCTGTGCTGCAGCAACATAATCTCTGACTGTCAAGGGGCTTCTCTTGTAGGTGGCTCGTAAGCTGGTGATCATTGAGAGCGACCTGGAGCGGGCTGAGGAACGTGCTGAGCTATCAGAAAGGTAAGTGCTGAACTGCCTCTTGTGAGGTGCTCCAGGATGACTATAACAGCATGGACTGTTGGCAGTACACTGTGTGTTCAGCTCCAAGCTATGTTTTGCTGTTTTGCTCATTTACTGTAATCGTTGAAGTAAACGAAGTAAATGTGTTTGTGTTTTGTCACTGCATGCTGTACCTGCACACTGATTTTGTGAATGGCTTTTGTGCATTTCATGTGTTCACTAACAGCCAAGTCCGACAGCTGGAAGAACAGTTAAGAATAATGGATCAAACCTTGAAAGCATTAATGGCTGCAGAGGATAAGGTACTGACACTAATAAACAGTTCTTAGGTTTAACTGCAACCCAAGTCTTTCAGCTTCCATAGCTGGTTAGCTCACTCAGTAGTAACAAATCAGTCCTTGCTATGCCCTTCACTCTCCTTGCATCTTGCTTTGGTGGTTTTCTTTGGTCTCTGTTTTTTGTTTATTTATTCATTTTTACCTTTAAAACTGATCTCCTGTGCAGCCAAAAGAAGCTGAACTGTCTCATGTGTAAAAGCTCTGTAAATGTTTCTGTGTAAGCCAAGGGCTGTAGATAAATTTCTGTCTGGTCATCGTCTTAATGTGCACTTTAAAGTGATATTTGGCATCACAAAGAGCCGCTTTCAATCTGTGATGGATCAGCTGCTTTTGAGGCCGTTCTTTTGCCCCGTAATTGTTTTCATTTTTCTCTATCTTTTCCCCCTATTTTCTCCTGTTTCTTTTGCTTGACTGAATCTTCCATCCGCCCCTTTCCTGCCTTCCCTCCGAAATAACAGCAAATGTGCTGAGCTTGAAGAGGAGTTGAAAACTGTGACCAACAACCTGAAGTCGCTGGAGGCTCAGGCTGAGAAGGTAGGATAGAGACTTACGTGAGAATGTGTCCCTAACTTGTCGTCTGGCCTCTGGGGTCTCCTTTGTGTGGAAATGCTGGTCACTGCAGCGTTTCAGCAGGGCCACTGTCAGCAAAAGCACTTGGACTCACTGCTCAATTCGTATTTGGCTCTCACTGGAACACAGCGTAGCTCCCAGTTCCAAATAGGTCAGTATTAGTTGGCCACAAGTTCCGTTAAATACTCTGAAAGGATTCAATATTATTTACAGAGTTACCCTGGAACTGGCATTGTGTACTAACATTCAGTTTCTCCAAACAATGCTCCGCTTTAGAAAAAGTGTAGTACTAATTCCTACTTGGAGTTCCCACCTTACTGCACTGGAATACATCTCAAGGGAAGTTTGACTCTTGTAATAAACTGCATTACCACAGTCTTGTAACTGGAATTAATTTAGTTTTACCCATGTTAATTTCTTGTGTACACATGATCTATTAGAAGAGAGTTTCGATTGTGGGGGTTTTTTTGTATATTTAAAATACCTGGTCTAATACCAGTGATCCTCTTTCTAATTACAGTACTCGCAGAAAGAAGACAAATACGAAGAGGAGATTAAAGTTCTGACTGACAAACTGAAGGAGGTAAAATTAGAGCTGTTCTTCGCAATATCTTCTAATGGACATTGATTCTTTTAATATAAACACTACTTTGCTTTAAGGGTGAACACACCATTTTGGAAGCAGTTTAATGTTAAATATCCCTCCTAAAAATTAGTATATATATTTGCCTCCTCCCATTGTAGTTTTTTTCTCGTTTCAACTGTTGTTGCACTGTTCCTGAGTGCTGTGTGTGTGTCTCCTAAAGCAGTCTGTGTTTGTCTTGACCCCAGGCTGAGACCCGTGCTGAGTTTGCTGAGAGGTCAGTAACCAAGCTGGAGAAGAGCATTGATGACCTAGAAGGTATGGGCTTCTGGTTTTTTACTTACTATAGAAATACGTATCTCTTATTCTGCTGTTGTGGGGGGTTGTGGTTTTGGGGTTTTTTTTTCATTACCCAATTCTACTGACTTGTCCCACTGGTACAAATGGATCTGCCTGAAGAGTAAAATAGGCAAAACCTTTTCCAGTTGAAATATATTGATAACTTAAATGCTTCAGGTGAACAGTGTTTTGCTCTTGCCTGTTCCTTTTTCTCTCATGTTCTCAAGACTCCTTTCATATTTTTTTTGCTTTACACTCTTCTACTTAGAGGTATATAAATGTGTAGGGTGGATGATCAGATGGTAAGTGTTATTATCATCTTATTAAAGAGCTGTGTTATGTTGGCAATAATTAGGACTGTAGCAAGCTAGCCTAATTTAATACTGTGCCGAGTGTGGGTCAGGGCAGGCATTTTGTGACATAGACCATTTGTTGGTTTTCAGTAAAGCTAATAGATTGTATACATCATCAGGAGGACAGCTTGTTTAACTTCAGAGAGTTTGTTTTAAGGTTTTGATAAAACTATCAGAACTGCAGCACAATAGCAGAATGTGCTTCCTGCCTCCAGAGAAAATAATTCAGTAGGGCTTTGTAATTAGAAGTTACGTGGAGGTTACTATTTACATGCATTACACCAAGTCTAGGATTTTCAGAAGCTTAATTGCTTGGTGTGGCAGGCTGAGTTCTGCATGAAGGCTGTGGAATACGTAGGTAGCTGCTGAAAATTTTTGATCACTCACTCAGGAAGGAAGCAGAGAAGAAGGATAAGTGTTTAGAAGGAACAAAACTTACTGTAAGAACCTGAATTTATGCCAGCACACAAACCAGAGTGGTTTGAAAAAATAGTGGTAGAAAATGGTAACATCCTCCTTGAGCCCCATTTTTGGCTCTTTTCCCCCTTCCTCCTCTCTGCCCTCCTAACATGCATTAAAGCAAAAATCCAGGGCAGCAAAACATGGATTTTTTTTTTTTCCCTTGTGCACTTTTTTCCGTGGTTTTCTCTGTCTCACAGGTTGCCCCACTGGCAGCGCAGTTAATGAACTTGTCACATAAGACTGTTCACTACTGATTTTTTTTTTATTATTATTTTTTATTCTCTAACTTTGTGATTTTCTTTTATGTCGTCTGTCACAACACCTCTTTCTGTGCACTCTTCCCTTTTCCTGCGGCTTCTGGATGGTGTCCCATGCCACCACCTTCACCTTCCACCCATGGTCACGCTCCCTTCCCTTGCACACCTGCCTCCCCTGGGGGAACATTAGATGAGCTGTATGCTCAGAAACTGAAGTACAAAGCCATCAGTGAGGAGCTGGACCACGCTCTCAATGATATGACTTCCATGTAAATGTCCTCTCAGCCTGTCCCTGCTGCCGCTTCCCTGCCCTCAATGATTGCACGGTGCCAGCTTGTGAAATGGTCCCCCTGTGCAGTGGGAGACTCATTCCTTTAGCAAGACTTAGGTGTACAAAATACCATGAACAATTTCTTTACCGTGGCAAAGTGTGGGTGAGTGTTGTGCCTAGCCTGGTAAATCCTCATGGTGATTTTGTAAGCTTGTGGTTACTCTTTCCTTCGGTGCCTGCAATCCGTGTGTCCTGGGCTTGCCCTTGGTTTGGAGCTCAGTTTGTCCTCTCAGTTCACCTCTGGTCAAGCATCTTGTACCAGGCCCCTCATGTTCACTTCACCAAAGAAAATTGCCTTGGAATGTGTTGTATTTGGAGTGGACTCTTCTGCCTGCTGTCACAGTTTTGCTCTGGCAAAGTTTCTACAAAAATGTCCAAGAGATTTAGGTTTAGCCATATTCTCTGTTTATTAATGACAGTGGAAAGTGTTTATCTGAATTCTCTTCGCTGCTCTGAAAATTTCACCTATTATCACTAAATGACAAGTGCGGAAATTGATTTTAAATACTTTGTCATTTAAACCCATGAAAGTCACAGTTGTTCATAGGTTTCTTCTCCATGTTTTCTGGACAGTAGTAGTAATTTAATTTGCATATACCAAAAATGTGGTAGTATCAACTTGAGCCATAAGGAGAAAAATCGTGACAGAAAAGCAGGAGAGGGATCAGCTGTGAGGTGTATCTGCTTCCTGCAGTGTTTGGTCCAACCTGCCTCTCGTGCTCTGAACAGAGGTCAGCTGTGCCACATCCACCTTCCCATGCTCACACCTTGCACTTGCATGACCCCTGCACAGCGGGCATGGGAGAGGGGAAGGCCTGTGGCTCTCAGGTGCTTATGAGGTGCAATGTTTAGTCCCAGCGCTTCTCTTTGGAGGCATGATTTCCACAAGGCATAAGGTTTGCTCAGAGCTTGAAGTGTATTTTGTGTGCACCCGTGTTTTAAATGGTTTTTTTTCTTTGCATTTTTTTATCCCTGTGTCTGTTCCCTCTCTCTCCACCAGCACTTTAGTAGAGGTCTAACGTTGTCTGCTTTGTATGCTTTAATTTTCTTTTTTGTTTTTAAATTCTCTCCCAACATACGCTTTTGCTCTGTGGTTTATCAAGCAGATGGATTTCTCTTTTCCTCCTCTGTGTACAGAGATTACAGTGTTTCTCCAGTTTGGAATATTTCTAAATGGAAAACAGACTTTAAATTATACTCTGCTGCTACATGAGGACATTCCAGTCCCAGCATGGTGTGCTGTTTCTCTAGTGTAGTCTCTCAGCATGCTGGGCTCTGCTGTGCAGTCACTGCTTTTTTGGAAGTCTTTACTGCACCTTTTTTTTTCATTTTTTGCCTTATCTCACTTTTTCTTTTCATGCAGATAATTTTCTTTGCTTCACTTCTCCAAAGACATCCTCATCGGGTTGGATAAAACATCTTCCTAAGCTTTGGATGTTTCATGGGTTCATTGTCCTGTCCTCTAGCTTAGTTGACTCTCTTCCTCTACACCTGTCTCAGAACATGCTCTGTTTGTGCTCTGCTGTACAGAAACTACATTTCTCAATGTAAAATAAACATCCCAGCTGTATCCCTTTCGCTATTCCCTTGCCTTTTATTTATTTTAATAACTATTTAAGTTATTAATAAAAAATGCTCTTTTTTTGCCTGCAGGGATTTTTTTTTTTCCTGTGTTTTCATTTTTTGTCTGCAAACACTTTTGCCTGAACACTGAGAATGCCAAGCCAGTGAGAGCAGTCTGTGGGATGAGAGTACTGCTCTTGGTGTCAAAAGCGACCAGTTATTAGTTATTATCCTAGTTTTTCTCAAAACATGATGCAGATAAAATGACAAATAGATGTAATGGGAATTTTTCCAGTTGTTATTCTTGGGCCAAAATCTGCAAGGACACTTCTTCCTTGGGGTCACTTGGTCGTGGGAGTGTGGCTGAGAGAACGGTTACATCCTTGACACCACATTTTTCACTTTAAAGCCTGAAATTTGCTCCATGCTTGGTGCTGAAGAACTTCTAGTCTTTATATAAAGTGTTCATTAACTTAAATATTTGAGACAATACCAGAAATTTTAATTTTTTTTTTTTTTGCATCCAAAAATAGTCCTTGAATTGTCTTGCAAAGTTTTCCCTCTTTCACCCTTAGTTAATTCAGCAAACATGTTTCTTGCTAACTTCTTTGGGGTTTTTTAGAATGTATTTTTCTTGAGTGGCATGATAGGATTGGAAGTTCATCAGGGAGGTTTCGGTAGTTTTCTGCTCTTGGGCTTAGTTCAGACTTGTGAGTTTGAATTGCAGACTCGTGAGAAGTGTTTCAAAACTGGAGTAGGAAAACTCATGATTATACTATTAATGAAATGATTCTGCTGCAGAGTGGAACATCGTGGATTTCAGGTTTGAAAGCCTGAACATTGGCTTTCAGCTGATTTGTCAGTGCCTAATTAAGGATGAAGCATTAAATACTGACACCTTGGGTTTTTTTGTACTGTTATTTGCAACTAGGGAGTTTATTGCCTTATTTTAACTTCATTTACTTTACAGTGAAAGGAGTTATTTTCCATTTCATATTAAAGTGAATCAGTTTTAAACTGGATTGATTTCTGATCACTCTATATATTGCTAAAGTTCCTAAGTCCCCAAAGCTAAATAAACCTATTATAGCTGAACTGTAGTTTTTAACTTGTAGAATAATGTAAATGTGTCTTTCTTGTCCAGCTTCAAGATGATTCAGCAGTGCAGTCTAGACTAGGTTTTCTCCCTTCCCCAAAACTTGTTTTCCAAATAAGGCTTGCATATGGATGCATCCCAGTTTTCTCTCCCACGACACATCCCATTGCTGCTGGCCATGGGGAGAAGCCCAAGCACAGGACGTATCAGCAGTCACAGGTGGTTGAAGCAGCACAGTTCAGCAAGTTGCTGCTCGTAGTTGAGATGCAGTAAGTGGGGCTGTGCTGTGTGTGGAGATTAACCAGGTACAATGGGATGAGTAAAGTGGCTGAAGCTGATGTGGATAACTTCACAAATGCAGGAGTTTTGGGGAGTGTGGCCACCTGAGCCAGAGTAAATTATGCTACAGCAGCTCCAGGTCCTGAACCCATTGCATGTTTTGGTTCCTGGTGTTAGTTTAGCAGTGTGTTTTCCCCCTCGATTCCTTGCAATACTATGGTTTCTTAAGAAAAGTAAAGAAAAGCCCAAAATCCATTGTAGGACCCTGGCAGTTTTTAACACAGTAATTTTGGACATCAGTATTTAGTTTTTCCCTTTTCTGTCAGTCACAGGTGACCAGCTCTGCCGGATAACGGAGTGCTGGGAAGGGCAGGGCAGTGCAGACACCCAGGTAGCTGTGTGCACAATTCCTGCACGGCTCCTGAGTGCTCAGAGCTGTGCTGGTGTCTCCCTGCAGGGTGTTGCAGCACTCCTGTCCCCCTTGGTGGTGATGTTCCACCTCCCGTGCCTGGCTGTGCACGTGCCTGAGGCGTGTTGAGGGGAGCACAAGGCTGGCTCTGGGCTCTGGTTTGCCTGGGCTCTGCTGAGCTGAGGCTGAGCCTTGCTGGGTCTGCACCAGAGCCTGAACACAGGCTGGGCTGATGCGGCTCTGCCTCTGTGCCAGAGGACAGCCCAGACAGACTTGGGGGGATCCAGGGCTCGCTGGACACTCAGGAAATGCTTTCCTACTTCACCTGGGGGTTTTAGTCTCATTTTTGACATTGAGAAACAGTGTAAATCTCTGCCTCAGTTAGAGAGGGGTTTGCGGTGACGAAGGTAAGCGTCAAGTTCTTAGTTCAAATGTCGTGTTTGAATAACAACTAAATACACTTTGCCAAAGTGAAATTCTAGTTGCTCTGAGGTTTTGATGTTTTTTCCCACATGTATGCAACGTTATCCTGATGAGAGAGACAAGCCCCAGTTGTTACTGGTCCAGGATCAGAGCTGTGAAACGTGCCCTGGTTTTAGTGAGCTGGCGGTTGGATTTTGGGCTGGGGAGGAAGCTGTGAGGAGTTACTCACCACACAAGCATATCCTGCAGCCCAGCTCATTGCACAGCTTTGCCTTTGCTGTGTCCAGTGCCTGCAGGGGAAGAGCATTTCTGTGGAAGCTGTTAGGAAGCTTGTGGAAAAGAATCAGAAACAGTCATTTCCTGGAGGGGAATAATCTGGGATCAAGAGGTGAACAGTGCAGTTTGAATCTAGAGAAGAATATGGGCAATTTGAGAACACAGGACAGTGAAAAGCCATTGTGAAATGTTCTTTCACTCTGCAGAACTCTCTCTAACTGTGCTGTCACAACACAGTCCTGGCTGTTCTGTGTGAACATGAGTCGTCCTCTCTGTTTGCTGTACTTGAGCAACACAGGTTTTCATCCCTCCATTTCATTTTCACCAAATGTGTGGGTCTGTTTTCTTACGGAGCACAACTGGGCAATTTAAAGTTATCCAAAGGTGCCGATAGCAGTAAGAGAAGTATATTTTCCTACCAAAAATAGCATTTCAGCCATCAGATTCCCTCGGCAGGGCGTGTGGGCTGAGTCAGACCTGGTGGTAGGTGGCTCCTGGCATCTCCTGCTGTTATTTATGCTGGTTGTGATGCCGTTGCTCTCCCTCCACTGAGAGATGAGGTTCCACCACACCTTAAAGAGTTTGCAAAGAGAAATGGCACTCATGAAACAAATCTGCCACACACTGTACAAAAGACTAAAGCAGGACTTGGTACCTGTTGGAATATGGCTGCACTTCTGTTCCCATTGCAGTTTGTGTCCCACAGCTGTTGCCCACGGCAGGATTCTTAGCCAGTTCTTCATATGGTACAATAGCTCTTCCTTGGAGTAGCTATTTCATTACTAGAGTTGTAGAAACGAAGGTAAAATGTTTCTCTGTATGTTACTGAACTGTCTGTCATGTGACCAGTTTCTTTATTAACTCTTATTTAACTGTTTTCTCTGTCTAATCTGTCTTCATTCTGCCTCTTTTTTTTTCTCTTCTAACCTGCTTGCTGCCTGTACAGACCAACTCTACCAGCAACTTGAGCAAAACAGTCGCCTAACTAATGAACTAAAGCTGGCCTTGAATGAGGATTAAACCTTAGTGTGACCATATTGTTAACTTGTTTAAAAACACCTTCTTCCAAATTTTCTTTAAGAACGAATCACTAAAAGTAGAAATAAGCAAGAAACCTAGAAATTGATTTTTTTTTCATTTTTTTTCTTTTTTTGAGCTGTTGATGTGGTAAATTAATATATGAAATTCTCAGTTTCTCTTGGGATAATATGAAAATGCTTCTTCTGGATGAGGCTTTTCATTGTGCATGTGCACAGCTGCTCTGGAGGAGCACGAAGCTCTTGGCTGTGCAGTGGCTTCTTTCGACTTCAGTAAACAGCATTTCCCTGAGAGTATCCAAAAAGTAACAGCCTCAGTCAGGCACTCAGATTTTACCTGACAACACGAATTGGCCCTGAGATTTTTACTGGAATGAGAGAAAAATACTCACCAGGATTCAAATTTGTGTATTTCCAAACCAACTTAAAGGATCCTTACAGCTGTTTTGTTGTCTGGAGACTTTGATGCGATAACTTTTGCATTTCTATGAGTTGGGCTTGTATTTGACTTGAGGGGAAAAATAAAAAAGCATGGGAGCTCCACGTGAAAATCCTGATCAGTTTGAAGGTATGCTTGCAGTAGTGTGAAATTACTATACTGGACTCTGGTAGGATGCACCTCTAGAACATTATGCTCATTTATTGTATTAAATAAGTGTGTTAAATGACTGTCCTATGAAAGTGTGCATGCAACATAAAGCTACTAACTTCGATTTTATTTATTTTCTAGAAGAAATAAATTTCTTAAAGGTCACTTCACTGAAGAAGAGAATATTTTTATTTTTTTTCGTTCTTTGCGTTTCTGAATTCTATGGAACTTTTAAAGTATGGATATGCAAAGAACTTAATTATTTTCTTTATTGCTACTTTAAAAAATAATAATATTTTAAAAACCCCAAACATTTACCATCCCACATTCCTATAAGCTTCCAGAACATGCAAGAATTGCATCTCTGGTGGCAGTACATTTTCTTAACAAATGCAGCTGTAAACAAGTTCTAAACTTGCATTACTTGTTGTTTGTTTAATTAATTTGGAATTCTCTCTGGTTGTGTTGTCTGGGAACATTGGTATTTATGAGCATGCACATTTCTTAACTTTCTAAACCCTCTGAGAGCAGTGACGATTGCATGCCTTCATGTTCTGAGAATCAGTGCCTCCAAAGAACTGCTATTCATGTTTTAATTTTCTAATCCCACAACAGAGAAAGTGGCACATGCCAAAGAAGAAAACCTTAATATGCATCAGATGCTGGATCAAACTTTACTGGAGTTAAACAACATGTGAAAACCTTCTTAGCAGCAACCACATTATTTGTTTTGTTATTTTTACACCTGCTTGCCGTGAAGCCCCATAAACCATGTCTTTATTTTAGTTTCACCACAGTCACAAGAACATCTGCTAAATTACCAAGCAGGGGTCAGGGAAACACCAAACTGGGCAAGCCATATGCGGGTTAAGCTACATTACATTATGGTTTAAACGTGCCATTTCCCAACAAAAATGTTACCTACACTCTGTAGAGAGTTCAGCAACTCAGTGTGCTTAGTCTTGGAAGAATCCTGGCTGTGGCAGAAAGTGTCCCACCTCAAGTGCCAACCTCAGTTTTTAGCCGAGAAGAACGATTTGGTGTCCATGAGAGACCAGGTGGAAATGGTGCTATTTTGAACAAAAGGTTCTACTGAAGTCTTTTGTTTGGTATCACACAAGTCAGGAGTTGTCCAGCACAGTAATTTATTTTTACTGCAGTTTTACTGATCTGTGAGAATTTGGACTTTCCGTGCCTTCTAATTCAGTAAAAAGAAGGTGTGTGAGCAACAGAGACAAGTGAAGGCTCCTGGAGGTTTTAAATTGTGCTCTTGCAACTCAATACAGAAGTGTAGGTCAGCATTTCACCTTGAGTATTCATTCGATTGTATTTTTCATGTTGAAATGAAAGATTCAATAAATTCAGGACAAAACATTAATTTGGAAGAGATTGTTTAAAATGTATTTTATTTGTGTGGATTTTGGGGAGGGGGAGGAATTTTGAAACCGATATTCGCCTCACTTTTTTTTTTTTCACACTTTCTTTGAGCAGTTCTAAAAGTATACCTGTATTGTAAACATTGTATAATGATATGAAATAAAATGCACATTTTAGGACATTTTTTTAATTTTGCTCTCCTGTGATTTGTTTCTCATCACATCAGCTTTCTGTGTGTAAAGCCTGCCCCTGTGCAGTGTCTCTCTGTGGTACCCTGTGATGTGCTGGTTGTAGCTATAAAAATGCACTGTTTTGGACAGATGTGGGTCTGCAGCTGGGGAGAGGGGCCCTCTGAGGGCCTGTCACTCGACTGTGTGCCCAGATGGATGCAGAATGCAACTGCCCCCTAACAAATTATAGAGCTTTCCACAATTATTCATTGTTGACCCACACTGGTCAACAATGGTAAGGCCGAGGCAGAACTCCCGTAGACCTCTGTGTAAATGAGGCCTAAAGGCCTTGCTCTTGGAAGAACTACCCTGCATTTGTATATTTTACCTGCCAATCTGGGTTAATTTACTTGGACACTGTGATAAACCTTCTGAAGTCACGTGTCACGTTCATAAGAGATCCCTTCACCCGACTTCTTCACTGCTGGTTGCTGATTTCTACATGTGGGTGTCTTTGAGCTGCGAGGTCTGTCAGCGGGCAACTGCAGAAATGGAAAATTAATTTTTACTGCTTCTTTTCCTGTAGTATGTTGCTGAAAGTTGATGCTGTCCATCCTTCCAGCGGCAAGGAGCTTGGCAGGAGAGAGGTGCAGATAACCTTCCAGATCACCAAAGACTTTTCATTAGGGGACCCTTAGCAAGCAACTGAAGAGAGGTGACTTTATCAGCTTCTGGTGAGAGGGTAAAGTAACACATAATAACTTCAGGTTACATGGGAGTCAGGAAGGGAAGACGTACTGGGGCAGGTGTGGCTTTTTTTGATTGTGTTACCAAGGGAGGAACTTGGTAGCACTGCAAGCTTTTACTGATTGATTGGCTGCTGCCAAGTCATCCCAAATGGAAAGGATGAAATCCCTGGCTTCATGTTTCCCTTGTGGTTTTGGGAAGCAAAATATATGTTATTAGGCTTCTACAGTGCCTTGTGATAGAGGCCGAGAGTCCCACGCTCCAACCAGCAGTGGTGCAGAGGTAAGTTACTCTAATCTTTGTCCTTCCTTCCTTTCGAAGATGAAATGTCAGGTAACTGAGCTCTGAGAGCGTGGCTTGGGCTGGTGCTGCTGGATCAGTGGGGTGCTTCCAGTAGGGAAGGGCTGTGCTGGTAACAGTTTGTAGGGTAGGGCCCAAGGCCACCCAGAGAGTGGAGCAGAACAGAGGAGCTGTTGGCACTGGGCCACGAGTCTCACACAGCTGAGTGCGCTGCCAGCTCCGCTGCGGTGCTTTTATGGTCCCGTGGTATGTGCTTGGGTCCTAAACAATGTGTCTGGGTGAGGTCAGACCCTTTGTTTGCTTCTCGAAATTGCTTGTTTTCCAGGAGACCACAAAGTGCTTTGTGGTTTGGGGAATCTGAGCCCAGCTCTGACTGTGTGTAAGGGTAAGGAGGAGGCTGTGGTTTCCACGTCTCTCGGTGATATCATGTCACCACGAATAGGGTGAGCATGTGCAAGCAGGGAGATAAGAATTAATCTGAAAAGAATCTGTTTGCAGACTTCCCCCAAGTGCAGTGCTGCACATGAATCCAGAAAGCTTCAGAATAGGAAAAGAAAAGCTTTCCAGTTCCAAGGAGAACTGAAGGGAGCAGTGAACATAACAGTGCATCACACCGAGGGGCTTTTTTTGCTGACGAGCAGCAGACACATAAATAGACATAAGGGTGTATTTGCTGGAGTAGGAAAAGCTGTTTCTACCATATATCATAAGCCACCGCCCCTTACGGATTCTTTGCATGCAGTGTTTAATCAGACAAACTCAGTGAAGCTGGAAAGCATTGGCCTGTAAAAATAAATCAATCCAGCCCTGATTTAGCCTCACTCCAAGCAAATGGGGGTCTCTCTCTCTCTTGCAGCTACTTTGCCTGAAATGTTAACTCTAAAAATGTGTTAAATCACAGAGTCCTGCATCATTCACTATTCCTCGGGATGTATATCCGGGTTTGGAGAGATACTCACCCCTTTTTTTCAATGCAAACCCACATTTGGCAGTTTGAAATACACCGTAATTCTGCAGCCATGCTCTGTAATTGTCTGGGTTGTTTTGTGAGTTGACCTCTCTCGATGAAATTAGTAGTTCTGGGAGCACTAGAACTGGCAAAACCTGCTTTCTTGCAGATTCTTTTCTCATGGTTGGTTGTAAACTTACAATGAATTATTTTCCAGATACTGAGGCATTTGTGTTGCCTCTTGCTCCCTCTTGGGACTTCTCTGAAGTCAAACAATATGTAAGACATGCTGCAGGGTGTGCCTTTCCTTCCCTCAGGACCCTCAGAGGCCTGCTCAGTCCATCTTAATGGTTCCTTACGTTCACAAAGTTTGCAGAAATCTGATTTATCTTTTACAGTTCTGTGTGGTCAAAGCCTGTCAACCAGTTCAATCAGGAGTTGTTGGATGCGATGAGACAGATAAGAAAGAAAAGGAGCTTTTATTAAGAAACAAGGCTAAAGCACTGCCTCGGAGTGAGCACCTGGGTGAGAAATCTAAATCTGGAACGTATTAGGCACATTGACCAATTTCTGCTGTCATTGCTGCTACTTAAAATCTAGATTAAGTTGTCAAACTTCACTATGCTGTCAATTTTGCAGGAATATCTACTACACTGGGCTGTGACTGCTGTAATGTTTGTAGTGACAGCAAAAGAAGAAAGTGATTAGCCAACTAAAAAATTTAAAAATTGGGGGGGGGGGGAAGGGAAATACTTTTTGGGTGACTCAGCACTTGGAAAAATAGAGTATTTTTCTCTCAAGTGTTCCTTTGGGGATTTTTTTTTATTATTTCTGGGGGTTTTTAATAATATATCAGGAGCATCAGTGAAGGATTAAGTGGGAATTGCAGCAAGGAGGCGAAAGCAGAGGAAATAAGGATAATGCTTTCTATCTTTGTGGAGGGCTTTTTGAAAATGCACACAGGAGCAGCTCTCTGAGTAGAGGGAAGCTGTGCAACTTACTGTCTTCGGTGTGTGCTGTATTCTTTCCAAGGTACAGAAAGTTTGCATAACCTTCTTGGCTTCAGTTGCAAACCCATCTAGTTTCCTGCAAGCCAGAGCCCTGCCAATTCCTAAGCTGCTGCTGAGAATTGCATAAATGCAGGATACCCCTCACAATGCCAGCAGCTTAGTGAGCAATCTAGATAGTCCACAGGGAAACAATGGGGAACAGGAGCAGATAGAGGTCTTACAGACACACAAAAACCCCTTACTCCTTTCATTTGTTGTTTCCTGACTCATAATGCACCAAAATGAAAGGACATTAGGTAGTATTCCGGATTTGAGCATTGTGGCCTTTCAGGACGACTCAGCACTGGCTTCTTCCTGTCTCTTTGCTGGTGTGAGGAATAGCTGGATAAAGATTAAACAGCATCTTTTTCATTAAAAAAAAATAGAGCAAACAGACACACACAAACCCAAGTCTTGCAGATCCAGCTGCTCCTGCCAGTACCACATGTCATAACACACGAAGGGTTGTGTACTGCAGGAATATATGGATCATGGGTATAAAAGGTTGAAATATGCTTGGGGCCATGATCCTGCAAAGTGTTTTGGATGTCTTCCTTTCCAGGGCCTGACCATGATCTGCTCCTTGGGATTGTTCCTTTTATGGATGTCATTTTCATTTCTGCCCTGAGATTCCGACAGGAATGTCCAGGCAGAATCCATGTCATCTGTCTCAGCCAAAGCTCATGGCAAACAGCGTTTCTTTGGGTAAAACCAGCAAAGTCCTACACCTGCTGATGGCTGACTGTGCCACCGGGGAAAGTCACACAGGTCTGGTGTCCCTGCAGTAGAATTTCTGAAAGAACATTCAGGATGGTGCAGCTGCAAAGCTCTGGTGAGTTGTTTTAACTTGGAACACGTTGGTATTGACAGGAACATGGAGAGCTGTGGGAGTTTCCAGTTTAAAAATAGAGCATTTCTTTGCAGGTCCACCAATAGCTGTCATGTTTTTCTTGAGAAGACTGTTAGTTGGAGAAATAGCCTGGGAAAATGCTTCAAAATCTTTCCTGGATTATATATTTTTGCAGCCAGCAAGGATGAGCCTGCCAGACTTCTTTCCACTTCATCTGGATTGCTGTGCTACTTCCTTGGTTTTTATTGCACACATGGAGACTATGAAATAGGATAAAAGTATGATGTAATTTGTGCAGGTTGTCCAGAAAAAAAAAAAGGTATCTGGAAAATTTACTAGGTGAGAAAGTAGCCAAATAAAGGAAACAATAAGATAGAATTGCACATGGGGGCTAAAGGCCAGTGGGGAGGGTAAAACAACATGAAGGTGATGTACAGATGAATGAATCCCCCTCTAAACCGTGCCCTGTAGTTACGCCTTGTCCTGCTCCTGGAGCCTCCTCCCGTGTTTGTGCAGCCACTTCATTCCTTTGTCACCCCTCACCTGGGTTTAAAGTATGCAGGAAATTTTTCCATAAAAATCCTTCCTCTCAGTGGTTTTTGCCACGCTGGCAGAATCTGGGTTAAGTTTCTCTGTGCTGGGACTTCATTAGGAATTACCTTACCCGGGAAATCACCACACTTTAAAAAAATGCAAATACAAACCCACCATTTTTTGCTGCTTTTCAGCAGTTGGCATACATGTACCAAACGTGTGTGCTCTTTTATTACCGTCATACACTGCCATGTCTGAGGGCCAGGCATTCCCAGGAGATTAACAACTGCTGGGAAGGACTGTGGATACAAGAGTCAGCCCAACTAATAACCCAACCTGGTTGTTAGTCCATGGGAGGTGCTCTGTGCTCAGAGTTACTGCCGTAGGTTGAGATGAGAAGCACATGGGCTACACGTCTGTGTGCGGAGAGACAGAGATTATTGCCTTGCTGAGCAATTAATTACTGACTCCTCCCTCTGCTCCCCCAGCAGGGTAGGTGCTGCTGCACTGGGAGCACTGCAGTGAGCCAGAGGGCTGACAGGAGGGGTTTGCTCTGGATCCCACTGTATCTGTAAATCACATGCTATTAACAGTATGGATTTAATTAAAGGGAATCAATAAAATCCAAGTTTAAATGGGGTGCAGATTGTGTAGGGATTTGTGCCATTTTTGCTCAGCTGTTTTAAAGATTGTTTTCCCAACCCACCCAGGTGCACAGACGACTCTGTCCATACACACACAGGCAGGAGATGCAGCTCAGGCCTCCCTGTTTGACTAAGCCTTGGGCAAACAAACAGCTCCATTAGAGCAAAGTCTGTGTTGTAGAATCGAGCTTTAATAGCCATTGCACAGTAAAAAGTTCTCTCTTGTGTCAAAGCTGCTGTGACATTGGGTATGCAGGTTTACAAACCAAAGGGCTGACCCCAGTGAGGGTTGCAATGTATTTCAGCTTCTAAAGACTGATGTTCAAAGGCACTGAGCAGATCATTGTGGTCTGAGTGGGGCACCTGCATACTGCATTAAAGGTCTGAGATTGCAAAAATCCATATTTAAACTACTGTAAACCCAGAGAGCTTGGAAATCTGTTTGCCAGTTCCTCTTGCCTATGTCTGTCTTGCCTTTGAATCAATAATGAAGCCATTGCTCTAACAGCAAACCATGTGTCACTTTGAGTCATAGGCACGTCTCTCAGACAACATGGGGATTTCTCTCTGCTTCTATTTTATTTTCCTGTTTGAGAAGCTACAAGGACACAACAGTCCATGTAAGAAATGCTCTTTACTCACACCTGTTGTTTAAATTTGACAGTCACCAAGTCGAGTAGGAACTTGTTAACTTTCATTGCACCCCTTGGAACAAATGTCGTCATCCATTAGGCAGAGCTTCCCCTGCAGCAGCAGCACACCTTGAGCTTGAGTCTCCTCTGATGCATCCTTATCTTGCTCGCCTTCACACTGAAAGATGGTTTTTATTAGAGATGAAAGGATGAAAAGACCCCATGCTGAATGGCAGACATTAAGAGAAGCGTGCAGGTAGTAAAACTGTTCTACTGAGTAATGTTAATCACACTGAAGCATAACTGTAAAGTGTGTGTATGTGTACCTGACACACACTGCTATGCAGCAGGAAGCACATGTAGCATCTAAAACAAGGAAATGTTTTGGTTCAAAGAAATAGATTATAATATTTCCCACTCATGCTGTTGATGGGTTATTCCAAGTCACAGGAGAGATGAAGTGTCCTACAGTTAGTACTTATTGGAGAAGTCAGTCATCCCAGGCAGTTGTCTTCCCTTAGTAGTGAAGTTTTCAAAATTTCCTCGGTTGTTCTCCATAGCTCTGCTTGCAAAGGTACAAATAAAATGCCTACTTTAGTTTTTGCAATGATCCTATTGCAGTACAAATCTGTGTTAATGCCATTAACCTGAATTGACGTGTGTAGAAAGCGGACAGAGTAAAACCCCTTCTGACCAATTTTTGTAGCAAATTGTAGTTATGCACTTAGACATCTTCAGAGAGGCTCTTTTGGAACATGCCTCAGCTTGGGAAGAATAATATGGAGCACAGGAATGGAGTTTGCAGCACACGGCCTCGCTCCCATAAAAATACGCAAGCCCAGTGCCAAAGGCCTCCACCCAAATACCCGAGACGTTACTAATTTGATAAGAGGCCTTTTCCTGTTTTTTACTGTGCAGTTTCTCAAGCTATCTGCGCTCTGCTCTCACAAAGAGCAGTTTTGGTGGCACAGGATGTGTCTGCAAAGCAAAACGAAGGTGCAGTTGCAGCACAGGTAGGTGAAACCGCACAAGAATGGAGAGTCAGAGCAGGGATTGTGTGGGAAACGGGCTGGCAACCAGCCTGCACACACAGCTGGGTGAGTGTTTGGCATGAACTGCAGAGAAGCGTTTGCTTATGACAATAGTGATCCGTAAAAATATATGCTGGAGCCTCAAATAATGTTGAATGGCCTGGACAAAATTGCCAGACTGGGTCGTGAGCAGGACAGATAAACACAGCAAATCAGGACTGTATTCTTCACACAGGGGTGTGCCCTGAAGAGTCACATAGAAAACCTGGAAGCACATTTTTCCTCCTGCTGCTGTATCTGTCAAAGCAAATGTGCCTGTTGGGTGTTTTTCCTGACTTGTAGACACTGCTGGGAGGTGGCACTGGACATTGGCACTTCGGATGACTGATGCAGTTGCCTGGTCCATGTCTCTCACAAGCAATTCAGTGTCAGGCCCTCAGAGTTCCCACAGCCACGTTTCCTGACTCACAGTTGTCTGGGACTTGCTTGTTTCACTGAGCTTTATATTTCAGGGAGAAATGTTGGAAAGAGAGGTGGTTATCCCCCAGTGGTGAGGAGCTCTGCACAGCAAGCTGGAAAGGTTTCCTAAGTGCCTGCACATTGTGATCGTAGCTCTGGGCACCTGAGCTTCACAGTGATACCTTATTTCAGGTGTTTTACACCCTCCATCATTTGTTCCTTAGTTTTGAAGCAACATACTGGAGTCTGAAAAGATACAGTTGGAAAAGGCCAAGGCCCTGGTGCTGCCTGGTGCCTCTGGCACTGGGAGTAGTGGAGATGCACAGCATCATTTCCCAGGGTGTGCTGTACCTCTGCCCACTGAGTGGGAGGAAAGCTGGAGAGGGCAAAAAGGTTATACCCACCCACCGAATTCAGAGGATAAATGTGAAGCCATTCTCATGGACAAAATCCTTCAGTCCTCTCTTAGTTTTCTACCAGAAGTATTTCAGGAAAATAGAAAACAATTCTGCATGTTTTTCTTTTTGTGTGTGTGTGTGTATGTGGTGGTGGTTTTCTTATTTTACACTGATGTATTTCACAAATGTTCCTTCACTACACACTTTCAGCTGGTGACAATTATTTTTCCTCCGAGTTCCAGAAGGTTTCAAGTAGACCCTGCATTAAAAATATGAGGAAATCACCACCACAAAATTGAAGTTTCAAAACTAATGTTTTTGCAAAGAAGAAAAATAAATCTGTGCACCCTTTGGGTGATCTGTAACCACAGCATGGTCTTCTCAGCATTCCTGTCCCTAACATGGGAAATATTTCCCAAGCTCCCATCCTGTTTGTTTTAGGAACCTCTGTCAGACTGCATGCAACTTCTGAAACTAAGGCAGTAGCAGTGTGGCACTATAGAACTCTTTCCTATTCTATTTTCTTGAAAGCACACAATGCCCAGGTGACACATCCTGAGTACACAGGGAAGTGGAGTAAAAATTAAGGAGAGTTATGTTGTTTTTATGGTGCTTGTGTTGGGAGTGGGGAGGGAATAAAGTTGCCAAGCTGTGGTTGTGCACAAGCCTGTGGGTCTGTGCTGCTGCCTGGGCTCCTGGTTGGGTCTGGGGACCACAACTGCCGCCCTGGATCAGACCTGAGAGGGGACGGGGACATGGCACCGTGTGCTGCTGTGGCCACAACAGGACCAGTGTCCTGGTGGGGTGCAGGAAAAGCATGTCATGTTTGACTAAACTCCCCAGACAGTTCTGTTAACAAATACCTGAATCATAGTTTGAGCAGACGTGATGATGGACACGCTGATCTCAGTGTCTGAAGACCCACTGGGTATAATGCTCCTCTTTCTCTTGGCCAGACATCTTACATGTTTAAAGGGTTGTTTCTGACTAATGTTTCTCAGGCAAGCTGTTGGGGAATTCACCTACTTGCAACCTTAGTTTGGGAAAAAAACACCAACAACCCAGGGAAGATTTTAATCCTAAAGTCAAGCTGTGAGTATGCATTTATTTATGTACTTTTAGAGGATACTGTGCCTCTCATGGCTGAGTCTAACTGTCCTAGCCTAGAATGTCATTGGTGCAGTGCACTGTTCACTGTGGGGGTACAGGCACTGGAGTCAGGCAGCTGTTCCCTCACTGGAAAAGCAAAAAATATTGCTCTGAGAACTGCTACACTGACCGAGAGCAAACAAAAAATGGATGTGAGTGAGGAACCTGGAATGACAACTGAGTTCAGTAATTCTGGGACAGCCAAGAGAGATCCCCCTGCAGTGCAACCACTCCTTGTACGGGCAACTGGTTCAACTGGTGAGGGTTTTCACTGCCATCTACTGTACAAATGCTTCAAGCCAGAGGGGAATAAAAATTCTGTCTCTGGCTTCTCAAATAAATGAAATTGCTTCTGAAAAGAGAGAGAGAGAAAGCACAACTCAATTTCTCTCTAAATCTAACATTCCCTTTATTTATATTCTTTTATGGTCTTTTAAATCTTTCCTGTGCTGAGGGTAGAAACATCAGGTTTGATCAAGAGAATTGTTATCCCTTTACTCTTTGCATTTTCCATCAACATAAACTTCCCACATATCTATGTATATAGATAATATTTTTCATTGCTGCTTTTCTATTTTTCTTCATTTTACCTAGCACAAATATAAATTATAAATAGTACTTTTTGACAATTATAGCTTTTGTCTGTTAATTATATTTCATTAGATTCAACATTTTTAGATCCAAATGTTACAGTCTTTAATTATTGGAATCCAGTTGGAATAATGGGAATCCATTGTATTAATGGAACATTTCACTGTTTTGCAAATAAATCCAAACAAAGAAAAGGAGCTTCTTTACATTGTTACTTTCTACATTTTTAAAAGCCCCTTTTTACACACTCAACCTTCAAGCTTCAGTCTGGGTCTGTGGCAGTTACAAATGGTATTTAATAGGATGAAAGAGCAGAGCTGGGCTCATGACTTCAGAACTGACCAGCTCTTTATCAGGGGAATACTAATACTCATCACTTGTTTTCTGTCTTTCAAACCTTAGGTGTTGTTTGTTAAAAACACAACCCATTTTTTCAATGGAAATGTTAAATTTAGGGGCGTGTCACTGTCGAGTTTGTCAGTGAACTAGAAAAGCAAATGAGATCATCGTAGCAAAAAATATTATGATCAAAGTCCAGACCTACAGCAGGAACAGCCACAATAACATCTGCTCAATGTTGCTGAGACATCAGGATCCGAAAAAGCACTTGCAGGAATGGAGGAAGACTGATGGAAGTGATGAAGTTGTTTTCAAAAGGCCTGAATGTTTTTGGGGTTGGGTTTTTTTTTTTCGAGAGTCATGTTTTAGGAAGTGCTGAGGAAGCCTCACAATTTGCAAATACCTGAATTTTCCCCAAACTGGTACCATCAGGAGCCATGAGAATATTGCACCTTGTGCTGGAGGGCTGCAGCACTGCAGAACAGAGCAAAAGCTGCTGCCAGCCTTCCCGGGGTTCCCCAGCTCCCACTGTCACAGTGCCATGAAAAAAAAGCCAGTGAATGCAGCAGCACACATCTACAAGAGCAAGATGACTGGGAAGATACATAAGCACTTTAAAGTCTTGTGTTATTGAGCATTTGGTGTTTGTCTTAAAGGCTGTAAAACCTTTAGGGACTCTTGCTGGTGAGACTCCGAATCTGGCCCACGTGGAGGTGAGGGAGCACAGCCCTGCTCTGCTGGGAGACCCATCGTGTCAGCGTTCTTTATCAGCTGAATAAGGCCTATCAAATTTGCCAAGTATGGCTTGGCAAGGAGGCAGGGCAGAGGAAAAGTCAGCTGGTTTAGTGCTAAACCAACCATGTGGAGTTTTTTCCAGCCAGCCAGAGGGGTCTCCAGATCGACTTTTCTGGCCGTGTTACATGAAGAAGATGAGAATCTGTACCTGACTTATGGACAATGACAGAAGGAAAATATTGTCTCTTTTGTTAAATTAGAATTGGATTAGCCTAATGCTCACCATCCTCATTTTCTGTTGCTATCAGTGAGAGTAGAAAACCCTCAAAACCTCGTAAGTCTGATATCTCAATTCAAAGTTAGCAAAACCAGCAGTTTAGAGGAAGAGACAACAGATAACTGCAGGCCACGTTGTGCTACTGGGATTAACACAGAACTCTTCATTAAGGCAATCAGAGAAAAATGGCAAGCTCTGTTTCAGGCCCATTCAAAAGTGTGATGCCAAAGAGTGTTCCTGCTGAGCAGATTAATACAAGAATGCAGAGAATCCTGCTGCAAAACACTTCCAGAGACAGTTTAACACAGTGAAAATGAGTTACAAGAAAGTAAATACAGCATCTTGTACCAGTTGGTTATGAAGTTGTACTGTGATAAGCAATGGAGTTTTATTGAGAAAATACTAATGAGCAATAAATGCCTGCAGTGAAAAGGGTAACATCTGGTCTGCATTTGACTTCACACATGAAAGCTGTCTGGCCTGACTTCCTGCCAAATCCCACAACTTTTGAGATCATCGGCCATGAAGAAGATGGAAATCCCTGGGTTAGCATCTCAAAACACTGAGCTGCACTTGTGAGCAGAAGAGGGGACTCTGTCCCTTTAGAGCTCTGCATGTGCCTGCTGTGCCATGGGCACTGCCCTAAGCTGAAACTTGACACTAAAGCATTGGAGGATTCAACGTTTGTAAGTAATTCGTGACTAACCAAGAGCAAATATGCTCATCTTGCAGGTAAAAGGTTTTATCTGGGTGTTAGACCAGCTTGTTCTACTTCTCTTCTGCCTGGCATACATTTGATAAAGCAGGTTTTTTTCATTTTATCCTGCAATCATTTGCTGTTGAGAGCAGAGTTAAGACAATACGTTGTGGCTTGAAGTGTCCTTCACCTTCTCTTTATCATTTTCTTATACATCAGTGCAATCAAACTGTTGGTTAAAACCAGGTTATTCTGTCAGGACCATGTTTGGTGCTGGCAGGAGTTACAAACCCACCTCCATCAGGAGGAAGGGTGGGTGGTGCTGAGCCTGCCAGGGGCTCTGGGCATTCCAGTTACCCAGCAGAGAGGCATTATGCTCTAAAAACCTTTCTTTTCTAGGAGTAAGGCTTTGGTGAGGATTCACAGGGATTTGACTCACTAAATACTGCCTATGACCGCGTGTGGAGACACAGGTGGCTTTTGGTGGTTAAATAAAGGAACCAGCTCTAAATCCCCTGGGCTAGGCACTGGTGAGGTCACATCTCCAGTGCTGTGTCCAGTTCTGGGTCCCCCATGACAAGAAGAACATTGAGGTGGAGCGTGTGCAGGGAAGGGAACGGAGCTGGGAAGGGGCTGGAGCAGCTGGGGGAGCTGGGGGGGCTCATCCTGGAGAAAAGGAGGCTCAGAGGGGACCTTCTGGCTCTGCAACTCCCTGACAGGAGGG
>VZRE01015458.1:116784-130735 GCA_013396775.1 Cephalopterus ornatus
CGCGGCCGTGGAGCGGAGCAGGGACCTGCTGCGGAGGGTCAAGGTGTGAGGGGAGCGCTGCCCGTGCCGGTGCTGCTCGGGCCCGGTCGGTACGGGGCTGTGGGATGTGGCACGGTGTGGGGCACTGCGAATAGGGGCGGCCCTAAAGGCTGAGGGAAGGGCGGGCAGGAGCCGTGTGAGGACACTGAGGGCTCTGGGGCTGTTCAGCTGGAGGAGGCTGAGGGGAGACCTCACTGGAGTTACACCTTCCTGGGCAGGGGCAGAGGAGGGGCAGGACTGAGCTCTGCTCTGGGGGGACAGGGACAGCACCCAGGGAATGGCCTGGAGCTGTGCCGGGGTTGGATATTGGGAAAAGGTTCTTCCCCCAGAGGGTGGCTGGGCACTGACCAGGCTCCCCAGGGCAGTGGGCACAGCACCAAGGCTGCCAGAGCTCCAGGAGGGTTTGGATGATCCTCTGGGGCACAGGGGATGGGCCTGTGCGGGGCTGGGGGCTGGACTCGGTGATCCTCGTGGGGCCCTTCCAGCTCGGCATATTCTGGGATTCTGTTTAAAAAGTACGTTGTAGTTACTTTGAAAATCCAGCTGAAGCTCCTTTGAAGTCCTGATTGCCAATAAGTGATGCAATTTGCCTGTTGCATATTAACTCTGTCATGTTTTGTTTCTGTTCAGTTCTTCTTACGTGTCCTGTTCCCTAATTGGATTGAATTATTAAAGAAATTATTTATGTGGTTACTGTTGTTAAGTATGTTTTTCCCAGAGGCTGGATAAAAATGACAGCTTTGCAGAAGCAGTTTGTATCAGTTCAGCCCAACTGGTACATAACAAAATTTTAACTGTAATGAAACAACAATATACAGGTGTGTTTGTAGGATTGCTCTTGCAGCTTAAAGATTTGGGAGGAGGTGTCTTTTAACTGTAAAGATCCTTTTAAATGTGTTCTGCCTGGTGTTTTTTGACAGGATGAAGCAGGAATCCCAGGTATAATAGTTGGAGTTTCTGTGGACGGAGAGGAAGTCTGGTCAGAAGGTCAGTGTATGGGGGGAGAAGTTGTGCATGTTGTGGAGAGCTGATGAACATTTTAAAAATGAACAATTCAGACACTCCAATCAATAGATAATTTGTTTGGTAGAACTGCACATAGGAGGTAAAGAAATGCTCTCCCCACAGGGACTTAATAGCCAAAATAATAATAATGGCTCACATTTGGTGACCTGTCTCCCATGTGTGGGCTGAGGTGCACATTTTTGCTGGGAAGGTGCTGGGGTTTAACAGGTGCCATCCTTTCAGAAATTGCAAGTGATTTTTCTGGTTACGCAGTTCAGGTTTAAGCAGAGTGTGTTAGTACTGCTCATTTTGTGTAGACATTTGATGTTAAAAAAACCCTAAAAACACATATCTGTTTTCAGAAACATTTTCATGAGTTTCAAAAACCCAATGTGTTGGTTACAACTTAAATGATAGGGCTAAATGGCAACATGTTTCATTTTATGTTTTATAGAATTTGAAGAAAAAAATCTTTTTAAGTGAGATTGTTACTAACTTTCTTCAGACATTTGGTTGTTGTATGAACTTTTACATATGTATAAAGATGATTATGGGGGTTAATTTGTCTTTCATCATGACAGAAGTGGGTTGAGAGAGCCTCTGGTACCTTTTGTAATGTGCCCTAATAAGAAGATTGTGCTAAAACTCAATTACAGACTTTCTCAGATCAGAGGTGTTTCTGGTCTCAAATTACCTGGCAACGAAAGCAGAAAGTTTTATAAGACTTCTGCGGAATCCCTTCCTTGACAGACAGGGAAGTGCCTGAGGGAAGGAGTGCCAGGATTGTGGTTTGTCACCAGGATGCCACGTCAGTAGCAAGGCCAGTCCCACTGGGTGTGGGAGCATAAGGCAGGGCAGAGCCCTCTGTCCCCTGCTGCACATGGATACAGGGAACAGCACTGCTGTGGGACAGCTGGGGTGGCATCGTGGCTCCAGCAGAATTCCAGGTTGTTTGGGTCTCCTCTGCCCTTCTTCATGGGGGAAAAACATCAGCAGGTGTGTGTGTTGTGTGCCCAGGGCACTTCCTCTGCCTCCTGGCCAAACTGGGAATGGTGTGAGATCTGGGAGGTGTTTTCCCTGAGGGGAACAGCATCTGTGCTCACAAGCACTTGGGTAGCAATTTTGTAAGAGAAAAGGTCTTGAGCAACTGGCATGGCTCTTTATTTCTTATATTGTATCAAGATTTGGGATTTTTTTCCAGTGCACTGATTGTGTCCAGGCCTTGCTTGTACTGCAAACTGCAAATATGTCACTGCTGCATTTCGTTGCTTTTTCTGCTGCAGCATCACTTGCACAGTTCCTTCAAACCTGGCTCAAACTGAAGCCTAGTATGGCACCTGGATAGTGCCTTAGTAATTCCAGTTCTTGCTGACTTATGGCTTGGTTACAAGGGAAAACACTGTTACAGAAACTGTTAAGCTGTATTTTAATTGAAGTCGTGCTGAGTGATGTTGAAACATAGTGTGTAACAGCACTGTTTTGCGGAGCTTTACAGCTTAGGTCAGTGCTGTGAGTTTGTGAGTGATTTCCTTTCTCAATTTGTGTGTTGATAAAATAAGACCCTTTACTGCTTCAACCATTAATTCATAAAATGAGTGTTTATGACTGTTTGTTCAGTTATTTTACAGTCTAGATTTGTTCTCTTTGGGTTTTTATACCTTGAGTATTTGACTTCAGGAGTGTAAATTTTGGCTTAATCTTCCATCTCATTTATCATTAGGTTTGTTGTAGTCTTAATCAGTAACTTGGGGTGCCATTGGTTAATCCAATGGGTTCTGATTAACTACTCCTACTACAATAAAAAGTTATTAACTTAATTGAAGCAGGAGCTGGCATAGTCCAATGCTTCGTATCCCAGTTTAGCTGGAGGAAAAACATTTAACGGGCCAGTAAATCATTGCAAATAATTAATTCAGCCTGTGCCTATGCAAAGCACCTACCAGAGTGTTTTATTTTCCCGAAGGTCTGGGCTATGCTGACGTGGAGAACCGTGTCCTGTGTAGGCCAGAGACCATCATGAGAATCGCCAGCATTAGCAAGTGCCTCACCATGATGGCTGTGGCTAAACTGTGGGAAGAGGGGAAACTGGATTTAGATGCTCCAGTGCAGAAATATGTCCCTGAATTTCCAGAAAAAGTCTACGAGGGTGAAAAGGTATGTAATTGTTTATTGGTGACAATTAATTAAGGGGGTTTTTTTACATTTCTGTTCCTGTCACTGCATAGCTGTCTGTGTACAGGTGCCTGCATCTGGACCTATTCCTGTAAACCACTAAAAATCATTTAGACAAGTACTGTTGTTGCTGCTCAGAAAAGCCATGCTGAAAGTTCAGATTTTCAGTTTTATAATCAAGTGTGTAGTGTGTGCGTATATATGTACGTATTTTTACTGGGCTTAACACGTGATATTTAAAAGGTCTTATGCCTCTGTCTGTTCCTTGTCATGGTGAATTTAACTTGTTTGGTGATTTTGGTGCAGATGTTTTAATGAAGGGAGCTCACATTATCCTGTGTCCTAGGTCACTATTACGACCAGACTGTTGGTGTCACACTTGAGTGGGATTCGTCACTATGAAAAAGATATTGCAAAAGTAAAAGAAGAAAAGGAAAAGGCAAACAGAGCACTGAAGCCAGCAAAACCCCATCAGGATAAAGAACAAAGAGAAGGCAAAGGGACTGAAAAAGCTGATTCTGCCAAACCAAGGAAAGAACACGACGGTGAGACGAAAAGCCGGAACTCAAAACCTGGCAGGAGAGACAAGGAGTTTGAGCAGGAAGAGTATTACTTGAAGGAAAAATTTGAAAGTGTGATTGAATCACTGAAGATATTTAAAAATGATCCTTTATTCTTTAAACCAGGTGAGTTTCTATTAATTTAGACCCAAATGTGCTCTTCTGGTGACATTTTTGTCTCAAATAGTTTTATATGTTATGAGGATGGTGGAGTCCAGCGAAGTGTTTGTGTGGGGGTTTTGTTCTGTTCTCCAGTACAGAATTTCCTGGGGTTCAGTATCATAAGCTTGTGATTCACATCGTATTAAACTGAGGGTGGAGAGTTAATCTGTTAATTGGTTATTCATTCCTATATATAGCTGTAACTCCGTTCAAACATCACGCCATTAATGGGGTTTTTTCCCCATCTCGTTGTGTTTCTTCAAGGCAGTCAGTTCTTGTACTCAACATACGGCTTTACTCTCTTAAGTGCTGTTGTGGAGAGAGCTGCAGGGCAAAAATTTACAGACTATATGCTGAAAATGTTTCGGGATCTGGATATGCTGTCCACTGTACTGGATGACAATGAAGCTATGATATATAACAGAGCAAGGTAAGCAAGGATGAAACTTGTTTTCTCCCCCAACAACTGTTGCTCTTTCTGCCTTTATTAAGCCAATTGAATTAAGAATGTATGACATTTTTTTCAGACTTTTAAATGAAGTGATGTATGTTATCTCAAAGTTAGTCATGGAGCTGCTTCCAGTACTGTGGCATTGGTTCTGTAATGAGTGTGTAAAATTACAAAGTTAGGAAATAAGTATTTCCTGTTATAAAAGTAAATATGGGGGAAGTGGGAGGGGTGTCTTGGAAGTTTGCATTTACTTTGGGTACAAATAAGCACATAGTAAATACAGTAAAATAAGGAGTAACTAGGAGTTTATTTTTGAATTTATAGCTGTCTTGGTTTGCTTAATATACTAGCATTTTAAGAGTCCCATGGGATTGTAATAGTCTCACAATAACACGTGGCTTTCATAAATCAAATTGCATTATCAATTTCGACCAGAATCAAAATTCTGTTTAACACAGAATGTGCTTTACTAATTGATTTTTTTTAAAATTAATTTAACATGGAAAAAAACGACACACACAAAAAAAATCTCGAAACAAACAAAACCCAAAAAACACAAACAAAGGAAAAAACCCCACCCACAAAACAACAAACCCAGAGAAGTCTATGTAACTGGATAATCCATTCTAATATCGTGAGTAAGGCTGGAGTTTCTTGTCTGTCTCTCTTATTTTATTGACCTTCCATTGATTATTGACTCACCTGTTAAATTTTGGTGTGGGACAAGAATTCTATTGAATGGCCAAGCAGGTTGTGGTAAAAGTCTCATGAAAATGAGACTCAAAACTATTTAAAAGTTTGGCTTTTCAAATGCTCTCAAAGAATGATGAACACGTCGAATCTGAGGTTTATGGTACTCACAAGTGTGTGTTTACAGCGTGTGTGTGCACACACAGACACAAAGCATTTTTAATTGTTCAGGGACAGCTTTACTGCTGCATTCCAAGATGCTTCGTGCTGATATTTAGTTTGCTTGCTAAATTTCAGAGGCTCATCTGGATGCTCATGATGTCCTCATAAATTATCAAGCTTGTACAGTGAAGTCTATTAAACATGTGCATATATTAATCCTTTTATAAACTGAAATATGATAGGGATGAAAGATTTGGGACAGATGCTGTTCTGGGGATCTTTTTTGGGCTGCTAATTGTTAAGCAAAATTGAGATGCTGATGGGTTTGCTTCCACAAATAGAAATTTGGTGCCTCAAAATACAATGTATTGACATGCTGAGGTTTGTGTAATGGTTCGGTTATACTATATTTAACTGATAGGAAAATGTTTAAAAATCCATGTTCTGGATCTTTTAGAGGTGTAAGGCAGGCATTTCAGTGCCTTTGTAACAGGGTTTTTTTGTGATCAAAACACTCACTATGGGGGCAACGAGATACTGAATCACTGGCAGAGTTGATGGTGTCTTGGATCGTGGACCATTCATCTCCCTTTGCTTCAACCTCTGATTTTCAATATTATAACTTTCAGAAGTTTCCTAAAATCTTTCCAATATAAATGCACACTAGATAGGGTTCCTTTTCAGAACTCTCCAAGTAGTACATGGGCCTTATGTGGTCTAAAAACCAAAGGTTGAAATTCAGTGGGTTATCTATTTATTCAGCATTCCTTCTCATGTGTTGTGTGGAATGAATCAAGTCGTGATTGGACTGTTTCTTTCAAAAGCATAATTCATTCTGCACTGCTGTTGTGGTGTTCCTCCTAGTTCATTCTGCAGTTCTGGTTGGCAGTTTCTAATTTGTGTTTTGCAAGACTCTTTCATTCTTCTTGCTTTGTTGTAGAATCTGGCAACCAGAATGGGGGGAATCAGTCAGAGCAGTCACCCAAGGCTTCAGTAAAATTTCAGCTCAGTGTCTGATAATCATGGGGTAGTTGTAGGATTCCTCTTTCTTTAAAACCATTTCAAATCTAGTACAGGGATTTAAGAAAAAATCTCTGTTGGCTGATCTATTGATTTCTGTTATAACTTATTTGTATATTGCCTTTATTCTTAGTATAAGAGTAAGTAGGATTAGTACTTGTATTGAAACCAAGCTTCTAACCAAGAAGTCACCTAATTTTTTTGTTTTCCTGTTTGAATTTCTTGTTGATTTTCCTGCAGTGAATATATTCAAGAATAATATATTTAAAACAATCTCAACAAGCTAATATATGCTCAGTTTGCTCTTTTAAGGTAGGGCAGCTTAAAATCGTTGTGCACGGTACCTGAGAGTGACAAGTTGAATGTTCTTGATTTGTAGGTGTTATGTTTACAACAAAAAGGGTCGGCTGGTCAACGCACCCTACGTGGACAACTCCTACAAGTGGGCTGGTGGTGGCTTTCTGTCCTCAGTAGGGGACCTCCTGAAGTTTGGAAATGCCTTGTTGTACAGTTACCAAGCCGGACAGTTTAAAAGCAGCGCTGGCAAACTTCTCCCTGGGTACCTCAAACCAGGCACAGTGTCCATGATGTGGACCCCAGTGCCAAAAACAGAGGTGTCGTGGGACAGGGATGGCAAATACGCCATGGCTTGGGCTGTGGTGGAGAAGCAGCAGCAGTGTGGCTGCTGCAGGCGGCAGAGGCACTATGCATCCCACACAGGGGGGGCCGTGGGGGCGAGCAGTGTCCTCCTCATCCTGCCGGAGGAGCTGCGCCCGGGGGCCGGGGGTGCTCCGCCCAGAGGAGTGATTGTCACCATTGTCTGTAACATGCAGTCAGTGTCACTCAGCAGCACTGCCTTAAAGATTGCCAGGGAGTTCGACAGGGAAAAACGGGCACAGTGCACAGACTGAAAACCTAGGGAGTGCGTAACAGAACTCACTGTACTGAAACAGGAACAGTAAAGGGAGAAGGTGTAATTGGGCTCCGAGATCGCTGAGAAGATGGGAAGAAGAAGCATCAAAAATTCACCTAATTAACCTCTGCTAATGGTGCTAAACTTACATGTAACTGGAATTCATCTCTCAGGGACGTTCCTAATTTACAGAAAAGGAGAATGTAACAGTCAAGTTTGACTTCCTCTAGTACATGTGTCAATATCATTATATTAGCAGGTTATTTTTATCAACTAGTGAAACACTTGACCAAGATTTAAAAAAAACTAGCATTGTTTTTTGCACTAAGTAGTACAAAAAATTATCTGCCTTTTGAAAAACTTCACACCTTGCTTTGAGCACACAAAGTTGTTATTTGTTATTCTCACAGTTCCAGTCTGCCAAAACAGTTCAGTATTACTTTTTAAAGAAAAAGTGTTTCACTGTTGATTTTTGTTTTCCCATAGCACGTTTCTTATTTGCTTAAAAAACCCCAGCAAAACCCAAACCTTGATGCTACCTCCAGAATGCAGATTTATACCAGAAGCAGGCTTGTCAGAGCTGTGGATTGTTAAGAATTAGAAAAGAATGAAGCTAGAGCAATGTAAGTACAAATCTTTTTGTTTTTCAGATGTTCTCTCGTCCATTTTTATTGGGCACAGAGACTGTGTGAAAATAGTTTACTGTGCAATAAGGGGATTATTTCTACAGTCATGCACCCAAATGGCACAACATGGTGAGCTGCCAAACTGTCCCTTTGTTTTTGAATGATACACTTGCTAATTTGGTAGCCAGAAATGGCACTGTATTCTGTAATGTAAATATTCCTTTACATACAGGAATTAGGAACTCAAAAAAATGTAAATCCCCTTCTTGAAGCCAGTAGTAGAAGTCTCACAGACTTCTGAGAGGTTTTTTTGAAAACCATCCTCTTCTCCATTTGGAGGTCTGCCTCAAGGAGTTACCTTTGCCCAAGGCTGAAAAAGAAATTGTGATGTGTTCCAAAGAAGCATTTTCACAGAATCATAGGCTCATTAAGGTTGGAAAAGACCTCCAGTATCATCGAGTCCAACCTGTTACTGATCACCCTGGCAGCTGGATCAGAGCACTCAGTGCCTCGTCCAGTTCATTCCTTGAACACCTCCAGGGTCAGTGACTCCACCACCTCCCTGGGCATCCCCTTCCAATGCCTGACTATCCTTTCAGTAAAGAAATTCTTCCTGATGTCCCTCCTGAACCTCCCCTGGTGCAGCTTGAACCCATTTCCTCCTGTCCTATTGCTGGTTCCCTGGGAGCAGAGCCCAACTCCTCCCTGGCTCCCCGCTCCTGTCAGGGAGTTGTGGAGAGTGATGAGGTCTCTCCTGAGCCTCCTCCTCTCCAGGCTGAGCCCCGCCAGCTCCCTCAGCTGCTCCTCATGAGACTTGAGCTCCAGACCCTTCCCCAGCTCCCCTGCCCTTCCCTGGACTCACTCCAGCACCTCAATGTCTTCGTTGAGTTGAGGGGCCCAGAACTGGACACAGCACTTGAGGTAGGAGATTCTCTAATCTTTAATTTTGCCATAGGAATATAGTAACATAGGATCTCCAAAATTTTGTCTCAAAAATTAACCCCCACCTCACTTCCCCTGCAGTTACAGCAGACACTATTTCCAGGCTGACACAAAATAAAGTATCTTGTCACGAAATATCTTCCAGTACTTACTTTCCTGCACTCTTTTGCATCTCTGCTTCTCTGAATGTAGGGAACAAGATGTCTTGGATAACAGCTAGCAGAAAATAGTTCTACCTGCCTCTTTCAGTATTGACTTCATAGTTGTTACCTGCCCTGTGATGAAAATGCTGCTGCCACCTCTGTTCCCAGCGTGCCTGTGGTAACATTTATCACCCAGGACTGACAAACCAAGAAATTTAATATTTTGAGGGGTCAGTGTTTTACCTGCATTTTAAATTGAAGCTAGTAGGACTGCTTTAGTTTACTCTTCATAATTTAATCATTCTTGTGCCTTAAAACAGTCAAAGCTTATACCTAAACCATTTCCTTGGGGTTTCTGGCCCACTTACCCAAACTTCACTGTTTTATTCATTAATAATGTAATAATTAATAATTGTCTTTATCTCAAGAATATCCAATCAGTAAAGAAACAGAGAGAACCCTTCTGAATGAGCTTTCATTGGCCAGGCAATAAATTATCTCCCTTTCCACTGAAGTCTTCGGTATCGTGTGACAGTTCCAAAGCAGAAGGACTGGAGGTGAGCACCTTCTACAAGAGCAGCTTTTTTTTCCTCCCCAGCCTTGAGCACCTTCTGCCTGGTAAACCTGCAGCAACAGAAGCCATTGCTTGTTTTACACAGGGCATGAGAATAAAAAGCTCTGAGTTAGTTGTTTTCATGTTCAAGAACACGAATAGAAACAGACCAAACAAAATGTTTTGAATATAGAAAATCTGAAAAGTAACACTTGTTTTAGGATTTCTAACATGTTTGGCTTGTATGATGGCACCTGTTTGCAAATGGTATTTGTCTTTGACAACGATTTTGCACACTCTGACTGTTGTGTGTGGGTTTAGATAAAGATTCATAATGTGGAAGGTGTAGGTTTATCCTTGTCTGCATGTGACCAAACCCTAAAAAACTTAAGTATCTGAAGTATGAAAGCGAATAATGGTAAGAACTAAGGCATCTCTAATGCCAGGAGATCACAGATAGTGTCTCACTCCCCATATAGAATATGTTTAGCCACCAGTTTTTTATACGCATACCATGTTGTTTATACTGTACCTCCTGTAACTTAAGGCTTTTAAAAAGCCTCTGCTGTCACCTGGGCAGTGCTGGAGATGCCACAATGTCTGTATTTCATCTTCCAGTGCCTGGAACAAAATGGGTCGCTGACATTCTCTGCTGTGGTGTTTACTAAATCATGAGGTCTTCCCTTTTGGGGTAGAGGAAGAGAAGGCAGACACATGGGGGACTAGGAATCAGTCTGGCCTTAGCATTCAGGTCACAACTGAATTAATAGTGCTGCTTTTGATCCTACTGTTTTATTGGATGGACTGGCATTACGTGTGGGAGACTGGTCAATTAAGAGCAGCTTTCATGATAAACTTAACTCATGTTTGAACCTTTATTGTGAAAACATGGTATGGCACTGACACAAAACTGTACTTTCCTTAGAAGACATGTATATGCCATTGGTATATCTGTTTCTGTAGCAAACACCTGCTTTTTGAATCTGGTAATTACAAGTGTTCACTGTTTGAAAGAACCAAAATAAAACTTACCTTGCAAATGCAACTACTTGTTATATGAGGTTTTGTTGGTTTTTTTTTTAATTGACTAGAAATGTACAAATTTTAAAAGTTGTAAAAATACTGGTTAAATAGAAATTCCCAACAATCATTAGCTCACCAAGACACCTGATCCTTTGAAAGAGATGTCGATGCATAACTTGAGGTATTATTTAGTAAAATAAGATACATGCAAGATTTTATTTGAATGTTTTCTCATGGTTATAAACAAACCCCATTTTTAACAGCCATTTAGAAAGGCATGGCTTTTAAAAACCAATGAAAACCCTGTTCTTTATTGCAAAAAGGTAATTATTTATTGTGATTATTTAATACTGAAAATATGCAGGTTTTTTAATGACTAGATGCCATTCACAGCTCTTAGCGTAGTTCTGACTTACTGCTGCTTATATACCCTATGCCCTCTCTATCCTGAGTGCTTTCAGAGTTTTGCAAAAGACTCCTTTATTTTTTTTGTGTATAGAAATCTCAGTGTAGAATAACAAGTGCAGTCTAGAGACCAAACCAGAGGGAGGGAAAACCCATGCATTCCAGAGAAACAGCTGCACACAGGTGAGTAACTTCACATTTTTATTTATCACCATGTTACCCAACATGGTGAAGGGATTACACTGAAAGCAAAGGAGCCATTTTAAATCTATCCAGCTTTCACAACCCTTGCAGTTAGGGCAGCTGCAGTAATAAAATATACAAAATGCATTCTTAAAGCAGATTATGCATTACATTGCTGTAGTTGATGATTAACAAGGGAAATGATGCAGCCAAGTCCAAGGCTTTTACCACTGTTTGGAAGTAAAATTACAAAAATAGAGCTCAGTTGTCTGCAAACTTACAGGAAAAACTTGCACTTCAAATCATTTATTGAAAAAGAGATTCCAGCAGATTAGTCAGCAATAGCAGGTAATTTTTACAAAATCAATCATAATTACATTGTTGTAGTATCAGGCGTTTTTAAACTGGTAAGGCTTTCAGGAATATAGATCCAAACCCACATGCTTGAAGTGTTCAGTGCTGTTTTCTTCTAAACGAACAGCCTGTAAAGGAAACACATTGCACAGATGTGAGTAGTCCTTGAATTGTTAGACTGCCTTGAAAAACTGTCCATCCAATGTAAGTAGGAAAACTGATCCAGTAAATTCAAATTTCACATACAAGATTTAGCACTGTAAGTCTTCTCTAGCTCAACCAGAACAACATGGCTGTCATGGCTTAAAATTAGACCAAGGTGTACTGTTTTTCTTCCAGAGGCCTTTTAAAATGTCAGTCTGCTGTCCCATTCCTTAGTGCTACAAACCCCACACTGAAACAGCTGCTGGGTGTGTTGCTACCTTTTCAACTGCTCCCCAGCCTGACTTCAGCTATTCTGTCCTCATACACCCTACCCCTGTGTATTAGCCCATGGTATAAGCACTTCTATATGAAATTTCTATATATGTTTACCTTTTGCCCTTTAAACAAGAAATGAATGAAATTTGGATTTGGTTTTTAATTTCTTAAACCCTGAAGTGATTCCAGTACATTTCAAGATACTGGTGTTACACCAGTTTTCTGTATATAGTTATCAGTGGTTATTTGTGCCCTTATAATTTAATTTAACCAGTTTTTTATTAAGGAACGTGAGCTAGGGAAGTGCCTTACAGCACTACTGTTTAAAAACAAGACAAGCCACCCAGAGTAGCAGTGGCACACAATCACTTCACTTTAGCCTGCCAAAAGCAGCCTCCTCCTTTGATGGTGCTTTTGAACACTCTAAACACAGCTCAGAATTAAACAGCAGCTTTTATTACCTAAGCTGGAGGAAATGACAAGTCAAGGCACCTAAAATGAAGTTGTTTGATGACACTGTAGCTGTTTAGCTGCCTTTTAAAAACAAGAATCTGAAGAAAAATTCCCAATTCAGGGCCCATTAACAAATGTATTTACTGGCCAACTCCAAGCCATTTGCAAAGTGTTCCAGTATCAGTTTCCAAAATCAAAGCTAAAATATTCGCAGGCTATAAAATGCATTTATGTAAGTGGAATATTTAGGCAGTCTAACGTTGCCCTTACCTTCTGTGAGCCTGGCTTTGCCCCCAGTAGGCTGACACAGCACCGTTGAGCACCCTACACACAGAACTACTGTCTGAGCATGGCTGAACACCGTGGTGATCTTGTAGCATCCTGGAAAACAGCATTATTGAACTTCCCACTGGGTATTTCCAGCATGGTTTTATTGTGTGTGTTACTCAGTCAGACACTCCAAGTACATCTGCCCAAAAATGCATCTGTATTTCACTGCACAACACACCAAGTCAAACGAAGCAAATCACAGTTGCGGTCTGAAGCACCTGCTTTTCCTTGCACAGGAAAGCAAGTGGGGCAACTGAAATCTAGGACTCCCCACCCAAAAATAACACAGCCTGAAGGCTGACAAGGCCTAATTTGCCTGTAATATGTGTCCTGTAAAGAAGTGGAGCAGTTCTGGATTAACCTTCTCTGCTGAACACAAAACCACATCTACCCAGAGAAATATTTAACTTGTAACAAGAGAACACTGCTGTTGACAAAGTCTGGCAGCTGTGAATGTAAACACTGCTGTTCCAACCTGTGTTTGCTTTCTGTTTAATATTTGGTACCAGTAAGGCAGGTCCTGGGTTGCATTCTATAAAGCCAACATGACATTTAAATCAGAAAACTTGCACAGAGTAACTTCACTAATTCCTCATGTAACGCTTTTGGCTACAACTTATAAACTCTATGACTTAAGAAAGAATGAAATCACTTATACATGGCTTAAAAAAGGGATTTTCACTGCTTTTCAATTCTTCCCCCTGAAAAATACTTCCAATCAGCCAAGAGGAATTTTTGGAGAGAGAAAACATGTAAAGGATTTAATCTTTAGTGTTGTCTTCTACATGAAACTTGTGCTGTGGATGCTTTAAGGCACCCGTTTAATCTCACTTTTTAGACATGCAAATCCAGGGGGTTAGTTTTTTCCTAATTTTAAAAAAAAGGAAAAAAACAACAAGTAAAACCTCACGCCAGACCTCCAGAAAAAAAAAAAAGCTAATCGTTTACATTAACTTTTGAAAAAGATTGAAAACACTTCTGTTGTTAAAATACCCAAACCAATACACAAAGCTTTATCTCTACAGAACAAACTTAGATTTAAAAAAGCATATTCAAAATTTGTATAATATATATATAACACATGTATATAATAAGCAGCTGAACAGCAGTCAACATTAGTTTTGTTCCCTCTGCAAGGCGTAAATATTTTAAATACCTACCCGGACATTTCACATCCATGAAGTAGGAGTTGGGGCTCTGCACAAGCCGCTTCTTTTTGTGTTTTCTCTTCTCGTCCTCCAGGGAGGGATGCACGAGGTCCTTGGCCAGCTGGGTGGGGCGAGAGGAGAAGGGCCCTGCGTTACCCGGGGCTCGGGCCACAGGGGCAGCGAGCCCAGCCTGGGGC
>VZRE01015458.1:139170-216132 GCA_013396775.1 Cephalopterus ornatus
GGGGTTTGTCCCGGGGCCGGGCCCGCCCGCTGCGGCCGCTCCCCCCGCGGCAGCAACAGTTGTTTGGGCCCGGGCCCGCCCTGCGAGCGCTGCCCGGGGCTCACGGAGGGCAGGGTTTCGTGCCTTCTCCTGATCGGGCGGCTCATGTTTGGGTGCAAACCTTCCGAAAGTGGGAGCGCGGGGGCGGCTCGGGCTCGCTGCGGGTCTTGCTGCGCAGTGACAGCGCCAGACCCGCCCTGGGCTGGGAGTTTGACTGCCCCTGCTCCCCCCAGCTCCTCCAAATGTATGTGTGTGTCTGTATGTGTGTCTGTATGTGTGTGTGCGCGCTCCTGAATACGGAGGTCACGCCTGTGAGATTTGGAGAAGTTCCCTTCGAGCTCCTGAGTCGACTTAACTTAGAAGCTCCTTAGTAACTAGCTGGATCAACCTCCTCCTCCGAAGTTGGGTTTTGTTGTAAATTTGGTTGTGAGAAGGGGTTTCCGAAGCTTCACTAACGTTTTCTAATGACAACGAGAAGTGATATATCAAAGCAGACTGTTGTGACTTGTATCTCTGTCAGTTTTAAAATACTTTTCGCTGAAATAAACACAAGCAAAATTTTCAAGGCCTTCACTGAGATGTTGTTGAATTGAAATTCGGTCTGGCAAGACTTGAGATTTATGGTTAGTTTTTTGTAGCTGAGGCCACTTTTCAAGTGAAGTCCACTGGTTTCGGGATGAAGGGGTGAACTGCAGTGGAGGTTGCTTGTGTTTAGGAGGGCAAAACTAGTGCTGGCTTTGAAAAATAACACTGAGAGAATGAGTAGACTTTTTATTGAAAGGAAATGAATTTAAAGATGAAGTGGAATAGCATGTGACTTGTTTTACGTTACCCTAATGCCCTGTCCTCGTCAGACATTTTATTGTGCTGAACTTGCTGCACAAGGAAGAGATAATTTTTATTTAGGCCGATGTGATTGACTAAACGAGGTGTGGCTGGCATTTCTAATGTTCTAAGAACAGTTTTTCAGCATTTTCCTGGCATACTTCTTTGCAACCGTTTTCAAAATGCTGTATCAGTAACACTAGCTGATTGAGGCCTGAGTAGCATTTTACCTTAACAGGTATTTTGCTCTACCTGTTGTGGAATAAAAGCCTTAATAAACATTTGTAAATGCTGTATCATCTAAAAAAAGCCCATGTTTGTACTGTGCTAAATAGAAAATATCTCTTTACACTTCTAAAGAGAGAGCTCACAGAAATGGGTGTGTCTGTCTTCCAGCGATTTTCTTGATGTTTCCTGAACTGCTTAGCACCTTGATATTTTTTTTGCCTCACTGATTCACTTTGAAGTCTTGAGGATTGTGAACATGATGCTGTTTTTTTCTTACTTTATTCAGTAAATATAGGATTTGCTCTCATTTCCTTCCTTTTTATTTGCTTTCACAAGGGCCTTATTTTCAAAACGAATCAGCCTGAAGAAACTTACTGAGAACTGAGGCAAACTTCTAATTCCATGGGTAGTACTTGTGATTTCACAGGTACATTTTCCTTCTTGTCATTTGTTTCCTCCAGTCCCTTTTTATTTTGTAGCAAAGGGCCTCCAAAGAGGGGAGTCGACAATGCAGGAAATAGTGAAACTGTTCATAAAGTGCTGACGTAGCTGGAATAAAAATACTTGGGGTTTTTTCAGCCTTCCTCATGTGTTGCATATATTGCTTTTGGGTCAATCGTGCGTCTAACCGGTTTGCTCTTGAAGATGTGCTCGCATTCCCTTTAACATTCAGTGAGTGCACGGAAGGCTTCTCAACACTGCTTGGTCTTACAGTCATAACTGGGCCCTCTGATGAGCTGAGGGGATGCCATTTTTAACAACTCTGGTTTTTTCCTTGACCGATAAAGCACAGCTGACATGGTGTGGAGGGGTGCAATGCTTTCCCCAAGCAGGCTGCCCTGCCAGTTCAAGTTTTACAGTCCCCAGATCCGTATTCCTCGTTGAGTACACCGAGTTTTCCTGGAGTGTGAGCTGCCAGGCTGCTTTGTTTGTGTGTTCTCCACAAAGTGGGATCTGCAATATGGTGGCGCTTATGATGTGCTTTCAATTAACAATGATTTTAATTAGTATGTGTGATATTGTGTCCCTTAGTTCTCCTCTGGTCTTTCTGCTAACAAGATCAGGCTTGGTTTAACTGCAGAAGTCTGAGAAGGTGTGTGATTGAGATGTGTTGGCATCAAATTTTATCAAAGTTTAATCTTATGTACTTACATGCTGGTTTTGAGTCAGGTGAATCATTTAGAGGGTTAAATTTTTGACTGTTGCAACTTTTTTCCTGGATTCTACATCCAGAGATAAAAACACACGTTGTTGCCATGATGGAAGGGTCAACATCATACTACCAAGTAACTTTCTTATAATGTCCCACTCCTGTTGTTCTCTAGTAGTTTAACCAGGATTAAACTACAACACTTCAGTTACCAGAGCAATGGAAACACTTTCCAAAAGGAAAAAAAATAAAGTAGAAGGGAGAGATGGAAATACTGTTTTATTGTAGAATATTTGTTTTACTTCTCCTCAGAGTTGATTTTATAGAAGTAAGTCGGTAATGAGTTGCAGTTACTTTGCCATTCTGCGTGAGCTACTTGTGTGGTACTTTGCAGGTTCCCTTCTGTTCTGTGTCATGCAGAACATGCCTGCAAGGCTCCATCCTTGGAGATTGCTTGGAGGTTGGGAAATGGGCCTTTGACTTTTCTCCTCAAGACTTTGGTCGTGCTGTAATCAACGTTGTACGGATCCAGGCAGCAGGGACTTCCAGCCCGCGTCCTCTGGCCAACAGTTGCATAAGAAGTGGGATAAAAGTTCACTGCGTATGTGTCGATAATCCATCAGACATTTTTTTATTCTTTTTTGGGGTGACTGTTGGCACAGGAGTTTTTATGATCTTTGTTTTGACTACCTGGCCTAACTAATACCTTCAGCAAACTTTGCTACTCGTTACGAGAAGTGAACCCTGCAGGGATCTTTCTCTCAGATAATCCTTTCAGTTATTCTGAGTGATGTTTTTAACCTGTGAAAGCACAGATTGGCCTTAAGCAACTTCAGACACAACAGGTCCTTGGCCTTCAGCAACTTTAAATTTGTTATACAGGGCTCTGTAGCTGTGTTTGGGGAATTTCTAAAGGGGCTGAGGAGTCATAACACCGCTGTGGTCCCAGGGAGGATCAGCTTTTCACTGTGAACATGCGATCACACTTTTTTCACAATGGGTGTTATGTAAGGTTATGTTGTTTCGTTTGCTTCCTGAGTGGAAACTTCTGCTTTTGCACAGTTCTACATGGAAAGTAAAATGCAGTTGAGTCAGCTCATTTTCCTACTTAACAGCTCCTAAAGCAAAACTTATCTTGGAGTATCTCATGTGCGTTTTGCTCGTAGTCCATTGTGATATACAAGAATAGGAAGAATTAATGTGGCAGTCTCCAAGTATTTTAACTTGCTGTTCAAGTAGTGCTGTCTGGTAAAACTGGATTTGGTTCATCATTTGAAATAATAAGGTTTATTCTGTGCATTCCTTTCTACTTTTTGTATCGGCTGGTTTCTGCAAGAGGGAGGTTGACTCTCTTTAGCTGACAGCATTTCTGACTCCATCCAAAGGCTTGCTGAGTGGAACAAAATTGGTCGTATTTATTTTTTTAATCCAAGATGATATCAGCATTTGGCAGCAAGTTGCCCACGAGATAGGACTGGATCTGAGAGCTGAAACCATTTGTTGATTTTTACAGAAGTAACTTTTCCTTAGCCTACATCTTCCAAAATAGGACAGTACTCTGGCAGGCAAGCACGTGTGTGCTGACCTTTGAACACTTAGATGAAAATCCTTTGTCAAGCAAAATTATCAACTTCCCTTTTGCAGTGAAATTTCCATGTCTATAACACGTAATGGAAATTGGTTTAGTGTATGCAAGTCAAATTATGCCTCATTAAATATTTCTACTCTTCTTCCCCATGGTTACTTATTTGTGTGATAGACAAAGGATTGGTTGTTGGTTTGTTGGTTTGGGTTTTTTTCTGCCCTCCCTTTAAGGTTCAGTGTTCCCTATCCTCATTCAATCAGTTCTTTGGGCTTCTCCAGATGGTGGCAGCTGTGGAAGAAAACACATCAGTGATAGATGAGCAAAGGGAGGGAGGCACCAGGAAAGCATTGTCAGGAGTACTTTATTAATAGTCCTTACCACAAACGAGTTGTCAGCGAGACTTTGAAGTGACTGAGATGAGTTTCAGTGTCTCAGGTGGCACCATTGTACAGATCTGTGGAATGGGTGTGTGTTCAAGGCTTGTAGGATCTGGGACTGGAGTATCTCTTCAGTACAGAGTGAAGAGGAGGTAGGGGGTTTTCATGGGCAGGTTCACATGTGCACACAGGATTATGGAGGTAAATACCAAACTGGAGCAGTGATTCTGTTTTCAGGGGCTGTGGTGGGTGGTCGGCAGGGTTCTGTCCTGATCTTGTAAGCTGGAGACATCACAGGTTAAAAGCATTAAAATGTTTGTGTTTCTTGTGACCTTAAATACGATGCTAACACCTGCCTGGTAACGAAGGGCATCTTAGACTTTGCTTTTGCTCTGCTGCAGAGGTTGTGTTACCCTCTGTGTTCTGCAACAACGGAAGTGAAATTGTTCGGCTTTTACTAAAAACGCTGCTGCAGCTTTCGTGGTGGTGTTGTGTGAAACACTGACAGATGTCTGACTGTTGATGCCCTTCCTAACTGGCAGATGGGGGTCTGTCTTGGTTACGTGTTACTGGGTATTTGAGTGACAGGAGGCCAGCTTAGAGCTGCTTTTGTTTGACTTAGTTTGAATGCTAAGTTAAGAGCACAGACTTAACAGTGAGTAGGTGTAGGAACAAACGTATTGGTTGAAGACATACAGCTTCTGTTTGGGAATTTTTTATGTACTTTTTAGGAAGAATTTCCTAGTCCTTCTGCAAAAGGTCATCCTTTTGGTAGAAATACATCTTGAACTGTCTTATTTCAGAATGTAACTGAAATTGTTATTATTAATAATAATACCACAGGCAGTATTTATGGTGATGCTTTTTTTCATATTTTGTGGTAGAAGGTAGGTGTTTTTAATTTGAAGGATAGTATATTGCTTTCTGTGTTTAATTGGATGTTACGGTAGCTTAAGTGACAAGTCATCAGGCTGACTAGATGTGTAAAATAGATCCAACGCTTTTCTAATGTGAATAAACTATGAATAATAGTAACATTAACAAAGTTGCACTGTGTGAGGCTCTTGCACAGAGTTAGAACCACAGAATATTCTGAGGCAAAAGGGACCAACAGAGATCTTTGAGTCTAGCTCCTGGTCCTGCACAGGATACTCCAAGAATCCCACCCTGTCCCCAAGAACATTGTCCAAACACTTCTTGAGCTGTGTCAGGTTTGGTGCTGTGCCCACTGCCCTGGGGAGCCTGTTCAGTGCCTAACCACCCCCTGAATGCAAAAACTTTTCCTAATATCCAACCTGAACCTCCCCTGGCACAACTTCAGGCCATTCCCTGGGGTCCTGTTGCTGGTCACAGAGAGCAGAGCTCAGGGCCTGCCCCTCGAGAGGAAGCTCTGGATTGCTATGAGGTCTCCCCTCAGTCTCCTCCAGGCTGAAAGAAACCTGATGCTGACTGTCAGTGGCATGCTCTTATGTGTATGGCAGCATCTGAGAATGCTTCAAGCAGACTAATCTCTAGTAGGAGTCTGGCACCAAATCTGGAAATCGGGAGAAACACACTGAGTATAAGAAACTGGGCAAAGCTAATGTGGCTGCCAGCCAGGGAGCTCATACACTGCTTCCAACCCCACACACCCCCCAAAAATTCTCCTTTCTTTCATCTGCCAGAGAGAAATAGCTTTCCCTTAGCGAATCCAAGTATCTTGTCTGTATGGTGTGACTTCAGATGGGATTCAAGATGAGGTGTGGTGTCTGTGTCAACCCAAGCATGGGAGGAAGGAGGAAGGTACAGGCAGTAAGTGCCTGGGAGAACTTCTCTGGCTTAGCAGAAGTGACTTAAGAGAGGAGTACTAGAATATGCAATGCAGAAAAATGAACTGAAGAAATGAAAGACTTAATTAAAGTTAATTCATTAAAAGAACCTTGTGTGATGTAGAAGAAAACTGTTATGTGCCAGAAAGACAAGTATGGCCTTCGCTAACAAGTTATGTGGTTTTGCGTCTTAATCCAGGTAGTAAAAACCTTTCAAAAGGGCCTATTTCATAATTCATGTAAGAAGTTAAACAAAGCAGCCCTTCTTTCCTCATGTCCTTTGCTTCCCAAACAAACAAAATCAAACCAAAACCCCCACGTGCTTACTTACCTCATGTTAAAACATGGGTTTAAAAAAGCCATGAGAAAAATTATGTTCTTGGGCTGTTGAGAGTGCTATCTATAAAAATAACTTCAGGAACTTCAAGCCTGCTTTGACTTTTCAGCCCGATTTTGCTGCCTCACTATGAACCTTCCACACTTGCTTCTAAAACACAACTATATTTCAGACTGTAACTGAAATTCCTAGATTAGATTATTTATCTTAACAAAGATAATTCCTACTGGATGAGACATTTTGATCTTCACAGATAACCAAGATCCTTTTGGACCAAGTACCAAGTTACAGCTGAGAACTGTCTTACTGCCACTGTGGATGTGTGCTGGGCTTTTTTGTTGCATTTTTGTCCCTGTTTATGGTCCTGGTAATACCCATATTCTCTGTGCTTTTTCTTCCAGGGTTAGCAGGGCTGTGCCCTCTAAAATCTGAGCTGTTTAATGAATGGGTGTTCCTGCATTCCTGTAAAACTTGTAATAAATTGGTCACTTCTGTCTTTACAGTGGTCGTGTGTAATTTATACCAGCTCTAACGTTATCCTATTGAACTTGTTATCTCTGACACTATTTGGTGTCCCCAGACCTCTCAAGGATATGCTTGGCAGTCTTGTTGGGTTGTAAGCGTTCGCCTGTACGCACCAACTGTTCCCATCTATCCTCCGTACCTGTGTCAAACCAGGACTGGTTTGTGGTGCCTGTCACAGGCACTGCTGGAGTAGAAGGTACTAAGTGCATTGTTGTGCTCTGAGAGGGTGTTTTATCTCTGGGTGATCACTGACTTATGAGCTCTTGCTTTGCTTTGTGACTCCTGGGACACACTGCGTGCTCACTTTTCATGTAGTAGCTCTTTTGTTTTAAACAGATCACATTGTGGCCCCTCAAAGTCTTTGTTTCTTCACTCTGAATAACCTTAGTGTAGGCTTAGTAAAGCTTAGTGTAGGTATCCAGGTCAAATGGGAGCCCTCAGACTTTTCAGAGGCTTTTTAAAATAGAAGTGGCATCTCCATTTCTCACTGGACAGACGTATAGGTTCATCAGGACCAAAAATTACAGGACAAACCCAAACCTAACCTTTTTGGCATGTTCTTATTGTCACAACTGGCGTGGTATATGAACAGTAAACAATGAACTTTAAATCATGGTGGCAAGGTGGTATTGGTTGCGTAGGAATTTTTGAGTAAGCCATTTTTTTGACTTTTTGGATGCTTAAGAAGTAAATGAAGTAAATTTTGGTTTTTTCCTGACAGCGATATTCAGTTAGATTTATCTTGGTTAAAGACAGTGTCTTCTACATCTCCAGATATATCTGATTTACAGGCAAGAGATTTGGGATAATTTTTTCCTGTTCTTGGGATTTTACTTTGACTGGGTTTTTTTGTCTTGCCTCTTAAATGATACTTTTGATATGGATCAAATCCTCTCAAATTAAGCAGAAGAATCAAATACCTGTATTCATAAGCCACCTTCTAAATGGGCAAATCTGGTGTTCTTACCCATTAAAGCTGTGGCAGAGTTTTTTTTCATGTGGTAGAAAGCCAAACACTGCACATCCCAGCAACCTGAGGGGAAAAGGAGCCTCCAAGTGGATGCAGATGCTCAGATGTCCCACAGCTGCGTTACAGGTTCCGTGGCTGTGGGGTTGGGCCCTTGGGAGACGCTGCAGCCATTCCTCTTCCAGTGCCAGCCACAGCTGGAGTGTGAAGTATGGAGCAATTCCCGCTTTGGCCTGGAGCTGCAGCTGCTCAGGTGGTATCCTGCTGTAGGATCCACACTGGAGCTGCTTACGGGCCACTTTTGGTCTGTATTAAGTAGGCTTTAATTTAAGCTTGGTTCAATGCTCTGCTACCCAGAGGAGGAGAGATGTGACTGCGTGTGCCTGTACTCATAGGTTATGCCATCAGTTGTCATTACAGGTGATGAACTGAATTATGGAACTCACAGAGGTGAAACCAACCTGTTCCAGAGAGCTTATTGGTCATGACTCTTGCTCAGGGCAGGACCTACCCCAGTTCCAGCTGGCTGTGAAACTGTACCCTCAGCTCAGCCTGTTGGCCACTTACAACGTTTGCTGCTCTCCAGTTGCACATTGGCTTGAGAGGAGCATGTTCTCTAAGCAGCTCAGTTAATGCATTCCTCCTAGAGACAGGCAGTCTATAAATAATCCTCAAAGTAAACAAACTTTGCTGTCTGTATCAGGAGTGCAATTTTAACCTATTTAAAAATTATTGTAGGTGAGACTGAGTTACTGCCAAGTGTAGCTTGTCTTCCATTCAAAATGGAATGAGAGGTAGACTGTAAGTTAGTGTCTGTGCACTTTCATAGAGCTGGAGTATCTAGATTGTAAGCTCTAAAAAACATCCTGCAGGGACTCAGCCCCTTTTAAAGTTGAGCTACTGTTGATAATTTCACTCATATCAAGCAGTATTAAGTTTCTACTGTTGTGTTGTTTTATAGTCTTGAATTTTATCTTGAGTATTTTTGGTGCTTAAAGCCACGCATTTCAAAGGTTGCTCAAAGCAAAGGTCTCAGGAGCAGGAAACTGCCTTCTGTTGGCACCCCCACTCTTTATTGCCTTACCTTCTTTAGCCATTTGTATGTATTTATTTGGCCAGTGTTTAAACTGTAAGGACCTTACTGTACTAATAACTTCCAAGGTGCGAGACACTGCTGTGTGTCTCCTTGTGTGGTATTAGATTCTCTGTGGGGGTGAATAGTTCCATGAAGAAAGGCCCGTGAACCTGAAGGAGCCCGTGCAGCCCACTCGAGTTCACCAGCGTGTTGCGGACTCCATGGTCTGTCCAGAAGGAACAGAATACAGTCTGTCCCTTGAAGTTGCGAAAGAATAACTAAAGCTGGTTGCACTTGTGTTTAATTCTAGAATAATTTTTTTTACAATGTTGGGAAAAAATGTTGACCTTCACCCTGGTGTTCTTCTGCTGTATTTTTGAATGGGTGCAATAAAAGACTACTGCCTCTTTAATTTACATAGTGATACAAGACATTGCTGAGATCATCTGAAAATTTCTTGCAGATGTTACTAGGGACTAAAGCCAAACGTTCAAGTTCAAAATGATTAGACTTTGTTCTTTTGTGTGAGGCTGTGTGACACGCTGGTGTGTCGCAAGTGTTCCCCACCCTGCCTTTTACACTGATCTTGAGTCCTACTTCATCATTTTTTATTTTTACTGTAATTCTTCTAGAAAGATCTAATATAACAGCAAATTTCTGAAGCTTCATTTATCTACCTTTATAGAATGAGTCATTATACTGATGTAGCACAAGAAAATACTCCGTTAAAAACCACTTAAAAAGTAGTTGCGTATTTTTTTACTGTGAGGGTGGTGAGACTGGCACAGGTTGCCCAGGGAGGTTGTGGATGCCCCATCCCTGGCCCTGTTCAAAACCAGCTGGATAAGGCCTTGAGCAGCCTGGTCTGGTGGGAGGTGTCCCTGTCCATGACAGGGACTAGATGACGTTTAATGATCATTCCAACTCCTCAACATTTCATGATTCTATGATTCTGTGATCCAAACCCTGCAAAACTGACTGCTGAGAACAGCAAAAAAGGAGTAATCCCTGGGTAAGCTTGTGGTGAGAATATACAGTTATAAATTGATGTCCTTCAGCTGTGGATGCACATGGAAGATGAGTTTGTGGAAGAGTATTGTCCTACAGGTCTGTCCATGGAAGATGATGTGTTCGGGTGTGTCCACACTGAACTGGGTGCGATCAGCACTGACATCTCATGTCTGTCATCTTGTGGTGACAGGGGTGTGTGCTGAGCTCTGCAGTGCCCTCCAGTACCAATGCCTGAGACCCCCAGAGTGTAACATAAAGCAAACGCACTAACAGCAGTTGCTTCTGAAATGTCTTGGAGATGAGGGCTTGAGACCGTGCTCCGATTCAAACCCACCCTTAGGAGGGTGAGCAGAGCCCTCCAGCCGTACCAGCTGTGCTGCAGAGCTCCTGCTGCTCCCCAGCTCTGCTCTTCACCTGGGCAGGCACTGGCTGTTCACAGGGTGCAGAGCCCACAGGGAGGAGTTTTTCCCGAGTAATTCCCTCCTGGGATCCGACAAACTGAGGGTGAAGCATATTGATTATCAGTTATGTGCCTCTTCTCACTTCCTTTTTTTGAAGATAAGTTACAGATCTGCTTGCTTGCTTCGAAGTTGCTTTTAATTCAGCCTCAACTCTGAGTGGCTGCAGAAATGATTTCCTTTCCTTTTGTGTGTCTTGAAGACTTGCATGTCTCGCAGTAAAGAAGTTGCAACATGTTCTCCTTTTCCAGCTCAGCCCGTTGAAAAACATGAGACCCCCCCACAACCCCACATATAAACACAGTAGGATAGGAAGGACCAATGCTTGGAGTAAGCCCAGCATGAAATTTGGTGCATCAGTTCCAGTTGTTCTGATGCTGATTTGCTCAAAAGGGTACTTGGACTTCGTACTTGGACTCCTTCCTCCACTGCTTTTTATTGTGATCTATGTCCAGTGGTGGTGAGTGCCACAAAGTTTGTGTTTTATTGGGGAATCCCATTGAAAAAATATTTCATTTTCATTTAATTTTACTTCTTCCATTCTTACTTCAAAGGAGTAAGATAGGATTTTGATAAGTAGGAAAACAGCTTCTCTGAGAGGGTGAGGCTTTTATTATGTGCAGGTCATGCAAAACAGATCCTTATTTTTAATTTTAATAAACTGTGGTGCATCTTTTATGTTCTTTGGTAGATGGGACTAAAATGAGAGTCTTTCCTAACAAGCAAATCAGTATTAATTTTTTCATAAATTCTTTGCCAATTTTTGTGGTTAATCACTTTTTAAAATTCCTTTTGCTTATATATTTAAAAAAAGCACAGCTAAACAATATAAAATGCTAGTACATTGAGTACTTGTGTTTTATTTTTTAAATGAAGTATTGCTTTGCAGAGCTGGAGAAATACAGTGCTGTGGTAGGTACAGTATTTATAGACAGTGTATGCTATCAGAGATTGATGTTTATTTGCATCCTCAAGGTGTTGGTTTCTTGGCTAACATCTTGCTACAGCACATGTAAAGTCCAGCTGCTGCAAACTAGTGTTGAGCCACATGAAAAATTAACTTAAAACACCGGTGAATTGTGCAATAAAGGTAAAGATTAAGAATTCTAATACTTGCCTGCCAGCGGCTACTGACTGACATTTTTTTTACATTAATTTGTGTATGTTTCTTTTCTGCCTGTCTTTTATTACTCGTAAGGAGCATTGAGGAACATGACCCTTTTTGCTGGGCAGTCTGAAGACCAGAGAAACTTTTACCTTCGGGAAGTATTTGCTGGTGCTGCTCTAACAGCTGACTTGTTCCAGCCAGAATACTTGGGTTTGGTTTCTTTGGTTTCTTTGTGCTGTAGCATTTTGTGCAACAGCAATTCTGTTGGAAAGAATAAACAAGCCGATCTGTTAGTCCCAACAGCGGTTCTGTGCAGGGGAAAGTGGTAGTGGAGTCCTGGCTGGAACGGATACTGTAGCACTGCAGAACCTGAGATATTGGCCTGATGGCTACAGGGTTAAAATCGGGGTGAGGGCAGAACAAAAGAGTAACAGTGATGCCCTGAGTAAGCCACTGTTCTAAAAACTAAAGTAACAAAACGGACTGTTTCAGCCTCCCTGCTCAGCTTGTCCTCACATTCCTGGGGGAATTGCGTCAGGCCGGTTTTGTTAAGGTTCGTGGCAGGAAACCATTGGTACTGGAGCTGGCAAAGGAGCCTTTGGAAGTGTCCTGTATGTTTAGTATGTTTAGTATTGCAGTGTTGTGAACTCTTTGCAACATTTCACAGTGTCTCTCTAAAATTAATGCACTGTAGCTTAATTATGGGTCAAATCTGCCCAGGTGGGTTGGAATAAGAAGGAACACATCTCTAGGGAGTGCAGTGGGGGGAGAAATGGTGGCAGAAGAGCTTTTGGAGTGTGAGATGGACATGGCTTTTTGGCTTAAGCCCAAAGAGGCCTTGGTGAGGCCAGTCCCCCTGGCCTCTGATACTTGGCTGTGTGGCACTGAGCAGTGGCATGGCCTGGATTTTCTGGGCTGTGCCCAGCAGTGCAAGATCAATACAGCAATGTGCAGCTCCCGTGGTTTTCTGTGGAAGTCTTTGTGTGGCACCAGTGACACTGACTTTTGGGGTGCAGATTTCTCTGCCCAGTGTATTCTTTGACAGAGTTTTATTGGAAGCTGTGGAAGAAAATACCCTCAGTAAAGTGAGGAGTGAGGATGCATCCCTGTGCTATAGTCAGCAGGATCTGGAAAGGATTTTGAAGAATAATAAGCCCTCAGCTGCTTTTACCCCATGCTGCAGGGGAAGTGCAAACAATTACCGTCCTAACTAATACACAAATTGCAACTTGGACCTTATCCTTGCAGTCTGTGAGTTTGTGATTCCTGCAGCAAATGCTTCTGTATCACTCTGATCTAATGTTTATTTTAACTTAATTTGACTTGCTAGGTGGGCACCAGTGCATCAGGCCTTTGTGTGACAACTGCATTTGAGCAGTTAAAAATAATTATCCTGTTAGCATTTGCACTCTTAAGAATTAATCTGTGTGTGTGTTTTCTGAAAGCTTCCAAAACTTAGCTTCAAGTGGACATCCAAATGTTTCTAGGCTTCTTCTCTGTTCCATGTTGCATTTTAAAACTGCTGTGTGATCCTTTGCAATCAAAGTCACAAATGACTCCTCTTTATTAGACTCCAGTAACTTTTCAAACTTTTGTATCCCAGTGTGTGACTGTAGAAAAGAATTAATAAAGGAAATTTTCAGTGCAGAATTATTGTTGAAATGCTGTAGTTCTGGAGGGTTTTACATGGTGTAATTGAGATGTAGCTGTAACCAGCTCGTGGCTGTGCAAGTGCACTTGGCAGGAAGTGGTAGCACATGTCACCAGCCTTACTCCACAAACGTGTGCAGCTCACCACTTCCTGACAGTGAACTGAAAGAACAAAAGGAACATCAGTTTCTAGTTCATTTTAGCCTCTAAAAAGTTGCATTTGTTAAACATCGTGTTGTCATAACAGAGGTACTTGTGGCCTTTCCCTTTTAGATTCTTGTTTTAGCTTTGGAATTCATCTTTAAGAATTCTGGTGAAGTTCATATAAGTTCTGAGAAGATACTCTTTGTGGAGATCCTGAGTTTTAGAAGTGGTGAAAGGAATGGTTGTATAAATCATTTTGGCAGTGCAAGGGAAATGACTAACCACAAGAAACCAGTCTGTGCAAGACATGGACTGGTGCTCATGGGAAGCTTACACTGCAGTTGGGAGTCTCCCCAGAAAACCATCCCTCCAGGAGTCTGTCACTGCTTGTGCTGCTGAGTCTGAGCTTCAGGAGTTCTCAGCACAGGCAGAATTATCTCTAAACCACAGTAGTCTCTGAAACTGGTTTTCCTGATAGTTGTTACACTGAAGCTTCAGGCCTAGACACAAACGAGCTTTTAAAACTGATTTAATTTGCTGTTGCCACGGTACAAAACCCTTTGCAGAGAAATCCGTGTTTGTGATTTATAACCTTTGAGGCCAAAACAAAATATATTCAGAGCAAAGGTTATTTGTTTTCAGACCTGAATACAATTACCTGTGACCTCAGCAGCTGTGGTTGCACCTAGTTAGGAAAAAAATCTTTACAAGGGAGGCAAAATGCTGTCCTTTGTAAAATAAAACACTAGCCAGACTTCTGTTACATATGATAGGGATTTTGAGAAAATACACGTAATTCTCATGTCATTTTTAGAAAAGTGGGAATTAGTGGAAGATCTTCTTGCCTGTAAATCTACTAGTGAATCTTGGGAAATTGCAGTTGGAGCAGTAGTCATAGCTTTTTAAATTAATGCAATTAATTTCGTGTGCTGTTAAAGTGCTGATGTGATATTTCTTCTCATAATTTGCATTCTAACTAATGAGCTGAACTACGTATCCAGAACACATTAAGATTAAGTGGCTGAAACTTGGTATTTTCTGTATATTAAACCAGTAATAACATGTGAGAAGAAGGGAAGTCAAATAGCTAATGAATGTCGATATTTCATATTCAGGTACTACTGTGGTATATTAAAAAATCCCATAGCTTCCTGTTTAAGTGATGGATGAATTCTTGAAGTTAGAAACAGCATTTTTTCCAATTAAGGCACTCTTGATAATTGTCAGTTAAATTCCATCTTAAGAAAGAAGAAATTAAATAATCAAAATAACTCAGCCCCACCCCTGTCTTTTACAAACTACAACTAAATATCAAGGAACTATTTAAGACTCAGTGAAGAGAACATGGGCCATTATTTTCAAAACAGATTAATTTGGAGGGTACATGGGGTTGGCTGTCCAAAAATCTGTCAGTCACATAGTGAGACTTGACTAGTCTCAATTTGACCTGTATTATAATATAGGTTTAGAGATGCGAGAGTTAAAGTAGTTAGGATAAAGGCTAGTCTGGTTGGAAATCTTAGATTTGAGTCATAGATCCATTTCACTCCTCTAAACTTTTAAAAGACATTATTAAGCCCTTCTGAATTAATTTTTTTTTTTTTTCCTTGCCCATGGCTTAAAATCTGTCTTGAAAATTACCCTGAGAACTGATGGTACCTTGGTACCATGTGGAAGTGTAAGGGGTAAAAGGAGAGAATTTGATACCTTTGACTGATAGCTTTCAGAGCTTCTTAGAAAATCTAAGTTGCTCCTAAATGAGTGTTTTTGAAGAAGTCCCATTCATGATGTACTTGAGCCACCTTCAGTAACGATCTGTAAGACTTGTCTGCTGTGTTGTTTTGCCATTTACTGTGATGTCTGATTAGACTGCATGAAACATCAGATTTCAAAAGCAGATGCTGGCTTTGAGAAGGAACTCAGGGGCCACCATGGATTTTTAACTCAGAGGTACTGGGAATGGACTGCAGGGCTGGTCAAAAGTTCAGGAAAAATACACATTCAAACTGGTGACCTTATTGGTGTGAAATGGAAGCATTTAGAGATCAAGTCTTCTCTAGTAATCTTGACCAGCTGGTAGTGAGTGTGAGTTTAGCCTGTTTTTGTTGAGCAGAATAACTTGTCCTTGCCGTGTTGGGTGCAGCTGAAAACCTCTGTGTGCTCTGAGCTCTCCCCAGTGTGTGCAAGGAGAGACAACTTCAGAATAATTCTTTTGACTAAGTGTGCTCTTACCAAATTGCCAAAAGGAAACCCAATGCTTCCTTGGCATTAACTGCAGAACTGAAGAGTATCTCTTTCTCTGGCAGGAATCGACTTTAAGATCAGAACAATAGAATTAGATGGAAAGAAAATCAAGCTACAAATATGGTAAGTGTTCCAAAGGAATTTAAGTTTGCAGTGAATATTGAATCAATTTAGAGAAGAATACTTCAGAGCTTTTGAGCTTCAGAGTCCCAGAGGTTTCATACCTTTAATTGCTTGTCTGTCCGTGAGGTTTATGCTTTCCTCTGGCTTGCTCTTGGAGTGGTTCTGCTTCAGGAGCACAGGAAATGGCCTGTACACATGCAAGCATTTCAGCAACTTCCCATTTTGTCCAAAGCTCTGCTCTGAAATGTGCTTTTAGTTATTCCCTGTGAAGGAGAAATATAAACTCCATAGCTGTAAATTAAAGTATGCAGCCTGATAAAACGTAATCCCTGATACTTTGATACCTGGTTGTACTCACCACGGCACAGAGAGTGATAATGCTCTCCCTCTCTTGGGGCTTGGGGCTGAGTAGAGGCTGAGTGTCCTGCTAGCAGCAGGTGAGTATTTCTGGAGCAGCGTTGTTACTCTGTTTAAAAAGACACCTCTAAGTCCAGATGAGTGTAAAACAAACACCTTTTCCCCCTGAATTGCAGGGATACAGCAGGCCAGGAGAGATTCCGCACCATCACCACAGCCTACTACAGAGGAGCCATGGTGAGTGTCCCTCTCAGAGTAACCAAACACAACTGGTGGAACTGGTTTGCTCTTCTTAAGGTTGTATCCTGTAAGTCTGCAACTGCAGGACTGGATAATTGTGGCTTGAGATGTGGGGAGCAAAGTCTGTGGTTTGGTTGGGGGTTTTTTGTTTGTTTTTCCTTTCTTAAACCTGCTGGTACTTTGTCTAGGCCTGTTTTGGTGATGAAACTTCAAGCCTTATTGTCTTTTTTCATACAATTAACATTTCAGCAGATTATAATAAAGTTGCCAAGCTTTAATCAGACAGGTTTGGTGTTTTGCTTTTTAATGCAGTCAACTCCTTTAAATATTTGAAATGTGTGAAAAATGGGTAATGAATTATTTTAATATTAAAAGTGTTTCACTGAATTGCTTTCCCTTCAGCCAGTAAAGAATGAAAAATCTGGGCTAGAAATACAATTACCTGCAACAACTACTGTCACTTTTTTCTCCCTTGGGAATGACCCAAAGTCAAATAACTGGCTCCAGGTTGCACCCTGTGTGGTACAAGTGCTTGTAGTGGCTCTTAATGCTGTGATTTGAGATGCTTAATGTTGGGACACTGTTAACACTGGCTGATTACAAACTGTGCTGCTCTTACATGTTCGTACTGCTTTATGTGAACAGTGGCAAAAGATGTTAAATAGTAATATTTGGGGTAAATTCCCGGCCATGGCATAATGCCTTGAGAAAGGATTATAGATGAATAAGTCTTATGCTGGATTTCTTTGCAAATAGAATTAAACCTACAACATACATCAAAAGTCAGCCAATAGTGCTAGCTCTTCTAACTAGATTTTTCTAATTTTATTTAGGGAATTATGCTGGTGTATGACATCACAAATGAAAAGTCTTTTGACAACATAAAAAACTGGATAAGAAATATAGAGGAGGTAAGTGCTTCGTTCCATCGTAGGATTTCCCTGGGACAAATAATAACCAAGTAATTATTCACTCTCATTATAGTAGCCAATACATATGGCCAAGGTACTGTGCAGTGAATGCAGCAGTGGCTGTTAACGGGGCAAATATTATTTTGTTCATTTAAGGATAGAAGGTAAAAAACCTGAAGTTTAAAAAGTAAGCACAAGGTGTTTCAAAACTGCTTTTACTGTATGACTTTTATTGTTCTTTTTATATTTTGGGTGTGTCTAAGGAATGGGAGGGAGCAGGATCTCAAGGTTGTCCACCTTTCACTTAGATGATGAGAGAGATCTCTTACTTCAGTTCTCACTGGTTTCTGTGTGTCTGATTGGATTCTGAATTCTTCCTTTGCCCTGGGGTGAGCTTCCTTCCTGCTGACTTACTGTCAGTTCTTTGATGGAACACACTGCCAGGTAGGGATAGGTCCTTCTGAAGTTAGAGGAGAAATCTTCATTTTAGTGAAGCTGTAATTAGGTAACAGAATCTTCCTGTTTGTTTTTCTTAAACATAAAATCCATGGGCTTTTCTTTAGTATTTTCTTTGGCTCTTAAAATTCCTGTATTAGTGACCAATTTCATCCAATAGTGACTGGGCTAAAAAAGTTCTCGTGCTGAAGTGATTATTACTTTAAACAGACTTTTATTAATAATCTATTTCGAAAATACAAATTCATTCCATAATGATAGTCCAACCAGATCCCCCAGGTGTCCAAGCACCTCTTGGAAGTAAAGTGTGTACAGTTCTGTTTCCAGAATAACCAATCTGTGCAGCCTGGTACAGAGCTCATGGCACAAATTTGATCTGTAATGTAATCTAAGAGTGTTTATTCCAACCTACTTCAATATTTTAACTGCTTGTTTCAAAAATCAATCTTTCTCAGTAATGCCTTGACATTGGATAATTTCTTTAAAATAAAATAGTTGTGGAGGAGTTTGGCACAGAAGTTTCTTTTAAACAATGATGCACTTTGTTTCTGAGGCGTTACTTTTCCTTCTCTCAGCATGCCTCTTCAGATGTAGAAAGAATGATCCTGGGTAACAAGTGTGATATGAATGAAAAAAGACAAGTCTCCAAAGAAAAAGGGGAGAAGGTAAGATTTGATGACTTATGCCATTTAGAAACCTGCTTCTCTTAGGATTTTACCTCCTGCATGTTGGGTGCGTTTTAAGCGTATGAGACGTAATAGGTCTCAAATCTGTCACAGGATGCCAAGTTTGGGGGTTTTGTCTTGAAATAGCACTTGATTGTCTTCAGGTTTAAATAAACTTCATGGTATTGTAGTCTTGAGGGCAAGATCCTGCAAAGAATGGTGGCCTTTGCTATAGCGGGGAGTATTTTAGATCTCAACATAAAGTTTTGTGTGTAGTTTGGTCGTGTTCTATTCAATTCACCATGGGGGTTGCTTACTCTTGTCATGAGTGCTGTTGTTAAAGCTTAAGTAATTAGTTGTTCTGCAGAACAAACAGGTGAGTAAGAATCCTATGAAATCTCTCGTGTGCAGCTAAAGTCATGTAGTTGGTGGTAACAGAGCTGATGGCATGATTGTATGATTATCTGGCCCATAAATCCATTTCAATAAAGATTCTGCCTTAATGTTCTTTTTTTAGAGCCTAAGTAAGTCTTTTTGTGAGAAATCAGTCTGGTTTTTGTTTGTTTGTTTTGAGTTTATATGATGGTGTGGCCTGTTCTAGTATTTTGTTTAGTTGTTCCATAACTTTGATGCTATTGCAAGAGAAAAGCAGCACTTGATTTTGGTTTTAAAGCTTGCTGCAGCATCTCTTCTGTTAGGAACCTATGTGAAACATTCCTTTTGCCAAGGAACTTCATAACCACTGAAACACTTTAACCTCTCTTCCAGTTAGCAATTGATTATGGAATCAAATTTTTGGAGACAAGTGCAAAATCCAGCATAAATGTGGAAGAGGTAAGAGATGGGTGTTATGCTCAGGTGTTTTTTGAGTTACTGTTTGATCATCTGCTGGTCTTTCTGACCTCATCTGGGACCTGAAGTCCCAGCTGTGCTCCTGGGTCACCAAGCTTCTTATATTTAGAGAGCCACTGTTATAATCCAACTGTTCCTCGTTTTCTGGTAAGGTCTGGAATTGTTTTTTAAACGGGTGGTAACACAGTGGTTTACTATTACTGTAGCAAATGGTTGCTTTAGATGTCTGTGCCTTGCTACTTAAATTTCAAGTCCTTTTGGACAGGGAATAGGTGTAATTTTAGAGCAGTGCTTTGTGCGGAAAATTGGATTCAGGATTCTTTACTTTCAGGGTGAAGAGCCTTCAGGTTACTACTAAATACGTGCTGTGCAGATGAGAATGAAAATTTGTGTGTTAACCTGGAACACCAGGTCATAAGCTGATGTTAGAGGAGGAAGAAGACTTACAATACTATCTAGAGATTTGTAATTTGTTTCCTGCAAATAAATTCTGTGCTAAAAACAGCAGATCCCTATTTATAAGAGCATAAGGAAATGGAATTGGAAGGAAGAGTTGGCTCGAGTCCAGTCTATCTTACTATAAATCACTTGTGTCATCTTGGGGAGGGAGGAGGGAGGATCTTAACTGTATGAAGTATGGACAAAAAATAGTTATATCTGAAGGCAGTTACATTAAGATTTATTCATCCAGTAAGGAAAACTTGTTCTTAAGTGTCGTTCCTGTACCTAATAATTTAAAAGCCTTTCTGTGGGTTACCCTTGGAAAGTCCTCCAAACATGTACTTAATTCTGATCGTGTAGCTGACAAATTAACTACAAACCGAAGCCATTGTTACTTTAAAGCAACAGGAGGGCTGTCATGGCAGCCAAGCGTGTCCTTTGGGACTGCAGGATGGTTGTTCCCCAGGATAGTCAGAAGGGACAGATTGGCATCGTGCCCCATCTGGAGCAGTGTTTGACCCTGTGTCATTGTGGTTCCCGCAGCAGGCGCTGGAGACGTGACCATGAGCAGCAACACCAGTGGTGGTGGATGGTTTAGTCTCCTAATAAAAAGTACCCATCTCCTTCTTGAGTTCCTCTGGACAGCTGACTTGGCCTTTCATGACACACCTGCTGTTTCATTTGAGCTCCTGCAGTTCATTAAATGCACGGCAGTGGTTTGTGCGTACTCCAAATCATTTGGCTGCCTGAATACTTTTTTAAATTGCCACAGGACTGGTGAAGAAAGCATTAAAAAATGCAGCTGGTGTAGGCATTTGGCAATCACTAATGATTTAGTCTACTTTCCACCAAATGCTTCACTTGTGGGAAATTACGCAATCGTGACATTCTTGTGATCAGAAATTAATTTATTTATTTATTGTGAGTTATTTGCATTAAATGAGTGCCTGTTTTTGGATATATTCTGGACACAATGAGAGGGGAAGTGATTACACTCTTTACATTCTGGAACTGTCCTTGGATTGTAAAAGTCTCCAGATACCCTTAAGTCTTGCTTTTCCCTGCTTCTGGAGAACTGCAGAATTTTTCTGCTACAGAAGTTTTTTTGCTCCTTCATACTTTGAAATCTGGGATGCTGAGATTTGCCAGAGTCATTATTTATGGGGGGTTTTTTGTTGTTTTTGGGTTTTTTTAAATAAAGGTGTATTGGAAGCTTAAATAACCTTAGAGATAGCCCAGGAGCAAAGGTTTTAGAGGACAGACACAAGCTGACCTTACTGAGAATTCCCAGCTATCCATCCTCAAACCTCTCTGGGTTTCCTGTTGGGATGCACAGTTAAGTTGCGGGGGGGGATAAAAAGAGTATAAGAGATGCAGCCTTCTCTTCAGCTGATTTTTCTTCCCCGCTCCAGGGGCATGCAATGGGAAAGTCTGTTCAGTTCTTCAAAGATTGGCAGGATGGAGTCTAATAAACAGTTTTTTCTTCTCAAGCATGTTTATTGAGGTTTTAAGTTTACAAATTTCGTACAAGTGCCATTAGTGGCCTGCAGAACACTGTGCTGTTAATGTGTCTGGCTGTTCCAAATCTGTCATGTCCTTAATGTATCTGAGGACTAACTCTTGTTTGTTTTTTCTTTGTTTCCACTCCTCACCAGGCGTTTTTCACACTTGCACGGGACATTATGACAAAGCTCAACAGAAAAATGGTTTGTATTTCCAATTAGCGTAGAAGCTACATCCAGTGAGAGCACAGCTCTAATAATTGGCTGAGTAGCAGCCCTGCCAGAATCTCCTGGGGATTACAGTAGTTGCTAGATCAAATCTGAGCAAAGAGTGATTTCTCACACTTTATTACACACCAGCGCAGGACTGGTCCTTATTTTGCGTGAGCATTAACATCAGGCAGCCTGGAACTGATGTGTCCTGAAATGTAGTGGGATCCTTGCTTTATTACATAGCCTCTTGTGCAGCTAATACTTGAGCTCTGGATTGTTAGGGAAATGTTTATTTTTAAAAGAGACAGTTTTATCCAGTGAGTAACAGAGTCTGCGTAACTGAGGAGCTCAAGTTGCAACAACCTTCTCCTCTGGTTATTGCCTTGCAAGGGGAAGAAGTGGGGAGGGAACCATAGGAAAGCTGGGCACACTGTTTTCTGCATTTTATGATGTTGATGTTCTTTTCTCTTCCAGAATGACAACAGTTCGTCGGGGGCAGGTGGGCCAGTAAAAATAACAGAAAATCGATCTAAGAAGAGCAGCTTCTTTCGATGCACGCTACTTTGATGAACTTCTAATGATAGACTGCAGCACACTTAGAACCTTTTCTGCTTCTTTGAAAGCACAGGGTCACAAAGCCTCAGAAATAATACCACCAAGCTGCTGCTGAGAGCTCCATTGAACGTAGACTGCGATACACAAAATACCAAGTGGATTTTGCTCACTAAGCCTATTGACCTGTCAGGCTCTTCTTTCTCAGATATGGAAGCTATGAAGTGGAGACACAAATGCAAGAGTTAACCTGTTTTCCTTTTTTACTTTCTGTTTTATTGCCTGTTGCAAAAGCTGCTATGTTTCTTTTAACTTTGCACATCCATATTGGCCTCTTACTGCCTGTTACAGCACAATCTTACATTTGTATTTGCACAGTTTGACTTGTAAGTAAATTCTAAACAGATTTGTGCAGGGTTTTCTTTCTGTTTTTAAACAAATTTATTCTCAAGCAGAAGAGCCAGGGGAAAATTAAATCTCACTTCCATTATTTCTATACTTGTGGCCATGCAGTATGGATGTTGTCGCTCTAGTGATGAGAATTACTGTAACAATTGGCATTTAGCAATTTCTATGGATTTTGTTCTTTTAGATGCACAAATCTGTTTATGCAGAAGCTGTGGCTTCTATTCTGAATGTAGTATGTTGCTTTTCTCTCTTTACCAGACTTAGCAAAGTTGTGTTCTGAATTACCAGTCACTGTCTGATTCACAGATGCACCTTTCAGTTATTTGAATAAACACAGTGTCTTTCCTCACTTAACTTCCCTTCGTTAGCTCAAACTGCACCTTTTTGTGTCTCTGATGAGGAATTACACTCTGGAGTTGAAATCATCGTCACAAATTGGCCTCATCACTATCACTTAAGTGGCTTGTGGAAGCTGAATGCATGAGTCTTGAGTAACCTCTTTGGATTCACTTGTTCAGAAATGACTGCTTCTAAAGGTGACTTCCATTTCTACTGTAACTCTAAGGTAGTTGTTAACATCTGTAATCACTGACCCTTGACAACAGAGGTGTCCAAAACCAGCTTCCTGGGCGGTTGCTAAAGTGTGCCCAGCTTTGGCCCCGAGGAAGCCGTGGCATTAGGGCTATAATGTTCTCCTAGTTCTGCAGTTAATGCTGAATGTGTGTCTGGTCTGCTCAAGCAGTTATTTTTTCATCACTGGTCCAGTGACCTAGACTGTTAGAAGCAGCGGTGAAACATAGTTGCCTTTTTTACTCAACTGAGCATTGTGTAACCTAGTCTTTGTTCTACTACTTTTTTATTGTCTTCTGGAAAAACTTCCTCGATGAGCAATTTAAACAGGTGCTTTAGTTCTGTTGGTGTGCCAAACGTGGACCATTGTGAGCTTTAAGTACGAGTCTGTGTCCAGCCTGGTTGCTGTTGGGGGATAGGTGTGTTCTGTCACTGTCAAAGTCAGCGTCTGCTTTTGCTTCGCTTCTTGGCTGGAGTTGTAAACAGTGAGTTGGTCGTTACCACAGATAACCACTTCATTTTGTTGTGTCACGTACTGGATTTGTCATCTCGGGGTCTGTTCTGAATATTTTGGAAGGGAACAGGCCGGTAGTGTTAGATTTAAAGCTTTTGATTTTAGCAGGTTTAACATTAGTAGCAGGTTCCATGAAGTTCTAAGTGGTTATTGACCTGTCCCCATGTGTAGTTTGCTAGAAGTAGTTATTGGAACTAGGTGGTGGATCTCATAAACTGCTGTTGCTGCACTAGAACAGAGAAACCTTCATGGCAACAAGGTTTAGTGGAAAAGCAAAGCAACCCTAACTGCTCTGTTGTCTACCCTTGATGTTTTTCTCGGACAGGCTAAAGCAGTTATGTTTTCTGTATGGTTAAAAAAGTGCTTCTATACAGAAAGTGTTGTGACACCAATTATGAATGTTGTTTATTTTCAGTAATTTACCTCTGACTTATTTGGTGTCGTAATACTTTGATTTTTATCTCAGGGGTTGTCTGCAAACCAAAACTGACATGTTCTGTGTTTGGCACTGTTTACAGAATGCTTTGTATTGTTTTTTCCTGTCCTCGCTGTGTGGTTAAATGTCCATTCAATTATTAGTCTCCATGAACTTCCCTTTGAAAGAGCCTGTAAGTAGTAGAGTCTATGAAGTGCTTCTTGAAGCAGCAGCGAATTGGGGTATCTGCTCTGTATGGGGAAGGGTGGGAGGGAGAAAAAAAACTTGCTATTTTCTTACATTTAGCTGTGCTAAACTGTACATAAATGTGAGGTAAGACCATAGGAAATTCACTTTATGCATGAGAAAGTACTGCAGTAAATATTTCACTTTGCTTATTGTTCATGTACAGTTCATCTTTTTCTATTTGTAGAAGAATTTAATGCAATTTTCTTGTCATCTGCTGAAACTGAAGAATTCTAATTTCATGTGGTCTTATGGATAAGGTAAAATGCAGATTTCTTTCTTTGTGTTTTTGCCCCACCCCCACCCCCCAACACTTCTCTGGCAGTATTAAATGGCTGAGTGGCTGCACTTTATCGGTGTGCTAACTTTGGGTCAGTGTAGACCTTCCTGTGTCTGCCCTGCCAGCTGTGGAGAAACGTGTCCTGTCCCTTGGCGTGGGCTCAGCTCCGTTGGACTGCGATCTTTTAGCTGTGTTTGCCTTTAGAAAGCGGGTGCTGATGATGGGATGTTCTGCCTGTGCAGCAGGTGCTGGGTATTACAGGCTTTTCTAATACCACCGTGATTGTTCTGTGCAGTCTCTGTTGCTACTTTGCTCAAGACCATATAATCTTAAGTTTTGAAGGACTCTTTAACTATACCTCAGTCAACTAGTCAGTGCTCTAGTGCCCATTAGAATGAAAGTCATATAATTATTACTCATTAAGCAGCAAATGTATTTCTGTTTTGTTCCAGAAATTGCCATTAACCTTTCAGGAAAGCAGACATTCTTTGGTGGATTTCAGTAAAACAAAAATGCTACTTGTGCTTTTGGAGTTTTAGGAAATCTTTCCCTCAGCCCCATGTCTGTGCACTATATCTTGACCAACATTTTCCTAAATGGTTTTAAAAAAAAGCCAAATGCAAAACAAACTGGTCTCAGCGCTTTGCAGTTTTAGCTTTCAGTCTGTGCTCGGCAAAACATGCACAAGAGGTTTTTGTTGAGTGTATATAGAATATTTTATTTACTTTTTGTCTGGGAGTTCTATTATTGCTAAAGCTTAAACCACTCATGAAACTTAATGCAGCTCACTTTTCTCTTTGGGGGACAGTCTTAAAAGTGCTGAGTGACCTTTCAGACCTGTAGTTCTTTTTACAGAAAGTATTTCCCATTGTAAGTACCTTTCCCATAACTCGTCTGCTGAAGTCAAGTGAATTTTGTGGATCATTCTCACAAGTGAATAAAAGAGTCTTGAATGTACATATCACATTAAAATATTGTGAATGCATAATGATTTGAAAGTACATGAATAATATGTAAAATGCCTAAATGTGTTATTTGTGAAAATGCATCTGTTATTTGGTTATCTGTTAATGTAATGGAATTTTTGCAATGTTAAACTTGTTAAGGATTGGTCTGTAGGTGATAATAGGTCTTTTTTCTCCTCCATTCACTGAACTGCTTATACCATTCTCATTCTTATAAATAAAAAAACGTATTTCTATCTTCCAAAAAAGCAGGATTTACACTGATTTTTCTTGTTTCTGGTGAATTTAACTATTTTAGTGCATTCCTATGGCCTTACGGACATTTTTGCAAATAAAACTTCAATTACTGTTATTTTAATGCTATATAGCCACTAAATTGAGAATAAAAAGTATAGTCCTTGAGAAAATGCTTAATTTTGAAATAGAAGTGTTCTACTGTGTGTTTTTAAGCACATTTTACCTCTGATATAAAGGTGTAATGTGAAAAGCTCCTGCAGATAAAAGTGAACTTGTCATGTGGTTAACTTGTAAACCTAACCATTAATTGTGTATTGATGTATATAGACAAAAAAACCCAAACCCATCCCCTAAAAAAACCTTCATAGTCCAATAGTTTTATTATTTCATGTGAACTTTTTTACAACGTGTGTCTCAAATAAAAGTTACGTAATGAAAAGCACTTGGAGTATTTTGTATGAAATATTCCACATAGTTTTTATACAGTTGGCATCTCCACTCCAGTTTTTTGATACCTTTGTTGTGGAAAGCTGTCCAGCTGAGCTGCGTCTGTAAAGCTTGGCTCAACTAGTGGTAAACCACAAGGGGTTTTGTATGGCTTTGCTTGACTGTTCTTTAGAGTTGTCCTGAAAAATCCTTTATTCCTGTAGTGATTGCTTAAATCTATTATTTTGATGACCTTCAGTTGCGTAAGAAACCATTTTTCCAGACATGTAGCGTTATGAAATACCCTTTCAAAGTCACTTCTGAGCAGTGACCACAGAGGTAACATGAGACACAATCTCCAATTCGATTAGGAATTATCTACTGAACTAAGCTGTTAACATTTTCTTTTTTGATGTTGTTTTAAATCAGCACTGTGTGAAAGGTATGAGTCTGAAGTAACCTAAGGGACAAGTATCATGAATCAATATAGCAAATATTGATTGTCCAGCTCCCCTCAACGCTGAATATTGAGGGATTTGACAAATATTTTTTAGCTGTTAGTAAAATTACTGTGGTTTGGCAGTAGCTACAATTGGTACAAAAATCAGCCAACCTGAGGAAAGAATGGTTTTGTCTGCCCAAGATAAAAGCAGAGTAGTATCTGAGACATCCAAGTGGGCGCCCTGAGGAATGAGTGGGAAACACATGGATGGCAAAGAGTTTCTGAAGTGTGTCCTTCCTACACAGTGTGTTCCTTTAATAAGCTGTATTTAGCTAAAAGGATGTGTTTTCTCTTTACCCTAAGCAACAGAAAGCTGCAGTTGCATTCTTGTTACACCTCACTATTTCTTGATATTGGTTGGGTTGGTTGTTTCCAGACTGCTTCAGACAGACAACTTTGCTGTGTGAACCTAGGATCAGTTGTTTAAACATTATCTTGCTTGATCTGAACTGGGTTCAGATGCTCAGCAGTCCTTAGGTTCTCACAGTCGTTAGTGACATTTTAAGTACATTTGTATTCTGCATTTGTTAAAAGGAAATAGCAGGCATACTTACACTACATAAAAATGGTGATTTATTGCAGTTCCTGGGTCTATTTTTGGTTGCAGACTAGCAATTACGATACAAATATGGCACACTTGTAGTTCAGAGGCAAGTTGTTGGTATACATGTAGAATGTACCCAGCTTTAAATGGCCTGTTTCATAAATTACTCTTTTGCCAGCTTGGCTCTTTAGAGTTCTTGAATTATACCAAAGGCGTCAATACAAGATTTCAAAAGACTTCTTTAGAAAGATTCTAAGCTTCAAGAGATACAGAAATGCAGCTTTTATCTTGTACAAGGTTATTCTTGCTGTCTGGAGGTTTAAAGAAAGGGCATGGCAGGGAATGCAAAACGTACTGAAAAGTTGTAGCGCTCTTGGATGTGTTGTAGTTGCTTCAAAAATTTTTTACTGTCTTCAGCAGAGCACATCAGCAGTAAGGTGCTGGTGTGAACAAATGCTCCACAAACTCCTCTGAGCACATACTCAGTACATACTGTTAATTCAGTTTGTGAAATAAAGTTGGAAGTTTAGAGCAGGATATGAACATTTTTCCCCATCTGAGGAATTAACAGGTTTAACGAATTGTGGAAAATGTGTAACTTAAACTGCCACTGAATACATTGCCTTCAAAGTGACCAAGAACGCTAAACATTTACTAATTTCACTCTACTTAGTCTTAAATACCTTCCTTGACTAGATGACTGAGATGACTTGCTGCAGTTGTGACCTTTTCTGCTTGTGCCACCACTCTGAAGGCGTGTCCACGACGCAGCCCTGACTGGTGTCCCAGGGCCTTGTGTTGGGCACTGGTGTCTCAGACTGATGGACTTGTTTCAAAATGGGGTTTGATTTCTCAGGGGCACATTACCCTCGTGCTCACTGACCTTTCTGCCCTGGTTTAACACCTTTGCAGAGCAGCACAAAGAGGTGATGCTGCTGTGACACACACCTTGGCCAGGAGCTGGGGGGATTGAGGGCTGCTGTGCTGGCACTTCTCTGTTGCATCCTTACTTCCAGACATACCTTTGTATGCAGTGTGCTCATCGCCAAAGAAAAGTCGAATGTTTAATTTATTTTCATGTTGATCCTTATTATACTTCTTTTTTTTCCTCTCCAGGCACCGTAGGACCTAACTAGCTCTGGTATGTGTTCTAGATGAAGGACAGAACTTCTGCAAGAAGGCTGAACAAGTTCTGTCCCTGTCTAACGCTGCCAAACGCTGCTTCTGAGCTTCCTCACACAATGACTTTGTAAACCTCACATTTATGCACTGAACCAATAAAACATAGGGGGAAAAGGCAACCGCGTGTGTCTTACATACTGTTTGTGTGTAGTTTTCCTGAACAGCACTGGTAAGTGTACTTGAAATTAGGGCACCGCTGGGCCTGCTCCGTCTGTCTGAGGGGAGGGGAGGAAACAACCCTGGAGCCCTTTCCTTTCCCTGTGTCCGCGCTGAGGGATCAGTGAGACCCCTGAGCCCTCCCGGGGGGATCAGCGAGATCCCTCAGCCCTCACGGGGGAAATCAGCGAGACCCCTCTGCCTTCACGGAAGGATCAGCGAGATCCCTCAGCCCTCACGGGGGAAATCAGCGAGACCCCTCTGCCTTCACGGAAGGATCAGCGAGATCCCTCAGCCCTCCCGCGCCCGCCTCGCCTCCCGGCGACAGCCGCACGCCCGGGGCAGCGAAGCCCCGCCAAGGGCGGCCGGGGCTGAGGGCGCTCCGAGCCCCCGCCTCCCTGAGATGGCGCCTGCGGCTCCCGCCCCGGCCCCTCCTCAGACGCTCCTGCGGGGCCGCCCCGCGCGTCCCCCCGGCCCCGGCGAGGGCTGAGGGCGCTGTGGAACATCTGCCCCGGGAGCTCGGCCCGGGCTCCCCACAGCGATTCTCGATGGCCATGAATGTCCCCAGCGCCGTGTCCCGCGGCCTCGGTCCCCCCTGGGGCAGTGCCGGGGGTGCCGGCGCGGGCTGTGCCTGGGGGAAAACACAAGGATCCGTGCGGCGGTCAGCGAGGTTTGGGCACTCCTGGGGCGTTCCCGAGGGAGCTCCCAGTGCTGGGTCACAGGGAAGGGCACGGCCGGGAGGGCTCCCGGGGCTGTGCGGGGGCTCGGTCTGCGCCCTGCGGGGGTGGCCGGGGTGTCCCACCGGGGTGTCCCACCGGGATGTCCCACTGGGGTGTCCCACCGCGGTGTCCCACCGGGGTGTCCCACCGGGATTCCCGAGAACCTTAAAAAAAGCCTTAGAAAACACACTCAACCAGAAGTCCTTTTAGAAGCTGGCCCTGCTCTTCTGTGTTTTCTTACACGGTGTGATTACGCTGGGTAGTCCTTCCTCTGACACTTGTGATGTAGTTTGCATAAATGGGCAGGGTTATTTAACTGGTTTTTAACCACCCCGTCCACATCAGAGGTGAAATTGCTAGTTTAAATTTCTCTTGAAATTAAAAAACAGTTTCTCGCCATGGGAAATGCTCTCTTCTTTAGCATGTGCTTCTTTTGCGGTATTTGCTCTGTAAATCTCCAACCGATTTATTTGCCTCATGGTGATCCTTAGTAGGAATTTCAAATGCTAGTGGAAAATGCAGTATGAGTAACAGTTTTTGGGGTTTTTTTTCCCCCCTCCTCTTTGATTCAGGGGCTTTCCATCTGGCTGCTCTCCCTGCTTCCCTCCGCTGGGTGGTCTGTCGGTGTCTGGTGGGAGCCATCGAGCATCGCTGTGAAAAAATGCGCTCGTCTTTGGGGTGGGGTTTTCTGTGCTGCTCCAGGAACGATTCTGCTTTACCTGTGACGGATTTTGAAGTAAGTCACATGGTATTTCTTACTCACTGAAGGTTGCCGAAGCGTGGAATCCCGTTGGACAAACAGCTAACACTATTTAATATCAGCGGTTCTCCTGTGGCGACATAATTTCTCAAGTGTTAGTTCAAATAATAGAAAACAAAATAATTGGAGTCTTAAAGCAAAGAATAAAACTTATGAACTTTAATTTTAAAATTTGTTTGTATGATGCAAATTGGAGATCAAACACAACTAATAGGCTTAACTCTATTAATTAACCTTTGAACTTTCTTCCATAGAAAGGGCCACCTTTTGGAAAGGAAGAGAATTTAAAACAAAATTTATAATTAATTTATCAAATTTTCTTATGAAATTTCCTGCCTTTTTTTTTTTTTGAGACATACAGTGTCCTGAACCTTAAATGTTAGTGAAGTCCCTTATTATTAGGCTTTAAGTAGAAGAAATTATCATTTACCCTTTTAATTGTAGGGAGCACTTTAGTTTTTCTCTCTTTAATTATGTAACTCAGTGACTTGAATATTAGTGTTTCAAAAGTTTAGTGCAACCAACTTAAAGACAAATTGCAGCTACTCCTACAATGGCATATTTGTTCATGTTTTCTCCTTGGATTACTTGCATGCCTTTTCCTTCAGGGTATTCGTAGAAAATTCTAGGATGAGAAGATACTCTAACATGTCTTTTCTTTATTTTACTGATTTTTATTAGGAGAAGTATTTGCTGTTTCACTCCCATGACTGTGTCTGTAGCTGAGGTTGGAAAAGTCATAATTTCAGATGGGAGTTTGTGGACTTCCACTGTGTTTGTGTTTGTGATGAGTGGAACAAGTGACAATTTTTATTAATTATATCCCTTGTATTTGCAAGTGAAGTTTTTTTAAAAAACCTGCTTTTTGAAAATTGTACAGGCTTGTGTAAAAAATTAAAGTGAGCTCTGCAGGTGTTCTCAAAAGACTGGTTACAGGAGTCCCATTTCTACTGTGCCAGCTGAAAACCTTTCCTGCAGGAAGAAATTTCAGCTTGGGCTGAGATCATTTTGAAAGAGGAAGGACAGTCTGTTCAAATTCATCTTTCTGTTCTCTGCTGGAGCTAAAATAGGGGTCTGTTTGGTGAAGTCATTCATAGAAATAGAGAAATAATTTGGTCTGGGCCAGCTGCATTTGTTCAAGCTAGTGGATGAAACTGTTTAACCTGGTGCCTGCCCTAGAAATATCCAGGAAGAATTTTATCCGTATGTTCTTGGAATATGGTCCGTCCCTGTAGGAGCTGGGAGCAGCTTGCTCTTCTGGTATTTTCCTGATGAGGTTTATTCCTTGTCCTTGCTGAAGGCTGCAGCAGCACGGAGCAATGCCAGCCCTCCTGGCTGCTGCTTCTCTTGGTGGCTTTTGACCCTGCTACAACAAACAGTTAAGCTAGTTTATCTTGGTTTTATTAGGTATAGGTGCTATTCTTTGCCCTGCCATAGAGCTATAAATAAGTGAGGGGCCAGCAGAGCTACAGTTCACTGTCATGGTCTTGACAAAGTGTTTTCAGCCTCTCAGCAGGTAAAGAAATACAATTCTCTGATGATATAACGTCAACATGTCCTGCTTTTTAGGGAGAGACACCCTTAAAATGCAGAGTGGTGGGGTTTTCTAGAGACCTAACTTCTCTAGAAAGCAAGAAACTGTTCTTTGTATTTATTAAATACACAGAGAAAGCAAAAAATGAAGGAGGGAACTGGTGAAAAACGTCTGCACAACTTCCTTTCCTCTTTCCCTTTTTGTGCAGCAATTCCAAAAGGAAAAGCCCTCCTCCAGAGTCCTGCAGAGGGCACAAAACTTTGTGTTGAGAGAAGGATTACTAAGGGTTTTTTTCAATATATTCCTCTAAGAAAATCACAGAGGAAAAAACATAAAACGTAGCAAACATTTTAGCTTTTGTCTGTATTTTTCTAGTGGATGACTTCCTAGAGGATTTTATAAAACACCTGCAATCTGTACAGAAGCAGCTAAAGCTAAGTGCTGTACAAACAGCTTAGAAATGGTCTGTGCTGGCAGATTTCAGGCAATTTGCTGGAAAAGTGAATCAGGAACATAGAGTTTTAGGATCATGATGTCTGTGCAAATATGATGTGTGATTATTAATTGAAGGGGATGCTGCCTTACTTGATTTTATCAGTGAAGAATGAGGTGCATCCAAAGTGACTCGATTTTTGTTCATGAATTTTGACAGCTGTGTGTGTGATCATTAAGTCCTTGATAAGCCACTGTTGCCGTTGCTTAAAAAGCATTTGGTTTTCCTGGGAAGACATTTGGGACAGTAGAATGTGACTATTGCATTCATATTGTATGTGCCTCCAGAAATATTTTCGTTTACCGAAGACAATAGGTAAATAGTCTGGTACAAAAATAATCCCTGAGTATAACACTTGACTTTCAAGTCCTTGTTCCATAGTAAATGTTCCAGCATTCATGATTATTTTTACATTTCCTCTTGCTATTGTTTCCAAACTTCACCATATAGTGTTGGGAGGAAGTAAAAGAAGTGGCAACTTTCCTGTCTTGGCTTTCTCATGTCTAAGTCACTAGATGGTGCCATTTCACTTCTAAGGAATCAGAAAACTGTCTTACATATTATTTTTGGTAACAATTATTAGCTATGTTTTTTAAAAGAAAACAATTGGACTTAGGAGTCCTTTTTTTGAAACCATCACTTTTTTTTTCCTCTGAGGCTGTGCAATATAGATGTTTTGATCAAATAAAACCAATGTATTAATAATAATGTGCAAATATTTAAAGTTCTGTTCCTTTAAATTGTCACCAACTTTGAGTTTTATATTCATTTGCACGTTTTACTGATGTGACAATGAGACCTCACTTAATACAAACACGCATTTTAAAGGTAGAATTGTTGGAGGGTCTTTTCCTCCTGACCTCTAGGTGATTGTCTGTAGCTAATGTGAATTATGAGACACATATTCCTTCAGCTGAGGCAAAGTGGTTTCCTTGCACTGGCAGTTGTTCTGCATTTCTCTGTGTACTCAGAACTGAAAAGAAGAGAGTCACCAGTGGCTCCTTTGTGTCCTGGGATACCACAGAAACTTTGTGCAGTTCCAGGTAACATGCTAGAAGTTGTTCTTGCAACTGTGGTTTCCTAATTAGACATTAAAAAACTGGTCATTGGGTGTATTGTCACAATTAAGAGTTTGGTACAAGTGCTGGGTATTATTTCCAAGTTTAACCACTTCATTTTCTGTTTAGCTGCTCAGAAACAGGCTTCCAAAACCATTTTTGCAAAATGGCTTTGACACTTTTTTGGTGAGAATGGCAAAGTAGGACTTAATATTCACAGGAATGCTTCTAATTAATGAAATGACTTCTTTTGAGAGATCCCAGTATTGGGTTGGACTTGCTGGCCATCAGACTTTTCTCAGTGAGAAATGATGTTCTAATTAAAGTACAGGGAATTTGAAGTCTCTCTGTGAGCATTTCCTGTTGAATATGCAGCCAAAACTGAAACAAGGTGTCAGATTTTACTTTTCTGTAATATTCTGGTTATGTGCCATTTTAGAAGTGTAGAACATATAAATATTGCCTTATATATATATTGTGTGGGAGGTTAAGCTCCAGTCTATGTTTTCTAGTGATGAAGGAAAATGTCTTTTTTTAAGTAGAAGTAAAACCCAAGGAAAATAAAATAAAATGAAAGTGTTAGTAAGGTTTAAATATTTCTTGCAAAGTAATAATAAACCCCCTTCCATCATCTTTTTTAATTTTTATGTCCCAAACTGTATTTGTGTTTAAAAATGCCCCCACCACAATAAAGTCGTAAGCTGATTTTTCAAAATATGCTCATTGTGTAAGAATAACTATTTACAGGGGGTTTTTTGAATTTCAGAAGTTTTAATTACTTGCAGATAATAAAAAAGCAGTGGTTGGTGGCGGTGCTGGTTGTTCTGAGCCACCTGATGGCATCAAGCCTTCTGAGTTCACCAGTTTCATTTCCTTAAGGTCTTGACAGCAGGGGAAACGAAAAGTGGGGTAGATTATCAAGCCCCTACACTGGTGCCTTCTTGCCTTTAGGGAAGGGAAAAAAATCAGTGCTTGTTTCCTTTATAACTTGGTTTATTGTCAGGCAGCAGTTTGAAATGCACAGCTCAAAGCTCCCCATGGGTACCACACATCTGGGCATCGTAATTTTCACCTGGAGCTTCCTGCAACAGTCAGACAAATGATTCAATATGAAATTTATATTCTTAATTAAGGGTAACAGGTTTAAAATCGAGGACTAGGCCTTCAACTTAGATGAGAATTAGTGTATTGATCTTGCTGTAAAAGTAATGAAAATAACATTTTACTTCAACATAATAAGCTTTGCCTAGCAAAACTACTCCATTTTCTTTCCACCATTTTAGCTGAAGAAGACTTTTTTTCTCCCCCCAAAGCTTCTGTTTTTAATCTGCTTTTTCAGAAGTTAAAATTGGCTTTCATTGGGCAATAACTTTTAGGTGTATATGGTAAAAATAATCCTTTGGGGTTTGTTTTTGTACATCAGAGATGATACACGTGGAACTTTTTGTGACTCGGTGCTCCCTCAACAAGTTTTGAAACACATTTAGTTGTCCAAGGTATGTTGCACTGTTCACAGTGGGGAAAATGCAAAAATAAGGTATTTATCATGATCCCACTGTACTCACCTTTTAGCAGAGCAGCCCCAGGAAGGGATGGAAGGGGAGCTCCACACCCCTTGTGCCATCTAACTCCTTCACTTCACTGGCTTATGTTATTTATTCTTCATTTCTGCTCTTGGAGGCTCAAAAATGGGTCATTCCATTTAAAAAGAAGTGGATTGAGATTTTTGTAACTTGGTTTATTATGGTAACATGGCGACGGCATCTGTCTTTCTGATCATGCCTGGTTTTGTCCAGACATCTGAAATATTGTGCATGTAAGAATGTCCTGGAAACTATTAAAAAATGTGATACTTTAATAGGGCTATGAAATGACAGTAGCTACAGAGCCCAGAAAACATATGGGTTTGGATTCTTTCAGCTCAGGGACCACTGGCAGTGCAAACTGGTAACACAATATTAAAGAAAAACCAAACTGCCCGTGTGTTTGCGCTTTCCAAGGCAGCACGGATTTCATAGGAGGACTCCACACAATTAGAGGGTGTTACAAGTGGGAGTAGCAGGAATATGATTTGTGTGAATCCCTCTTCTTTTGCTTAAGTTCGTTCTTTTGCTTAAGAAACAATTGTGAATGAGGCATTTTCTGCCTGAATGTGTGTGGCCTGTTTGCTTTGCTGGTGCTGTGAGAGTTTGCCTTGGCTGAGGTTTTTATGCTTCTTTTTACAGGTGTCAAGGATGTTGCCTGCAAAAGAGAGTGATCGATGGATGTTTTTAATCAGTTGAGCTGAAGATTAAAATACACAATAAAATGTTACTTTTCAAGAAGAAACAAGAGAAACCAAAGAAAAAGCGTAAAAATTTATTATCTAATCTTGTGTGTGAACACCTTTATTCAATCAGTAAGTAATGCTCCCCATAGCACAAAACTGCTGCTTTTTAAATAATTTCAAACATTTCAACAAGATGACCTTTATGTGTTTGTTTATGTGAGATAAAAATGCTGGAATATGCAGTGTTCTTAGTTGTAAGATTGCGCTCTTAAATTTCGTGTACAGTAAGTAATAAGTTATTTCTCCTGGCACTCAAAAGCTTGCTTTTGACAGTAAACAGTTTTCTTGGGGATGGGAGGGGAAGAATCTAAAACATTCCATGCTGAAACTGTCTGCATCTGCCTTCTTCAAAGGAGAGAACACACATTATAAGAGTTTATTTGTTTAAAATCTCAGCTGTGGTGGTGCTGCTACTGAATGTAAGATGGCTCTAAGTGTGAAGTTCAGACTGTGGTGTTTAGCAGCATTCAGACCTGGAGTTATTTTAAGAATAAGCCTGTGCTCTGTCACTTCCTCTGTGTGTATTAAGTACAAGCATTTCAGATCCTCACTTTAAATGTCAAATTCAAGAGGAATTCTGCGTGCATTGGGGCTGGGGTGGCTGCACCCTTTTCTTCCTGAAGTCAGTGACATTCCACATGGTATTCAGTGGAAATAGTCAGGCCGATGCTTCTCACCTTCAGAAATGTATAATGAGACTCAAGTATCTAGCTTACAAGGTCTGAAAAAGATAATTTAGATTATTTTCTAGGAATTAAATTACCGAAGTCAGAGAACTAAATCAGCAAAACCATCTACTGTTTAATTGCAGCTATAATACATACTGTAAAATCAATCAGGATTTCACCATTAAATGACAAATCTGCTTAAAAGCAGCAGCAACTGCATTATCTCCACATCATTCATACACACACTATAAATAAGAGCAGGATAATAAGCCAAGATCCTTCTCTCACTCCAGTGACAGTCAGGGCTGGCCTCAATAGCAGATTTGTGAGGCTGTGTGATTGCCTGGAAGGTGAGCTGTTCCTCTAGCAGTAGCGTTTTTTCAGCACTGAGTTCCTGGGTTTAACCTCCATCAATAAGCCTTGTGGCTCCCATTGCATTTACATTTGCCTCTTCCTCCTTTCCAGTTCCACTGGTGAATGCACTGGCATCATTTGCTGTGCTTCTGAAAACTGTATCAGTTCAAACTCCTGTCTCAAATCCAGTTTGCCCTTTATCTTGTTTATATTCAAAATGCTGAAACCAATACCCTGATTTAGCAGGGAAGAGTTCCTGTAGCTTGATGAGAGTCTTCAGATTGGAACACCTGTGGGAAAACCTGTGCTAAGCGAACCGTAAAACTGGAGTTTAGGATTAACTGTTAAATCAATTAAAACACCCAGACTCAGTGAGCAGCAGACATGAAAGGAACGTGGTGAGGAATTCAGCTCAGGGGTATTCACTGATCATATCTCCCTGGAAAAAGAGGCAACCAGGGCTACACAAAACTTTCAGCTGGTACCTGGTTTTAGAACTCTCTTGAGGCTTATCATTAGCCAAGAACAGGAGATGTGTTTCACCAATCCAAAGTAAATCAGTGCTATGAATGAAAAGGGGCTTTTGTGACTGAGCAGGGCATCACATTTTGGAGAGGTCTTCTTCCTCCTTGTACACGGCTGGTTTGTAGATGATTCCTCTGTTGTCCTGCCCTTCCTTTTTGCAGCTAAAATAAAACAAATGTATTAAATAACTGTGATGCCAATGAAGGAAAAGCACCATTAGTTACCTAAGATGGTCCATTATGCATGCATGAGATTATTTTTCTCTGTACCAGTGCAAATGTCACCGTAGCTTATTGTTGCAAATATTTCAGGAGAACACATTCTGCGTGCAGAGTCAACGCAGGATGCAAAGGGTGATCCTGCTGCAGGAAAGTTTTTGTGATCTTAGATTTTTTCCCAGGATTTGGCTTTGTTGGCAAACAGTGGCTAAATGATCTTTTGGCAATACATATTTCTTCCTCTAAAATTATGTGAACTTTGGGACAGGTTTTTCTAAAATTCCATTCTCTTCTTTTTCCTTACTGTTGTAGGAAATATTCTGGGGTTTGTGTTCTCCCTGATTCTCACATACAATTTTCTATTTCCTGGCCTTGCATCTTTTAAGGGTTTACTTCAGCACTGCTCCAAGCAATTATTATTTTGTGGAAAAACAACTGTATATGTTTGCTTTTCACAAAACCCAAACCACTCCTACAATGGCTGAACGGTGGCCACTGTGGCACAAAGGCTGCAGCACGGAGAGACCTTTTAGCCAAATAAACATATTTTGCTGCCAATGAAACAGAATTGCTTTGGAGTATATGATACAGGGGAAATAATGTCTACAGTGATAAAAACGAATCAGAGTTTGTAGGAAGAGATCACCTCTTATAAAAGATCAAACATTACTGGTTTTGGACTCATAAGCACTTCTTGGTGTCAGAGGAAAAATTTGGTTTGACCTCCTATTTTGTGATGTGACAGGCAGACATCTTACCTTCTCTTCTTCAGGAGCCACAAGGCTACTGCGAGGATGGTGAGGACTGCCAGGATGCAGGCTATCACAGCAGACACAACAAAACCTAGCAAGGGAGGGAAAGCAGCCAAAACTGTTAGTAACCTTGACATGAGAGGAGAAGGTTAGTGCCTAAGGGGTCATAACGTTTGCGTTCTGCATCTGCAACTTTCCTGCAGCCTCTTTTGTGATCGTGGAGCGGATAACTTTGTACAGATGTGCACTGGAAGGTCCTGCCCCCACAGCTGGAGCCACAGCTCACAGTGCTGGCAAGTTAGACACACACTGGAGTCACAGCACCAACGTGCACAGGCAGGGAGCTCAGGAAATCTTCATTTTTGTGCTATGACGTATAAGAGATCATAAGAAAAACTAAAGAAGTAAACCCAGGCAAGTAAGGCTGTTAAATTCGATGCCTTTTGTTTTTTCAAGGCACAACACAGCTGAGTGTGGAGAGCTGAAAAGTGATCTGCTTTGCTGTTGAGAACATTGCTTAAAGGCATTAAGGAAGGTAAGAATGAATTCAGGACAGTGGTATGAAGAACTCAGTGTTCCCTAGTTTGCACAGAGATGTTCAGCATTATCATTATAATTCTATATTTGTTAGTGAACTTCATATATAAATTTTTGGTAAAGAAAGGGTTTTTTTTTTTATTTTGGCCTCTCCAAAGATCCTGAAGGTGAGCTGTCTTTTCTTAACTGCATTTTCTTAATTCATTGTTTTTTACATTTTATCAAATGATTGTTTCTCTCTAAGCAACATCAGAACTCTTTCAGAGTCAAACTGACAGGTTTCATATATTCCATCTAAATATTTTCTATTTTTAAATCAGCTGTTGAGAAAACAGAAATGTCAAACCTGGCATTTAACCTTATTCCATTTAACCCACTATTAATTTTAAGTCCAACTGAATGGAAGAAGCTCAGAATCCATGGAGTTGAAGAAGAGTTATTTTACAAAAAGGGAATTTTGTTATAGTAAAGGTGCATCAAATGGACAAGAAAATACACCCCCAAATAGATAAGATAACTGTAGAAAAAAGAGCTTGTAGTTTGAAGAGGAAGGTTAGGGAGCATTTCTGTCTGATGAGACAATCTTACAAAATTTACTGAGTATTTCAGCATGGTACCATAACCAAAACTAGACATGAGTTCCCACTGAACTCTTGGGCAGTGGAAGGTTTGAGCATCATAACAAATTCCAGCTGCATGAATGTGAAGCTGATTTCATTGGAATAGATTGCTGACAGCCAGAACACATTATAAACATATGTGAGTTTTGCTGCATAATCCTTCAAGATTAGAGACTTTTTGTAATGTATTCTTGCTAAGAGTGAGCATGAATTTAGATATTAATTACTGGCATCAGAAATGTGGGTGACTGAACACTTCAGTCATTTGCAATTTTGATGCCAAACACGGGCCAGTGGTGGCCCCGTCTTGTGGCCTCTGTGCTCAGGTGGAGGTGGCAGCCTTGGCTCTGAAAGGGCACAGAAGTTGCTCTGAAAACCTGCTTAGCTGGGCTGTAGGTTTGCACAACTGGACTTCTTTCCCCAAGTTCTGTGGTTGCCTGGCCCAAGCCGTGATTCCCTGGATGGCTTTTCCTTCCCTTCTGCTCAGGTGTGCTCTGTCCCTACCCGTGGTTCAGCTGCACCAGGCTGGGCATTTGCAGGCCCCAACCAGCTGGATGTGCTCCGAGATGGCAACATTCTTTTCCTTCTTTTTATTTTGTCTTTCTTTTCTTTCCCTTTAGGTGAGGGGCTGCACCTGTGAGGGAGCCTTTGTGACTGTGGTGAGTGGAATGTGAGATTACAGGGGCCACGAATACCTTGTCTGAAATGGGTTGGACATTTTTTCTATGGTTCACTGATAGAGTCAATGACCTTCTGTAATTAAATGTTGTTGGACTGAATGGGGTTTCTATTCAAGGAGCACTGAGCAGTGTCTTTCATAGCCATAAAGACTAGTTCTTGGGTAAGAACAGCAGCATGGGCAATAAGCCACACCATTTAACTCTGCTAAGTCATGCCAGCTTTAAAGAGGCATTGAAAATGCTTTTGTAGCTGGTGTCACTTCTGCATGGCAGCCAAATAATGTGGCTTAGCAGAGGGAGAGCCAAGTGTTATTATTGGGTTTGGCACTGGTTCACAGCAACAGTTTTGAGAAAGTCACATCTGGGTCAGATTTCCCCCCATGGATGGAAATAATTCTTACACTATTTCTGTGAAGTGTTTGGAGATTCCTGGATGAAAATATAGTGTCTGATTTTCAGTTACTGGGAGCATGGATTGTAACTCTCTACCTTCTACTTTTAAGTACTGAGTGTGATTTACTGAGAGAATATAGTCAGGTGCTGAAAAGTCAGCTTAAGGAACAGATGGAAAAGCGCATTTCTGATTTCTGACTGACCAGTCTGACTCAGAAAATCACTGGCTCATGGGTGTGGTTAGGAATCAACAACATACCCCTGCCAAGTCCACCGGGTATATTGAATTTTGATAAATTGGGGGGGTAGAAAGTGTAGCAGCTCACTCTGGAGCTTCTGTTACTTCAGAAAGTGTTTCTGCAGTGGCATTGCTATAGAATTGTTTGCTATTGTCTGTGTGTGGATCTAAGGACCCTGCAGAGGAAACCCTCACCTCAGAAACCTGGCAGCTGTGTTGCAAATCCTGATTCTGCTAGTTAAAAATCTTTGTACATAATCTGACTTGAGCAGAGATTTGAAGGCAATCCACAAAAGCAGAAAAAGGACTGACATGCTCCAGTTCTTTATGTCTTTCACTATCAGTCGTCTTTTAGTTTACTCAAAATATTATTTGTACAACTAGTACCAGTTTGTATATTAATCGTGGGGCTGTTGAGGATTGTTGATAATTTGGTAAACTCATTATTTTTTAATGTATTTTGTGCAATTCTCACTTTAAATGAGATTAAATTGAGGCATTGTTCTACAGCCGTTATATTCTGCAAGTGGTTGCATAGGAACTTGATAAGAGGTATGAAGGTAGAATAGAGTATTGTGATTATGGCTTTATATAGTGTACAGTGAGAAATCAAGGAACAGAACCAGCCAAATCCCAAATGTGGAAGGGTCTGTCTGCAGAGGGGAATGGCAAGAACAGTGACTGCAGTGTGTCTGCAGGGAACTGCCCCCGCAGTGGCTGCTGTGTGACATTTCCCAACACAACTCCTGTGCGTTCTGTTCCTTCACCTAAACAGTGAAGAAACTGGCAGGCAAAGGTGAAATGATGTCCTAACACATTTTATTAATTTGAAAGTTTACTGCTTGGCCAATCTTTTCTGTGAAGTCTCCTTTTTCTTTTAGAAATCTTTTACTCTCAATTTCAAGCAGCAGAGGGGCTTGCCTTGACTCATCTGCCCTCAGTGGGTGTGCCAGCTTCACAGATGCCTGAGAGCATTTGTTTGCAAGACAGCAAAGAATTTGGAACAACACATTTTGCACTAACAATATACTCCAGCGCCTTCCTGTGGGTCCAGCTCAGCTCCTCACTCACCACAGATGCAGACTTTTGTGCAAATCCCCCACCAAACCTATGCATTGCCATTGTGTAACCCTGAATAATTAAGCTTTTAAATCAGTTCTTCCTCATAAGATGACCTTTTTTTTATATTTGTAACACTGGATCATACAATCCAGTGTTATGAATTATTTGTCAAGTTTGAATTCCTCAAGGACCTTGTGTGATTTCCACAAAACAGTGTCCCTGAAAGGCAGAGTTGTGATTCCCTTTAACTGTGTGGTCTGCATAAAACCAAGCCTGACACTGCTGAGAACCAGCAAATATCAGTGGTGAGACAAGGCCAGCTTAAGCTGTTCAGTGTTTGTAGTGACAGCAAATACTTCTGCTAAGCATGAGAAGGCCAAATGTGTTTTTCTTCTTTTGCCTCCTTGCCTTTGATCAGAAGGGTTGCAGGTCTTTCCTGACACTCATTGTGGAAAAAATAATTCTTATGTACTCTGTGAGTACCTTATTCTTGTACAGCTGCCCATGCAACAATTCAGTAAAAGGAAAGGGAACAAAGGGATCTGCTGGAAAATGAGATTGCTGTATTTCTGCAGTGGTACAGTGCAACGGCACTGCCACCTCAGTATTTCAAGTGTCCCCAAATGACTGAGCACTGTTTCTTTGCACAAAAACATTCACACAACTTACCTTCACGGAAGGAGATAAAAACCAGTCTTTCGTGAAATTCCTGAACGTTCCTGAAGTTATCCACCATTTCCAGGGGCTCTGGGTCGTCCCTCTCCGTGCAGTACATGGCTGTTTCCAGGGCCAGGAGCTATAAAGGGAAGCACCCAGGATATAAGGTTCAGCTCCCAGGATACAGAGAAAGCAGTGCCAGGGTATGATCACTGGGAGTGTGTTTGAAATCAAAGGGAAGAGGATACATTAAGTAATACTTAGGTCTTATGTGGCCTGTGAGCCCAAATACAGGATACTGTGTAAGCAGTGAGGCATCTCCAAATGCATACCTGTGTTTTGTTTACATTCTGATAACACTAATCCTGCTCAGTGATTATCTGCCAGGAAACCTGGATGGGAGGAAACATGGTGGACTTTTCCAGCATGTTCCCCCAGCACAGTCTAACTCCTAAGCAGTATTAAAAAATACTTTATGAAAGAACTCTTTACTCTGCTAAATATACGATCTGACAGAGTGGACAAAGGTAAGAATGGATTTTCATAAGGAGAAGCATGCAGTGATTTGGTCAGAGATTTTGATAATAACATTTGCCCCCTGTGTCTATAATTAGGTGGATCAGAAGATAGTGATTGTGAGTTTATTATAGTTTATGTAAGTTGCCACCGAAGAACAAAAGAAGTTAATTAGATGAGCACAAAAAATGTCAGTTGCGAGAAAAACTAGGGGTTCAAGACTGACAAATAACACATCACCTGCTTTTTAGAAACTTAACATCTACCCAACCTGTCATACCTAGGTCAGGATCAAAGTAGCACTAAAACACTTAGTGAGTAGGGTTCAGACATGGAGCCTGAACAATGTAATCTGCAAGTAACTCATGGAAAGTCTTTAAGCAGGGAGTAAGTACATAGTGAAAACAGAAATTAATCTCACTTGACTGTGATATTTTCAAGCTGATACTGTACCAATTGCAATGCTTTTGTCTGTCATTTATTTATTCTGATCAACTGAAAACATGCTAACTGCAAACAGAACGGGATATTGCTTTATGTCACTTCTGTGCTGTTCTTCCCACTTGAAGGGCTTTAGCAACGGCTGTCTTTCAGTTTACAGGAAGATAAGAGAAACCCAGGAAATGAGAGTATGCATTTACTGTTCTTTAGCTGACCCCAAGCAGGGAAACATGTGCTTTATTTAAACTTGCCTGCTCCTGTGAAATTGTAACGGGGTGTCTGAAAACTGTCCAGAGAACGCTGGGGTAGCAGGGAGGAGTCGTCAGGGATCCTTCGTAGCGATAAAACTCATCCAGCCTGGCAGGGAGAAGTTCTCGAACGTTGAAACCAGGCACTTGGACCTTCTGATCTGAAAAAGGGGATTCGTGTTAAATCCTGCATCGTTCCTACACAGGCAGTGCACCAGTGAAGTGGATTTGCTTTTCAGTAAGTAGGATGTTGTCCCTGTTGTATCACTAGGATAGGAAAAATACCTTTTAGCAGGGATGGTCACAGTTTAATAAGCAACACAGCTTTTTAGGGTTTCTATGTACAAATCTTTGTCTTAGATATCAAATAGGAATCCTGTAAGATAAACTGAAGGCCAGATTAACTAAAAGCCACCATGTGCAAGAAATAAGGCCCGATCAGGAGCATGTGGTGCATGGCAGGCATACACTCCTCCAGAAATGCACTGAATTTGGAGGTCTCTCACAGGTTGTGACAGGTTTGCCTGAGGTCTCTGGGCTGTTTCTTCAGCCAGTTCAATCTCCCTCAGGATGGCATCTGATACCCTCAGCCATTCTCAGTGTGATGCAGCCACTCACCCTTGTACTTCACGTTCCGGAAGTGCCTGAAGATCTTTTCATAGGATGGGTTGAAGGGTCCAATCTGAAATGATCACACTGTTAAATACTGCAGTTTGAGTGTGAGTCTGTGCTCCTCTGGCAGTGTTGGCTGGCCTGTCACAAGGCAAGTGTCCCCACTGTCCACATATTTATGTATCAGAGCGACATAAGTGCTTTTATAACTCAAAACACCAACCCTGTCCTCAGAACCACGTTATGCTCCCACTCCCGCGCTGTCAGAGCTGCCTTGTCAAGATGCTGCCGTAACAACAGCAGCGTAGACTTTAGTGTGCCTTTGAAAGCCCCTGTTGGCCTTGCCTGTACAGAGTGCTGTGCAAAAGGAGAGAAACTTTGCAGGCGTAAGTTCCCGACTGACAAGCTTCTCAGATCATCTGCTGCTTTCTAGTCAAAGCCACAGTTTTCCACCCACAAGCATTTTTCAGTCTGCTGCTCCTCTCAGTCCAGGAAGATAAAGGATGACACCACTGGGTCCCACTGGCAAGGGCTATAACTCAACTATCAGAAAAGACCATCTTTTTCAACTGCTACCAGCAGCTTCTCTGTCTAATAATCAGTGTCTTTTTTCATGAATTCTTCAGAGTTGGTGCTTAGCAACTCCTCTGACAACCAGACATAGTAAACTGGTGTCCTCAGATCAACTGCAATAGCCACCAGCTGGCTGAAAGTGTCTCAAAGATCTGATCTCCATCGTTCCTTAATTTGATTTTTAAACACCACTGCTTGGAAATAATCAAAATCCCAGTATTATTCCCTAGCAAAATATAGAATACTCTGACACTTTCCACAGCTACAACTTCCAAATTAACTGAAATTTAACACAAAATTACTGTCAAAATCTTAGAGTTGCTAGGAAGTAAGCTGGGATAACATTAATGAGAGCTTTGTCTGCTAACTAGAACACTTTCACATTTTTGATGGAAATGTGAAAACCTGGAGGTTTGGTTTTCTATGCTGCAGAAAATCCTCACATTTAAAAATTATAGTTGTCTTATTGAGGAGTTTTAATCCTGAAGAAAAGGGAGGCATGTATGTACAAGGTACTAAAAAAAAAATCTGTTTATGGTCATTATTATCTCTGTATTTGGGGCTTTAGAAAGGAAAATTGGAAAGCTGTCCTTCTGTCCTCTTAAAAAGGTCACTGAATGTAAATTTGTTTAAATTGTTTTTTAAATTGTTTACTGTAAACTGCGATTCAAAGAATCTGGGAAGAGAGCAGCATGAAGACTGTGGTTAAATCCTAATTACATACGGTGGTCAAAGGCAGGGCTGTGCCTGCCTGTGCCTCTGCTGTGCCAAAACTGCTCCATGCCACAGCAGTTCTGAGGAAGTGAGCTGGGAATTCACTCTTGCCTCCTGTTTGATAAGCCCTACCAATCATCAGTTTGTAAATGAATGCAAAAATGAATTTAACATAGCTGAAGTTAGTTCACTGAAAAACATGAGGCAATACTCAGAATTCCTCTTTGCTCAGAACGTGTTCCTGTTTTGGTATGTGCTGCTGGAATCTGTCCTTTTACTGGGCAAAGGGGAAAGGAAAAACCTTTATTCTGCCACTGTAGTGTTAAATAAACTAGATAATCTTGTACATTGATGGCTTAATGATTGAAAGCATATTCTAAACAACAACAAAACCCCAAAGGATCCTGCATCCTACCTCGAGGAGAACAGCCAGAACTGCCAGTCCATCCTCCTTGTCCATGGCTGCAGTTACATCTGCGTATTTCTCAGAGTTGTAATGCACAATATGCAGCTACAAAGGAGATGCTTTGTTATGGTAACACGTGGGTCATGCTCACATTTCTGTCGCTCAGCTAAAAAGGACCAACGAAGCCCCCTCAGGACAAGACAATACAGGGGAGTCCTTTAGTGGTTTCTGGGTGTAGGATCCTTTTAGAGAAAAGCAAAAGGAAGTCCCACCCCCAGCCCTGCTGTAGCCAAGTTACACACACCCCACAACCCCCCTAATGAAGAGGATCAGTGACTTCAGCTTCAAAGCATCTTGACTGTAGTACTAGTAAGTTTTTCTGGAAAAAAAACCCAAACCACCTAAACACTTCAATATTTAGAATGCAAACCCCAGTGTTAAAGGTAACTAGAGAAGAAACTGATTCCTAAAGTGCTGTTATGCATGCAAATTATTCTGACTTCCCTTTTAATAATTTTGAGGTAAATATCTGATTGGTACTTCCTATCAAAATCTGTTCCCAAATCCATCAGTTAGGATTAGAAAAGGTAACACTGGATAGAAGAAGGTGAGTAAAGGCAAATAGAGCAGCAGTGTCATGCAGCTAAAAGATATACCTGGTTTACAGAGAAGAATGAAGGTACCAAATATCTTGAATAGACTCAAGAGACCTTGTTCCAGCTCTGAGTGTAGAGCCCAAGTTCTAAGTCCCTGACTTAACGACAGTACATCCGAGTGCAGCTTTTTTGAGGTGCACAATCCATTTTTCAGTATGTACCCAGATCTTAGCAGCCTTTTACAGCCACTTTGGAGCAGTGAGATCTGCAGTGGGGTCTTTGCTCTTTCCCTGACCTGAGCTTGTCTTACCTCTGCTGCAAAATGCTTCCCACCCACGGTGTGCTCTGAGCCTTCGGACTTGTTGCGGTTCCCCCAGTGCAGGTGGAGTTGAGATGCAGTGTACTCAAAAGGGAGGTTCCTGATGTACATGGTAGGTGACAGGTACATTTTCACTGCAAGCAGACCAAACCCAGATGGGAGCAAATGATACCACAGCTCTCAAGAACAGGGCAAATAAAAATACTGTGTCTAAGTATATTATGTAGGGAGCATGAACAAAGCAGGTTCTTAACTCAAACCCATCTCAGTCTGTGGGGCGAGATAAACACTTCAGTGCTCTTTAGTTCCTTTCTAGGTAAATCAGGAGAATTTAGAACATATCCTTTTTCTACTTTCTTAAATAAAAGAATGGAGTGTGAGAATTGTTGCTAATGGTAATCTTTCTTCTCCCTGAAGAATGCAAATTTATCTCAGACTTATTGAAGAGACAATTATTGATATGTTGAAGCAAAACTTAGGCTCGTGTGTCTTCTTTCAATCCCCTTATAATGATTGAAAATGTCTTAATAAATTAATCTTTATCATGATGTTTTTTATATTCTGTTATATTGAACTCCTCTGCTTCTTAATCTTCTTTTAGGAGCACATGGCAAAACCAAATAAACTTCCCCCTCTCCTCGCTGCTCCCAAAATCCACAACTTGGGTTCTTAAGAACCAGGACTTAAGAACTAGCATTTCCTCTCTTGACTGCATGGAGACCTTTGCATGCATTACCCTCCCTCCTCCTCACTAATGCTCTCCAGTGGGGATGACGGGCTGGATTTGGGGGTTTTTTTGGTGTAGAAATGACAGTAGTAATTCTCAACTCAGCAGAAACTTCTCAGTTGTTCACTTGAGATGTTTGGTACTTCATGAAGCAGCAGCTTATGTCAAGAACAGATCAATTTCTTTGCAATTTACCTTTATGACTTTCTGCTGTGAATACAATTTGTTTCTGGAGTGTGCCAGATATATTTTTCAGGGGAAACAGGGCTCAAAACCTTAGTGAAGGAGCAGCTGCAAGCCTAGGGTCCTAAAAAGCTTCATTTGAGCTCTACTGTTTTCAGTCTGGCTGAAGTAGGTGATTGTATCTGGATGAGCTGGCTGGTGAAGCACAGTAATTATATGTGGGAATGACTGACAGCACAATACTGAGCATCCTACTGGTTTCCTCTTCAGCTGAAAGAGAAGGCAGCAGCAGATTGTGTAATGATCACTCCAACAGAGCCTAATTTTTTATTACTCAGAGCAATCAATTTGTACCTAAGTGAGGTTTCTAGAGTAGGTTGCATCTCCCCTGTTTTCTAGGAGGGCACTGACCTTAGCAATGAATTCCCATTTTTAAAGAGGGGGAACATGTTTTTGTCTTGGCTTTCGTTAGGAAGTAGTCAAACTCTGTGTTTTAGGGGTGAGATGTGACAATGACAGTGACAAAGGCTCTAAAAGGAACTTGTCTGTACCTGGGTGACTATTAAGCGAGGGACAGGCTCTCAGAGATGTTCTTTTGCCTTCTGGCACCATTAAAGCCCACAGTGACAGTATTTCCTTCTCTGCCTATTGCCTGTCACTCACATCAGCCCAAAGCATTCAACTGTGACAGTACAGTCTTTCACTTAGGACCAAGAAAGACTTTTAGGAAAAGAAGGCTCACAGGGAAAAGGTGTTCCAGCCATTCCTAGTTTTAAGCAATTTGGTTTTGATGGAGAAATTGATTAAGAGGAAAACCAGGAATCACGTCCTAAGGGAAGAATGGGCTTATGATGTTCAATAGAGCAAGGTTACCTCACTGAAACAATGAGAGAAAAAGTGACTTTTGCATGTCCTGCATCTTTTAACCAAACATGCCAGAGCAGAGCAGAGGCCATTTTATGACACAGGTTATTTTGATGCTAATACAATAGAGGAGGATACAAAGAAGGAGGGCTTTATAACTGTTCTTATTCCTATGTCTTCAAATGTTTCAGGAAGGAATGAAAAATGGTGGAACTAACTGGTATTGTATATAGTGTGAAGATAGTAGATCTTTATGAGACTGCATCCTTTTTGCTTTTACTTACTATACTGACACTGTTTTAGTGCTACAGTAGGGAGGGTATGTTTGTATGCTATTTCTAATTATCATTCTGTCTTCTTACCTGTCTTATCTTACACTGAAGAAATTTCTGTCTGAAATCAAAGGAACAGAGTGGTGCTCCTAGCTCTTTATTTTCCTTCTCTCCCTGCCCATGTAATTCAGTTGAGCTGCTTTGACAGCCCAGAACATCAGAGACCCATTACACCCATATTTCATCAGTTTATCTCTTTTCAACAGAATCACGAAGTCTATTTCTGTTTCGGAGCACCACAACCAAAGTAATAAGAAAAGCTCAGGAATTAATTCTGACATGCCTAGAGTTTATTTAAAAACTCTTTATTCAAAATTCAGCTTACTGGGCATACATTTGTCCTTAGTACATTCCCAGGTTTCCCTGGGCTGTGCTGTAGATGCACACATGCTGATGTGAAGGCTTTATCATCGCAGCTTAATTTCACCTGATAACCAAAGTAGTTCACCCATGAAGCAAAAAACCCACGAGTTCCTGCAACTCCCAACTCCTGCTGTCATTGAGCTCCCTTACCTGAATGACCATTATTGGTCAGTGTGAAATGGTCAGTGGAGGACACGTTGTAGCCTATGAATTCTAAAGGCAGGAGATTGGAATCGTACTGGAGAATATCCTTGTGGAAGTCGATTGGAGATTGGAACACTCCTCCACAAAATGGGTATTTCTTTGGCCAGGCCTTCTCTCCGTCAGGACCTGTGTAAATCAACACAGACACATTTGTCAAGCCTTAACACCAAATTTGGAATGGAAGGCTTTTCTGAATTTTTAGGAAGGTTTTTTTTTTTAATCTTTATTTTATCTTTCTATTGGATAGAAAATTGGATATTTCTTATGGAAAATTGCACCATTGGATAGAAAAGGGCCAAATGCCAAAAAAAAAAAAATCTCACATAGAGACACTTCACTGCCTTCACTGCCCCTCAATTTTTTGACAGTCTCAACTGCTGCTGATGTTACACTTTTGGGAACTGCAGGGCTGGCAGCTCACAGGATTAGACCTGCAGGAGCAACACCACGGGCAGCCTCAGTGCCTCTGAGCCTCCCTGATGGCACTGTCTCTTCACAGCCCATGAATGTTTGGATCTGTGACAGTATTTGGATTATTTACTGACATGAATGACTTTTCCCTATGGAAGTAGCAGGCACATGCCCAGCAAGGCAGCTATTCCAGCCTTCTGAAGAGGATTGCTGAAAGAAGTGACTTCATGTTGACAGGGCTCAGTGCCCAGAAAGCCAGCCCCTCACAGACTTTTCCTCACTGTACAAACTGTCTGGCTCTCTCCAGCAAGATTGCATAGCCCACACTGAAAAGCTAACTTGCAAAAATGGAAGGTGTTATGATAATTTGACCTGCAATGACTTGCTCAAACTCTGATGAAACTTTTCTTCATCACAGTCTTTTGCCTCAGGTAGGATCTACAAAGAATAGATAATATCAAGAGAATTTTAATTCTGCCTTTGATTTAATTACACATTAACATCCAGCAGCTGTTCACAAGCTGTAAGCTGAGACTATTTGGATCTAAATACCTGCAACTTGTGTTTCTCCTTGTCTCTGAACATTCATCATGATTCTTTCCAAGGCAGGAAGGTCTTCTGGGATCACCAGCCTGCTCTGGATAACACAGGACGCTGGGCCTCCCTCCATCAGTTTCTGCTTCAATGAGGCCACATCTTTCAGAAGGGAATAAACACCTACCCCTTCTTTAAGCTTTTCATATAAAAGATACTTCATTAGTGCCCTGCTTGATTTTCACTGTTGTCACCATGCTTTTGTTCCTCACAGAAGTACTTATAACACAGAGGATATAGTTCCTCACTTCTCTTAAACTAAGTCGCTTGAGCCTTTGGTTACAAGGCTTCTTTTCCAAACCTAGAATATTCCTTGTGAAGATCAGGTCATCAGTGGCAAAGTGAGTTCAGATCTTTTCTGAAGGAAATTAACAGTCAGAAGGATATTATTAGAGGCTCACTTTATTTACATGCAAGGCAGGTGCCAAGTATATGGATAGTGGAGGTGACTTAAACAGTGTGTGTGACAGAGGCAAGTGCAATTCTGGTGCTTAAAGACAGACTTACTTCATTGTGAAAGCTGTTTAAAATTATTCAAGACATAGGTTAACACATGACAGTGTGGATCCTCAGCCTCAACCAGTGCTTTTCAGTATGAATAGGCCTTGATGTTGCTGCAGCTTAAATCTTTGACTCCAGTTTGCTGACAATCACATTAATTTCTTTCCTCTTAGACCCTAAAGTTACTGAAATTCCTTAAAAAAGGAATTCCTTAAAATTCCTTAAAAAAATGTTATGTTTACATTATAGAAGACTGCATACTATCCTCTACCTATTTTTTGGCAAATAACAAAGACATCCACAAGAGCATAAATTCCATATATACTCAAGAATATTTCCCAGGGAAATATACATCAGAATATACCAGGAAATGATAGTTTCTTAGGTTGAAACTTGATATGCAAGACAATGACTCTGAAATTTAACATTTTTCAAGGAGCTAAGACTACAATAGTGTCAGAAAAACTGGTGAGAAGCCCTTATTGTAAAAAAAGACTGAGTAATTAAAAAAAATTTTTTAGGGTAGTGAGTTTGCAAGAAGACTTTAATATGTTACATATCACAGGTTTTGAGACTTGATAATTAAATGGGTAATTGATGTATAAAACACAAGTGTAGTCCCAGCCAGTGAAAACCATGTCATGAAGTACAAATAATTTTTTCAGTACTATGTTTGGATAAATTGGTTGCCCTAAAGAGTTGGCAGCAGAATATGGGAACTTCCACACCTACACCACCAGTTTAGAAGGAAAACTTTTGTCTTTGCTATAAAATGCTGTAAAATGCTGTAGTTGTCACAGTCTTTATGTACCTTGATCTTTACTAGCAGTTATCCTTTCCTTGACATAACTCTGCAACTCACACATAGGCCTTTAAGCTGCAGCAGTTTTTGCTTGTTTCTCATTCCTGCTCAATTAAGAAAAACCCAACAAAACCAAACAAAACCAGTTTTTACAGAAATTCTGCCTTTTGTCACGTAGTCTTTCTAATTTCAGTGCCTCAAAACTCTTGTCTCAAAGAGCTGAGCTCACTGCAGCTTGGGTTTGCATATGTGAAATTGAGATTTCCATGGTAGATAAACCACACAGCTGGAAGGCATTTCTCAGCTATGTCTGTTGAAAATGAATGATTGATTGTGAACCAGAGTTTCCCTTCTCTGTGCCAGCACATTCAGATAAATTCAGTGGAAATCACATTGTGTTTACAAAGGCTTTGTCTGATCACTGTTGAATAAAGAACAGCATGTGGATGTATTAACATTGGCCTGTGCTACAAGTCCCAAAAGGTATTAACATAAGTATTGCAAAATTAACTTCATAGTCAATTTCCTTCTTTTGTGAAACATTTGTGAAAGACCCATGCACTTCAGAAGGTGTTTGCTGCTCTGAGGATCCCATCAGGACTGTCAGCAACTGTGCCATGGGCCTGTTCTACCCACTCAGCACTGTTATTCAGCTGTTGGAGTGAGCAAATTAAGGCAGAGAGCTGGTGGTGTGAGTGGAAGTAGGACCCTCGTGCTACCACTGCTCCCAGTGCTGCCAAGAACATTCCCTGGTGTAGGGAGTGCAAACTCAGGCTGCTCAAATCCAGCTTGTAGGTTGCCTTCTTTATATGATTTTCCAGGATCATGTTCCCCTACCACACTGTAAACAGCCCTGAGCCTGACTGTGCCCTCGTGGCTGTTATATAAAAGCTGCCTGTAAATAAAGCAGTAATAATTCCCTGGATAGTCAGGCTGCCCAGTGAGCTGAGCAAACCACCCTCAGCCCAAGGCTGTCTGTGCCCATTGTGTCATCTCCTCTGACAGCTTTTAGCTTTGCAGCCAGCCCCACAGCAGCCCAGTGGGCTCTGCTCACGGATTGTGCACACTGGCTCGTTTAAAATAAGGAGAAAATAGGCCTATGAGACACCAGTGTTACCAACAGACTTTTGCTCTGATGACCAACTAATATCTATGTTGCTCAGGCTCCTCACAGTCTGTCCAAGTTCTCTTGATCTGAACAAACTGATGTGGTGACTGCGCTGGGTCAGTAACCCAGGGAATGTCTGTGGTGCTTTTGCAGCCAGGCACAGCGCCCTGCCCTGCCTTCAGCCAGCTGGAAGCTGTAACGCTGCCCTCAGCCCGGGGCTGAAGCAGCAGTGAGGGCTGAGAGTGCAGCTCCCTGCCACAGGGGCCACACGGCTCCCACTGCACTCAGAGCTCAGGCACAGCTCAGTGCCACCATCCTGTGCACGCGGAGACAGAGGAATTGCCAGGGGCTGTAGCTGTCCCTGCTACTGCGTTCAAGTGCTGTATGAGAAATTTGGGGCATGTTTCAGTGCGTTCACCGAAGCTGGCATTTCCTAAGGGGAACTGGAGGCGTCTTAGCACAGGTTCTCAGCACCCCACTGAACTGGAGTAGAGTATTTGGCAAGAAGAGAATGAAAGAGTTTGCAAGTACAATTAGCCTGATGTCTGTTAACAACAGTTCTTGTGTCTACACTGCAGCATGAGGTTGTCTCCTGACATGCTAAAGCACATTTATAATTCTGTTGGCACTATTACCTTGAACTTGCCTCTAAAGCTGGTTTTCTGCGTTGTAGCTGCTTGTCCACTCTGAAGGGATGACTCTGGTTCTCCGATTTTGTTCTGACCCACTTACATTACAGAAACAGAAAGCCAGAATCCAAAGAATTGAAGCCCAACATCCACTTTTAGCAATTTTCTTCTGGGGCAGAGGACTTCAGGCCTGCACCTTCCAGCCACACAGCAACATTGCCAGCAGCTGTGTGCATATCCTGTCCTGAGCTATGGGGCATCAGAACAATTCCTTCAATTCTTTAACTGAAAACACTTTTCTTGCAACGTGCTTGATGTCCTTTGCTCATTTTACAGCAGGTGAAGCAGCCCATCAGAGAACACAGAGCCAACCAGTGCCACAGAGGCAGAGGGCTTGTGCCTCAGCTCACTGCTCTGTGGTGTTTCCTCCAGCCACTTTTTCTTGGGATACATACAAGAGGAGTGAAAACAGGAAGAATAAATAGCATTGCTGCAGTTTGGCTAAGGAAGTTGCAAACAGAGGAGAGGTTTAGCCTTTATATTTCCTGTATCTAATGTAGTAGTTTCCATTACAGCCAAGACAAATGCTCATTTTTTGGAAAGCTTGTGCTGAACAGATAAGGTCTGATCACGTGCTGTGTCATCTTGCTTTGCCACTATGCCCTCAGCTGCTAACACTGTATCCACATTCAGTTTTACATGTTCTCCTACTCAACAAATCTACTCCTACTCCACCCTTAATCTTATACCTTGACCCTCATCTTGATATCAGTCTGCACTGTCATTATAATGGCTTGATTTCCTTTCCCTTCCAGTTGACTTGATTGTAGTGAGAGGCATTGCAAAGTGCTTCAGGGATGAAGGTAAATGGTGGGAAGTTTGGGCTGCCGTAAGGAACCAGGATCAGTAGAAGAGTCCGGAGAGGCTCTTCTCTGGCTTAGTGCAGTCTCTCTAATACCTGGTTTTCTCCGTGCATATCAATGTTCCATCTCTGCTTTTCTGTAGTACTCTGTACAAGTTCAGTTGCTGCTTTAATTTTTTGAAGTTGCTTTTAAATATTTATATATATATATGTTTTTCTAGATATATTTTGAAATCAGTAGTTGAAGGAAAAAGATAATCTGTTTTGTGAACCTTCCCTCTATCCTGCAGCGCAGGTTAGAATATAGAAATCAGACTGCAGAATGGAAGAGCTTAACAGGAATTGACAAAGGCGGGCACTGAGAACAACAGACTGAAATAAACACTGGCCCTTGAATTCCCAGAAAGGGAGAAGTAACTAGTTGAAACAAGCACTACCCTGGGATGGAGGGCAAAACTTCTACTTTGATGGTAAAAGAAGCAAAAGTAGTCTTGTTTTCCTTACTACCCAGCAGGGTTAGGTTTGTCTGATGGCTACCGTCAAGGTGGAAACCCCAAGCTTTTGTCAAACAAACTGTGTCAAACTTTCCCCCTGATGAGAGTGTGAAGTGTCTGTGTGTGCACGGGCGGTCAGACAGCACCTATGGACGTGCAGCTGGCAGTTTTCCCTCTGCTTACGTGAAATCAGTCAGGTAAAGTGGAGCTCAGCCAAAGGGAGGAGTTCTGAGAGGCAACTTCAGTCTCAGAGGTTCTTTGTGTTGTCTTGGAGCAGCACCAGAAGCTTAAGAACAAGCATTTTTTGGTGAGATTCCCAGTACTGCTACTTCTCTGTGGGCATGTGGCATATAAAATGCTACTTTGAGTGAGGAAATACCTGGCTAGAGGATTTGACCAATTAAAAGAAAACATCTGGGTAATTCTTCTTTCTGAGCAGCCACCGGGTCCTTCTGAGTCAGCAGCTGACGAAAAGGACTAGTTACAAATTAGTTCAATTAGTTACAAATTAACACTGCTTTCCTGAATAGGACTTATTCTGCTTTGTCACTGCTGGGATTTTTGGAGATATTTTTCAGTAACGTGATACAGGTGATTTGCGGAACTCTGACTCAAAAATGAAGACCCATGTGGGTAGGGAGAGCAATGCTCTCTGCAGAACTACGTTCAAATGTCCTGCTGGCCTGTGACTGGTGAGGAAACATGGCTTTGGGGAACCTCTGCAGTTGTGGGGCCAACCTCGTTCTGCTGAAGTTCCTGTCACTCCACAAGGCAATTTAGAACTCAAAAACTGCCTCTCAGTCACCCAGATGTGAAACCTGATGGATGAAGAACAGATATCGAGACAATTGACCAGATCCAAACCTGGGTAAAGGTAGTGAACACAGTAAATACTCATCAGAATACGTTTGGCATGTTATCCTTAAAATACAGAAGAAAGCCACACCTTAGCATGTACGAATAATACAAATCAGTACTCACCAATATAAGACCACTTTGACCCTGTTTGAAGACAAAGAAAACATTACTGTGAATATTTGGAATTGATCTTACGCTGTAAAGAAACAAATTGCTACTCAAACCCATGTAATGAATTGTGCAATACTTTTATCTGTTTTTCCAGCCCCAGCTGTTGAGCAAACCATAGGCAATTTCAAAGATTATGAACCTTTCTTGCTGAAATTATAATCATAATTATCCCTGTGATTCTGCCCATAAACTGTTGACAGTCTATTTTTTTGTTTTTCTTTGGTGGAATATCCACAGACTTTGTGTGTAGGTAAATCCCTGATTTTTTTTCTGGCTAGGAAGCTAAGGAATTTAAATGGGGTGTAGCTACAACAAACCCCTTCATGCCTACTTGATGAGTTTGAAAAACATCAGTGGATTGGCAGTTGCTACACTGGGAAGTGATGGACAGTCATTTCTGTACAGCCCTGGGATTTGCCAACTGGAACAGAAATTAATAGACAGGCTGAAAAAAGGGAGTATGATACATGAACCCATAGAGCTCAGAGAATGCTTGGAGGGTGAGTGAGGGTTAAAATGATCAATACTCACCCACTGCTTAAGGAACTGAACATGGGACAGTGTCTCTACACGTCTTTGGAAATGTCTTGACTTATTAAATGCTCTTTTTAATTATTTTATTCCTAGTCCTGAAACCTACAATCATACAGCTTGCTGCATAATTAGAGGTGCTTGTCCTGACAGACCTGAACAGTTCTGGTTATCGGACTAATGCAGATCTTCATTCTTTGTAAATTTAATTTTGCTTCTGCTTAGGAAGCAGTCCTGAATTACAAGTCTTGCAAGCACTCGGTGTGCATGCAGGCAGGCAGATATTTATAATTACAGGCACAATACATGGCTCTTGGCTGCATTTCTTGTGCTCTGAAATGCGGTCACAGATACAGCTCTTCTCCAAGGAATGTTGTGGGAAATGTTTGGGATTAATTGGTAGGGAAGGGCAAAACAGCTGCACTTGGCTCTTTTGTATTGATATTTTGTATCAGCCTGGAACACTGAACTCTCTGCTTTCAGTTTGTTAGGACCAGTGTGCCTGGTTCTTTTACACTGGAGTTTTCAACGTTGTGTAATCATCCTGGCTGAAGACCTCGGGTTCTTCTTGTAGAAGAATTCATGCACTGTCTTTGATTTCAAGAGGGGAAACCTCATTTTCCTCTCCCCTTCACTCTGCAGGGGACTATCTCTTACTGAGGTTTTTTTGGGGGTTCCTTGTGTCTTCTGCTCAGAACATTCTGCAGGTAAAACTTGCATGAAGATAGCAATTGACTGGCAGCAGGTTTTAGAAATATCCTCATCTGAGCAGGATTTGAAGAAATAGTGGCTTAACTACACTAGCTACTTTGTTCATGCTCTTACTGACCGTTGAAATGTGTATGGAGTGTCAAAACTGTGATTTTCATAGTCTAGAATAACCTTAAAACAACCTATTTCAAATATTTTCAATACCACAGCCAGTTATACCACTCGACACAAAAATAAATGCAAGCTTCAAGTCTTTGGCCAAGTGAAATATTCCTTAGCCTGTGAGCGTTTTGGTGATCTGCAGTTCACTACCGTCATGACTTTTCTGCTGAGCACAACCACAGCAACTAGTGTAGGTTGGGCTGAGGTACATTTGTACTCCTTTCATCCAGCTTGACTCAGGAGAGGAAAAGGTGACCAGATGGCAGAATCTTCTTGATCTGGTCTGAATGATCATACAGAGCTGCCAACCTGTCTGTGAGCAAGGTTATTATCCTTACTCCGGCTGACAATGAAATGAGGATGAGGCAGACTGTCACACTGCCTCCCAAAATGGGAGGATTCACATCTAGAAGGTAACACTGAACAGTTCTGTATCAGAGGGCACTCTCCTGCCTCTTTGTTCATGTTGGGATGAGTGTTGGTGAGAAGCACAGTTAATGCCCACGCATGGCAGAGGGGGTTCCTGGAGCCAGACAACCTGCCTTTGACTGATCAACAGACAGGGAGAAAACACCTTACCAATGTCACTTGGGAACTGGGAAAGTGAGAATGGTTGTAGTTGTGATAATCTGCTTGGGAAGATGTCAGAGATAGGCAGACACTGTAGCTCTTGCCATTTCTTGGTACTAATTCTAAGATAGGAGCTCTCCAGCATTCCCTTCAGGATGTAAGACAAGACATAGCTTTTCAACACATCCTTTCGATTCCAAATCTTCTGTGTGGTCACAGAAAACACCCGGAAAGCATCAAAGCATTCTGCAAAGCACCTCTGCCCTTTAGGTGGGAGATTCTGCTAGAGAATATTGGCGTTTTTCAGAGGATATATGAACAAAAAAAGATGACTTTAAAAGTTTGAATTCCACACCTTATTCTGCTCCTATGAAAAATGGTAAAAAGCTTGTCTTGGCAGAGCTCTGCATGGAGCCAACAGCTCTGGATCATGTTTGAACCTTCAGGATTTTGGTCCCATGAATGTATGTGCTGAGTAAGTCCTCTCACACAACCCTTTATAATGATTCTCTCTGGTATCCTATAATAACACTAGGTGGATGATAATTAGCTTGAAAGGGTGAAAACTGATTATAATCAGCTTAAATATATGAACATTCACTCCTAAAAAGAAACTAATCCTATTTAAATATAAGAGAATGAGGTCTAGTGTATGGGGTGCTTCACAGGGATTGCTTTTCCCCACCTCCAGTTTAAAAATAATAAATAAAAATAAACAGGGCAGAGGGAAAGGTGTGATGCCTCCACTAGCTCTGAGTCTCTGCTTCGTTCTGTGAGAAACAGAAAGATGACAAAGCAAGGCATACTGAGCATGAAAGGACTCTGTAATGCAAACTAAACCAGAGAACAAATTTCTCTTTCCTGGATATGCCAGAATACCTATTCTGAGAAATTGAAATAAGGATACTAACTCCAAACAACCACAGACTGCAACAATATACAATCAACTTTGAGCATGGTATTAAAGTAGTACTAATTAAGAGAGGCCACTTTTCTGCACACACAGCTGCCCAAAGTTACAATAAAATAGAAAGCTGAAAGACTTTACCATTCACCGGCGCTTGCACTGAGAGTTGTGTCTTTAGGAAGAAAATCAGCACAGTAGCCACTGTGACTACACTGAAGCTCTTGGCTGACATCTCAAGGAAAGACTTATAATATTCCAGCAGTTCACAGGTTGTTCTGCGCTCTGAAGAAATTCGCCTGTAGACATGTGGCAAGTAGCAGAATGCACATACACAGAGCTTCTGCTAGTGAGTTATTGCCCTCCTCTCCCCTTTTCTCTCTCCTTGCTTTTAGGACTGCTTTTTAAAAAGCTCCTGAGACTCAACCCCAAACAAATGATGTAATCAGACGTGCCTCTAGGTCACAACACCCTCAGAAAACTGATCATATCCTTCATTACCTCAGTTTTAGTGAGGTGCTCACAGGGCAGACTCCAGAACTCAGAGAGGGAATTTAAATGTGGGACTTGAGAAAGGATTTTGCAGAGACACAAATGCTTTTAAAAAGCTATCCTCTTATGGGCCATACCACAGTAGAGCCTTTCTAGCCTATTGCAGAGTATCTCCCTCAGCTCCCACTTTTGGATCAGTCTGGTGTAGCATAATGGCCCACTGTGAGGACTGGAGGGAGAGGAAGAGAAAGGAGGCTCTGTGTGGGACTGGTAATAACTCAAAGGGACCATGGACACTTCCCATGAAAACTGTCCAAGAAAGTGTATATATTAAAAACCTGAAATTAGGACTCAATATTTTTCTTTATGAAAAGGTGGGTTCTCTTTTCTCTTTTTCTTTTCTTTGTTTTGTTATCTGTGAATGTAGAAGTCTTTAGTAGTCCATAGAAAAACAACAGTTTGCTAATGGAATAGACAGTAGTTACTCTATGTTAAAAATAATGTTGTTCCAAAGTGGTTGTTCTGAAATGTCTTTAAATCATCCCTATCTTATAAAAGAAAGGAATAATAAAAATAAAGTACAGTAACTTGCAGTTAGAGTAAAATTTCCTGATGATATAAAAAAAGTCAATTTTCATGTTTGCTCCTCAGTCTATTTAAACTTTTCTCATTTCAAATGCTGTGTAAAAATAAGTGAATAAATAATCCTGGAAAAAGGAACTGTAACTCAGAACTCTCCAGCTCCAGGTGAGGGAGGGATTTTTATTAAGCTGAAAGCTCTTGGAACCAAGAGAAGATACGAAGCAGGGAGGAGTGAAAATCCATGCAGAAAGAGCCACAGAATCTGATGTTGTGTTCAGGACATGGAGAGGGGTAAAGAGGAGCACAGGGTAAAAGTTAATGTCCTCTTCTGAAGGTAACTGAGGAATAAACTCTTACACTGAGTGCACCCTGGATAGCTGAGGAGCAGCAGGTGGCATTGAAGAGATTATTGGGTTTAGCTGAGTACATTATTATTTATAACTGTTATTAACTGCTTACTACACCTCAGTAACAGCTTTATAGAATGTGTTACTATTGATTGGTCAACCTTGATTTTCAGCATCTTTACTTACCAACTACCTGCTCAATGTTGTTAGACTTGCTTATTTTTTTCCTACCATCATTTACGAGGTTAATAAAGGCAAAGGGGAGTTGACTGGGCTCACTTCTGCCTCAATCTCAGGTAAAGCACGATCCTGGTCTATGGCTGCAGTGCATCCCTAGTCCTAATCCTCCCAGTCCAGGTGGAGGGAGGCTGCAGGGAGCAGCAGCAAATCATTATTGTCTTGTAGCCTTTCAGAAAGCAGCTGTGGTTGAGTTCACTTCCTCTCTGGCATTTTGTACACCTAGATTGTAATTCTGCTTGTTTTGGTTCAGCCAGATGTAATTAAGAGGAAGAGGGTGTAAGCTATTGAGAAAATTATTTTAACAAGACTTTTCAAGTGCCACTGCCCAAAAAAGAGGGTCATGTGTTTGTACAGAAAGGTCTGCTGAGTGTGTTGAACTCTGTGGGCTCTGAGCACACAGTTGTGGCTGCATGCAGGACCTTCCCTAATGGCAGTCTGGAAATACAATTTGGTATGTTTCTGTAGAATACCTGATTTTTGTCGTCAGCCCTCACAGAACTGGCAACCTGTCAGCCAAGCTGCTGGGGCTGGTGTCAACAGCTGAAAATTGCCTCCTCCACAAAAAGGCTGTGCTGTGTAGGAAGGGTATGGACTGAGCTGTCTGCCAAACTGTGTCTTCTTATCTCCTTCCTTCATCTCTTCTGGCAGTGTTCTTGAAAAGTTCCCCATGATGAAGTATGCTCTGATTCTTAGCATGTCCCTTGGATCTTTTTTTGCATTTTCACCATCTACACCTCTCCCTCCCCAGTTTCTGCTATAGCAGAAGCCATAATTTGGCTTCATATCTGTGGGAGGAATTCCAGGCAGTGCTTGTGCTTTCAAGGGTAGCTGGATAGAAAGCTCTTTGCTTCCAAAATACAAGCCCCAAAAAAGAAAAAAAAAGCTCCCTGACACAGTTGTCTGCCTGTGTTCCGCACAAACTTCTTAGGGCCTGCTATTTTATTCTAGGTTTAAGAAATCTGAGGTTACTAGCAGTTGGTTTTCATCACAGCACCAGGCCAAGGCAGGGACAGAGCAAGGTTTTTATAGCAGATTTGGATCCCCAGTGTGAAAGGTCAGATTGAATTCTGTGGTGTGGGTTTATCAATCTTTACCTCACGCTGTCTTCTGCTGCTGAGGGAGTAGGAATGCGCAGACTAATGTGACAGTGGAAAGTGTAGAGGACAAGTCTAAGGCAAATGGAGGAGATGAGGCCTTCCCTTTAGAGAGCACATCGGCCGTTTTCACTTGCAGATTTTGTGATGATTTGCCTGACCACCCTCACTCCCTCTTCCTGGTGTGTTTAGCTTCGAAGATGAAGCTGTAATAAAACAGAAAATAAGTTTCTGATGTGAGCAGTGTCAAAGGTCAGAGGAGATGCTGATACTGCATATCTTTAAAAACATTTTAGCAAACATATGGATAAGTGGCCATAACAAACAGACTGTGGAGCCCCTTGCATACTGTAAACAGAAAGCAAAGGGCAGTTGGATCCAAAGGCAGCAATTATCTCCCTGCAATCACTGAAATCAGGCTGGGTGACAGGGCCTTCTAGTGGGGCCTCACCCACAGCCCGGTTTGTGGGGCTGGGGGTGCTGGGGGCCCAGTGAGAGTGGCTGCATGCAAGGGTGGCTGCAGCTGCCACGACACCCATCGCCCAAACCCACGCAACCTGCTGCCTGTGAGCACAAAGTGTAACCCCAGAGCTGTCCGAGGAGGGGCACAGCACTGACAGGCAGATGGAGCGTAGTTGTCTCAGGAACCCTCACAGTGCTTGAGGAGCCTTAGGGATCAGGCACTTTGCAACAGTGACACAAGACAGAAGCCTTTAAATTGAGCCCTGCTTTCACATTTGAACAGTGCTGGAATATAAACCTTGATGTCTGTGTTTGAAATGTTAGTGCACACTGCCAGTAAGTCCACTCTCTTGGAGTCTCTAGTTGTGCAGATAAAACATATTGTTCAGAGCACTGGTATTTGTTGTCTTTTTTTTGACACTGACTCCCCCAGAAAAGACCCTCTTTAACACATTGTTAAAGTCGCCATTTCCAGACTGTGGGATTTTATGAGTGGCATTTGTATCACAGGCAAATTCCTTGTTTCCTTGACATGACCTTCCTGCAGGCCTTTCAGTCTCTCAAAATTACTGCGCAATGCAGGAAATTGTTCCGTATCCTTGCTTATATCATATCTACCCTACTGAAAGATCACATACTTACAGTTAGTTGTTTGACAAGCAGATGAAGCTGAGAATAAATAATCCCTCTAGGTATTCCCTGTCCCCCTTTCACAGCCAAACCTTAGCACTGGGAATGCCTTGCTGCAATCCTATGCACAGACAAGGTGAAAACCACAGGGCCCTCCTGCACCAGTTGGCTCCAGTTGCAGGGCTCGTCACAAGTGCTTCCTACAGGTGATCCAAAGCTGGCAGAAGCAATTTGTGATAGCCAAGTTCTTTTTTTATGAGCACACAGAGAGCTGCCAAACCACTTGTTACATTTTAATGAGCAGATCAGATGTACAAAATAATATGCTGAGGGTCACTAAAGAGTGAGGAAAAGAGGGGAAACAGCAGATGGAAATGCTGGACTGCATCCTGTCACATCTGGCCGTCCCAGTTCTGCCTTCCTTCCTAGAGTGAGGCCTGCACCTCACTTTCCTTTGGCTCTCTGAGGAGCTGAAGGCATTTGTGGTGTGTTAAATTCAGGAGACGCTCACCCAAACCCTGGATCTACATATCTCACTTCAGGAGCTGAATTCTGATCTTGGTAGGTGAAGACCAACCAGGCAGGCAGGAGCTGGAGACACAGGAGCAGCCAAGGGAGACTTCTCTTGAAAATCCACAGCTTTCTCTGACCAGATGATGGGTCTGTTTTCTGCCTTCTAAGCTTAAGCAGCATAGTTTCTGCTGTTGCACTCTTGTGGCTTGAATCCCATGGCTTCATGTGGCACTGATCTGTGCATGTCTGTCTGCAGTGCAGCGCCACACTTACGTAAAGATGAAACCTAGAAGCAGTCCTGTGGGGACAAAACGGAATTTTAGTGGGAGTCTCAGAAATTAATTTTGAATCTTGCAACTTTTTTTGAGCCTTGCTTTCCAGTGACAAACCATTAGCCTGCAGGAACAGCAATGTTCTGCACTGTTCCAAAACTTGGGTCTTGCTGACATCAGGTGACTCTTCAGAAGGCATTTGGAAAGTAGGAACTAAGGATGTGTGCTGATTTTGACTGGGATAGAGTTAATTTTCTTCACAGTAGCTACTCCAGGGCTGTGTTTTGGATTTGTGCTGAAAGCAGTGCTGGTAACACAGGGATGTTTCAGGTATTGCTAAGCAGGGATGAGGGGACATTCAGAGGGGTGGTGTTCGTCTTCCCAAGTATCCCTGACGTGTGGTGGAGCCCTGCTTTCCTGGGAATGGCTCGTCGTGAATGAAGTCCTTGGTTTGATTTGATGGAAGTGTAGCTTTTGCATAACTTATTAAACTCTTTTGATCTCAACCCTTGAGTTTTTTCACTTTTTTCCCTGATTCTCTCCCCCATCTCAGCTGGGAGGTGGGAGATGTGTGTGAGCAAGTGGCCGTGCCATACCTACTTGGTGACTGGGGTTAAACCACAACAGAATAGCTGTAAGTTCATCCCTGGAAATTAGTGATTAGTCCTCTAGGCTGTAGAACTAGGACTTGAACCTTAGGAATCACTAGGTGAGGACAAAGGGATCTCAGAAAACATGTGAGACAGAGCCCTTATAAAAACAACTTGTTAAAAATGTTTTTGGTGTCTCAGAATAAGAATATATAACAGATATATAATAAAATAACTAGGAGGAAATGGACATGGCCACTTAATTTTTTTAAGGGACACATCAAGATATGAAATAATTTTTTTTTTGCTGCATTCTCATTTTGCGCTTGCCTCATTTTCATTACATCTGCAAGTTCTAGAGGTAAGAAATGCTTTTAAAAAAATCCTTCATATTGGGATGATGCATGTTTTGGGTTGTTCAGAGTATGTCTTCAGAAGGATGAATTTCTCTTGAATTTCTGGACTGAACGTAACCTATTACTGTAAAGCAGGTTTACTTCAGGTCCCAGCTGTTGGGAAAACCCAACTTGTATTTAAAATCTAGACTAAACTGTGCTGCTTAGAATAGGTTAAGCAGCACCCATAAAAGCAGCAGACAGAACACTGTATTTACAGTGGCTGTATGTATAACCAGTCAGAAATATTTCTAATCTTGGCATGCATGTGAGTCAAAAGTCCAAATATATTGCCAGTTCATTCCCGTTTCTGAGAAAAAGGTCTGTCAAGTATCTACCGAGTTGCATGTGGGGAATATCTGTAATTATATACAAATTATTATTATTAATGATTATATACAAATACAACATTAACCTTTTGGGGGCTAATAGATAATGCTGGCAGCTAATTCGACTTAACAGAGGTGGATATGCTGCTCTGAGCTGCAGGTGTAGGGACTGCTCATGGTTGCTGTGTGCTGGGCAAGGGCAAGGCTTATCCCATTTCACTTTTAGGATATGGGGCTCACCTCATGTGCAGGGGGGTTCCACTCAGGGGAGTGGGCTGTGTTGTTTACAGTGATGACTGTATCAAGAACTGATATCCAAAAGAAGCCCCACCAAATTTCCTTGTCACCTCCCAGGATGGTGACCCCGGCCACCACATGAGAAGCACAAATGGAACCCTCTGTTCGGAAAACCTTTTCTGTGGTCACTGCTGTGACTAACAGGGTTTCTATGTACTCATTTAAAAACACGCTGAGGATTTGCTCGTGTGGGGGGATGAGAAAGGATCCCTGCAAGGTGGCAGCAGACAAGAACAAATTTCCAGCAGAAGTTTCCAGAAACCTAAAATGTGAATTCATGGTGTGCTCAGGTGGGCTTTATATAACAACTAAATAATAGGTATACACTTGTGAGTCACTATATTTGTCCTGTTTGCACACACTGGAAAGCCCAAAAGTGTGGTTAAAAAAAGGCTCAAGCAAACAAGTCATGAAACAGAGTACAGCAAAGTGATGCTTTCTGCTAAAGATGGAACACAGCTTTCTCCTCGCTGCTTTGCACCCCTGGATCCTGCCAGAAATACTCCTCAGAATAACAGGATCGTTTTTGCTGCCGGCCCCTGCTGTTTGCTTCATTCACCACACATGGTCCTGGTGTTGGCTCAAGAGCTTAAATGTGAGACACTGAGGGAGCAGCCAGACATATCTTGCTATAGGGAGGACAGAGGCATTCGGGTCCACCACCAGTTCTCCTTGTCTGGTTCTGGGCTGGCAGGCAGGAAGGGAGGGATCTGGACAGGGTGCCAGGAGTCCCCATGCCGGATATCAGTTTCTGACTGTCTGAATTACTTCCTTCTGCTTAATTTCTGTCTCTACACCTCTGTACACTCCTGTAGATGGTGCACACTTTCCACACTGCAGCCAGCCAGGCCCACAAAGCAGCATGAACGGGGGAAGTTTGGAAAAATGGCCTCACTGCTCAGTTCCCTCCTTCCAACTGTGCCCTCTGCTCTGAGCACAGAGGTTCACTGCAGGTGATGCTGCTGCACAGAATGCAAAAGGGCCCTTGTCACCACTCCACTGGCTTCATCAACACAGGATGGATGGCTAGAGTCCAGCCAGAAGTCCTTTCGCTTCTCTTGGAGTGTCTGTATGTGCTCATTAACTTCTATGCAACCATAGTTCTCCTTCTATTACAAAAGAAAACCAAATAACAAAGCCAAGTCTGCTTGTGACTGGGGGAAAAAAAAAAATTAAAAAAAAAAAAAAAAAGAAAGAAAAACAAACCCAAAAATTCACTTTACAGCTTTTTTCCAAAACATCTTTAAACTGTCTGGAGTGACTCACTGACTCTGCTACACATCAAGAGATCTAAAAGTATATTTTAAAATAAAACTAGAGAGATGAATATTAACTCTGCTCCAGCCTCAGCTCCAAATGTATTTCTGGCTTAGTGTTCTGGGTTGAGACTGTTCTAAATCAACAGGAGAACCTATGCTTAGGCAACTCCAGGATGATTAAAATAGCCATCTCCTTATGTTGACTCCGTGCAGAAACTCCAGGGGAGCTGGACTCCAAGCACTATTTTATTATCTTTGGAGACATAAAAAGCTTGCTTGGTTTGTGTGGCTGGTAAGCACTTTGCCAGTAATATGTTGGCTTTAAAAGCCAATGTGAAAGAAGCCAGTGTTGTAGTTTTCCAGAAATGTAAATCCCTTAGTAGTGACTGCAAAAGCCAGGGAGTTGGGGGGTTGGGGAGAGGGAAAAGGAGCCAAGTTTTTTGCATGAAGGCGTGAAAAAGTTTTAAATTAAATATACCCTGCTTATATTTTAATAATATGTCCCAAAAATATTTCAAAATATTAACTGTCATCCAGGAATGCAGGGAGTCCACATGTGCTGGCCCACACTCCCATTGGGAAGGCAATGCACCAGCAATGCACCAGCACTGCAGCTGCTGCTTTGAAACCTCCCCACAAGGGGATTTTCCAGGCAGCCCCTGGAACTGTTGGATTTCTCTCACCAGTTTGTTTACTGTGTCCACAGCTGCAACATGATATTTCACACATAGTGATAATAGTGATAACCACATAATCACAGCAAATAGGGTCGGAGGGGACCAGAATAACCCGGCACAGGGGACTGGGAGCATTCCTGAATAGCCTCTCCTATTGCAGAACTGGGAACTGCTGCAAACCCTCTGCTTACAGAGGTGAATGGGAATGACTTCTTCACCAACAGGCAATGCATGAAGAGTTTCTCCACATTAGCTGCACAAATCTGTCCAGATGATGGTCAGTCAGATGGGTTTTTAATTTCACTTTTCATTTCAGCCCTTAGTGATGCATCTTCACAACCCCTGATGACTTGTAGTCAGCTGAGGAAATATAACCCCAAACTGCTAAAATTCTGAAACGTTTGTAGGTCTCTCTGAGAACAGCATAATTTGCAAACAATATAAGCAGCATGTGCCAACAAGAGATACAGTGAGTACACAGCACACATGCTTGCAGGAAGAAGTGAAGCCTGCAGGTAGTCCCGAGTATTACATTCCTTGTACATGAATACCTTGTGGCTTTACGTGCTAATGGTTGTACAGCACCTTCAACAACACCTGCACCTTTTCCGACATGACAAGGTGATGTCCCAGTTCTCTCCCTGGAGCTGACAGCCAGGGGGACTCTGGGCAGTAGCAAAAGAGCTGCCTGGAAGTCTGGCTGTGGCTCTGGTTGGTGTTCAGGCAGAGGGAGGGAGCTATGGCAGGATGGGTATGGCAGAGTCTGGAGTCAAATTGACCAGCAGCCCAGTAACTGAAGTTGCTGTTTTCAGCTTTTTTCCTTTCCTTCATGGCTGGAGTGACTCCAACCCAGCCTTTTATCCTAGGAATGGCAAAATGCAGCATTGTCTATGTGGATGAGAAGCTGCAATGAGATGTCAGATGTGTTAACCTTTGTTTGCTTTGAGAAAGACTGCAATGAGAAGCTTTGCCTTCATGCAGAAATACTGACAGCAGTGGTGTAAAGCTCACCCTGAACCCGTGAGCAAGATTCCTGATCACATGCCATGCTTACAAATACCTAAATGCTCTGGCTAGTTAGACCAGCCTTTTGATCTAATACACAGCTGTTACATTTACCCATCAGAAGAAAATTATTCTACGTTTGGTAAGCAGGTCTTGGTTAACCTGCACTTCAAAACTTTGGCCCCTACGTATCTGAAAGATGCTGGGCCTGTCATTTTCCCTTGGCCCTGTGTGAAGTGGCATTAAATGAGACAAAGGAGAACTGTGTGTCCTGAATTAAAAGCCCTTTTTTAAAACTACACTATACACCACACAAGTTTAATAACTTCTTGGTCTTGGGTATTCAGTCATGTTTACAAGAGTAAAATCTCATTATGCTCTAAATGGAGACCTGGCAGTCTCTACCTACTTTATATACCATGGTTAGGGAGAGAGACATGAAAGAGCAAGGGAATCTCACAATGCTTAGGCTTTTTAGGACATGATGGAACACTCAAGAGTGATCTTCTACTGGAACAACAAGAATTTAATGGAAGCACCACTGTGACGAGATCCCTTTATCAATTTCCCAGATGTTTGCTAATTTATAAAACTGAGCTAGCATGCAATAGGGATAGATGGGGATTAGTCATCAGGTTTTAGCCTATTTTACATTACTTGTGGGTTTGAACCACGGGAAGGGGTTCAAATGAAATATGGAATGATGCTGACAGGGATATGTGAATCACTGAAGACACCAGAATATAGTTATGCAGCTGCAGCTTCACTGTCTGTAGGTGACTAGTGAGGGGGCAAGGAGGGACCACAGAACGCAGCAGGTCTTACCAAGCTTACTCATTTACTGACTGGAACATCTATTCTGGTCCCTGCTGTTAAAGCACACTTTTAACAAAAGGGAATCATGGTAATGGAAGGTTTTGCTGCAGTTGTGTGTCATCTTAGGTTCTCTCAGAGCATACAGAAATGCCTGTTAAATGGTGCGCTGACACGGTGAGATGGGGATGGGTGCATTATGTGAGTGTGGATGAGTTATTTAGCACTTCCTCAGGGAGTGACAATAAATCACTTTCCATGGTGCACCATAAATTCCTGGCCACACAGGCATTGCAGAAATCAGCCCGGGTAAATTCTAGAGTAGCAGGTGGAGAAGTAGTAATGTAGGTCTATTTTTAAATTTGGTTATATTGAATCTAATTGTACAAGGCTCTGAGGGAAAGAAATAATAGGCATTGCAGATTTTAAATTCTATAAAATGTTTTCAGATAGTTTTCTTGAATATGAATTGTATCATCCTGTGTACTAACTTCCTGACCCTCCCCATCTATAAAATGATTTTAATTTATTTAAATGATTAAAAAGATATTTGACAGATGAACTTTACTGTGAAGCAAGACAAAATCCCAGAAATTTCAGCTACATCTCCTCAAAATTCAGGGCAATCTATGTCAGCAGTTCATGGAAGCTCTTTAATTACAGCACTGAGTAGCCACTGGCACATTCCCCTTTTGCTATAATGAGTAAATCAGTTTGGTGTTTGGTGCTTGACAAGACAGCTTTGAAAGGTTTAGTTCTGCTCACAGAGCGTCCCGGCAGCTTCTTATTTCAGAACAAGCTGAAGATCTCCCTCTCACTGTGTTTTGCCATCTCAAGTTTCAAGTCCCAGCCAGAGCACAAAAATTTCAGAAGGCCTTGTTCAGTCTCTGAATTCCCAGATGTTTGTTGAAGGGAGAGAGGAAAGGAAATCCGGACCAATGGTCTCCTATTTCCCAGTTCAGATTGCTACTCATCACTGGGCCTGAAGCACATAATAACAAATAATCTAATCCTAGTGACATGGCACGAAAATTCCTATTTCCCTGGTAATGAGCTGGTCTCCAAACAGGATGCAATACTGCCAGTTGTGAGCTAACACAAGTCTCATTCAACTTACTTCTCAGTGAAAGGTATAAACTGTCCTCGTGTACAACGGCAAGTTTTCCCAGGGACACTTTGCTTTGGAATCAGAACACTCCAGAACCAAAATGCTCTGAGACACTGGCACCTTTTGTGTTCGTATTTACAGTTCTCTGTGGGCAGTAAAGTAGAATCAAGATCTAATACATGTGCAGTACAAAATTCCTGGTGCAAACCCAGAAGCAAGTACATGCAGCAGAGACAGGGGGGATGCCTTCGTAGCTTACAGCAAACAGAAGCAAAAATAGCTTTGTGTACAGTGTTTTGGCAACCAACAGTCTTGTTTAAGGTAGTGGGAAAAGTGACATAATTTGTGTACAGTCACAGTTCACAGATACATATGATACTTTTACTGTAATAATATTCTACAGATATAGTAGATACGTATACAGATATAACAGATGTACAGATACATATATATAATATAAATATAGAGATACTAACAGAGGTGAAAAAAGTCATATTAGTTCACCCAGTTCACCCTGGGATATTCCCACCATACCATTTCTAAGCATTTGGAATGGACTGTGAAAACTAATATATTTATTTTACAATACTTTCTTTACATGTTCTTTTCACTGGCAAGTAGATTCCACATTCAGATTCCTGAATTTTGTCTGAAATAGTATAATTCTGTACCACCTCATTATCTTCCCAATCCTCCCAGATTATCAACAGAGTAATACTTATAATTTGGGTGACCATTGTCCTTAGATTCGTTAACAAACTAATCCTAGGGGTGAACTTGAAAACCCAGCTGTCATTTAAACATGCAGTGTTGGGGGACTAGAAAAAGCTGTGGTTTGGCCTTCTGGGACACAAGAAATAGTATTAGTGAGTTTTATGTTCTGGAGTTACTCAGGTGCTTTTGAACAGTTTTCCCTTCCTTGATCGAATGGATGGTCCCAACTATCACATTTTCCAGGCAAATAAGTATTACTAGGTTGTCTTTCAATAGGATGCTTGGAAGTTTTTTTCTGTGCTCTGACACAGTGTTATTATATTTTTAAATTTGTCTGTAGCTCCCTTGTTTGCCAAAAATGAGTGAGTAAGCCTTGTTCAGTTGTGATGAAGAGAAATTAGTGTTGTTGGTTATCAAATGTTCTATTCTGATTCAGATGGGATGAAATGAAGTCTGCTGATCTTAAAAGCAGCTTTAAGCACAAGCACAGAATCAGTATGTCCAAGAGTGCATTTGGAAATAATATAATGTAAAGTTTACATAACAAATCCAGTAAAAGCTCACTGTCAGTGACATGAATTAGTACTGCTGGATGTCACCCTGATGCACTTGCATTATTGAACAGACTCTGGAGGACAGTTAACAATTGATGAAGCTGGTGTTGAAAGCTGCCAGACATATGAGTACTTTCAGGCATTTGTTTAAAGCATGAATTAAAAATAACCCTTTGTCTGTACAAATAATACCTTATGAAAGCAACGTGGGGAATTTAAAAACCGTTCAGTTTATTTGTACCATTTCTCTTCCACGTCGCCGTTGGTTCGTTCAAAAAAACTCATCATCCAGATTAGTCACATTCACCTTCATTTATACTCTACATTGTGTCCAACTTGGACAGTGCAGAACAGGCAAAGTTTGGGGCGGAGCCTTTGCTCAATAAGATGCTTCTGGAAGCCTTGGAAAAGTGATGTAAAATATGTATAGGCTCTTAGAAATCAAAGCATTGGAAGTCATGTGAATGTTCGTTATTTTGGTTGAAAATGGGAATCCTGGTAAAAAGACTCCTGCTCTTTGCTTGTCTGTAGCTCTACTCTCTTCCTCCTCCTCCTCCTGCTCTCTTTGCCCGGCTACAGCTCTCAGAATACAGTGAACTAGAGCCATGTTCTCAGGATTTCAACCCACTTGTCTGGGATATCAGGCTGCAGCAGATTTCCCACTTTTTGCACTCCTACTTAGCATTCTTAACACTGTTGCACATGGCAAGATTATTTTGGAGAGCTTTCTATCCTCAGGTACTGTTTGGTTCCTGAAGAAAGAGTATCCAGAGGACTGCAGCACCTCAAGAACCCTTTCCAAAATGTGCACTCTAAGAATTGGATTTTGCAGGCACACACAGCAATGGGAAAATCAAATCTCTTACAACAGACTTCATGGAATACCACCTGGTTGTCAAGACCCAGAAAATGCTCGATCTATTTGGGCAAAACTGCGGGAAAGGACATGTTCTTTTCTGGCAGTGGCACAGTAATACCTGTGCTTTTGGCCCTCTGTGACTCCTGGGCCTAAAGGAGAGTGAAACAACCTCTTGATTTTCATTTGAAACATACACAGAGGCAGCTTCTCAGCCAGTGTGAGCTCCAGTTAATAGAACATCTCCAGTGTGCGTCACCTGGGGATTCTGAGCCATAATTCTGACTGTGTGAGGGATCATCCTTCTAGAGAAACATGTATATACACACACTCAGAGTGGAAAAAAATGTATATGTGTGAGTGTGTGTTCATACACAGACCAGCCCACATGGATCCAATCCACAGCATGCAGCTTTTTGGGCCAGTTCCCTCCTTTTCTCTCTGTCGTAGGGAACAGCTGCTCTGTTGATCTCAGACATATATTTGAATTATACTTTAAAAAATAAACACAATCTTCTGCTCTGATGGAGTCTGTGTCAGCCCCATACCATTGTACTGCTATGGTTAACGTTATTTCCCACAGGGAGTGACTCATGAGGAACTGAGGGATCCCTCCCTGTTACCGGAGAGAAGCATTAATCTTGTGGCAGAAATGTCCAGGTACTTTTTCCCGGTGCCAGTAGAGAGGGAGCAGTCCCAGCTGCTGTCCCTCGGCGCTCCTGGAAGCTCTGCTCCATGCCTTGTGTCACACCGCCCCCCCAGGGACGTGTCCAGCACTGCCGTGGCACTGGGAAGGGAGTCCTGCCTTTCCACACGCTTTAATCCCGTGTGCCAGTTCTGGCACAGATGCTTGCTCCGGGCTTTTGCCTCGTTTTTAATTTTTGTCTTTCATCTGGGGCATTCTGTCCTTTAGAGAAGCATCTTGAACCTTGTAAAGGGAGTTGCTTTGTGTTCCTACAATCAAACACTGAAAATGTGCGTGACCATTATTTTCAGAGGCCAGACACAGGAAATGGAAATAGATTTGTTAACGAGACAACGTGCCAGCGGAAACGTGCTCGTGCTGTTTGATGTGCTGCAGTGGAGGTCCACACACAGCTGCCTCCAGCTAAGCTTCTGTCCACTGCACATGGCACAGAACTCACAGAGCTGCTTGACCAACTTCCAGGAAAGCTTTTACTAAGCTGAGACCTTGCATAAGAATTTACCTCCCTTCTGCTGCTTTCTGTTGATATTTTCCATGCCAGCACCTGCCTCAGAGTTGCATCTGCACCGAGTCACTTCCCTGTGGTGGGTTTCTGTGGTCTCCATTGCTGTCGCCATCATATCTGAATGTTTCACTTCTACACCTTTGGGAAATTAGAGGTGAAAGCCCAATCTATCAAGTTGCTACAAGGTCTGGACTGGCATGGAGTGCGATCACAGTGTTTGCTGTGACAGGCTGCGTGGTACTTAGTTGCCAGTTGGGGTTAAACCACAACAGTGCTCAGGGCAAAAGGCTTGTTGATATCCTTTTCAGATGAGTGTTCAGGGCATCTGCCAATCTCATTCCACACATTCTGAGTTTACCACTCAGAAGAGATGAAACAAGCCATAGGAGATGATGTTCCTTCTATCTTTATGCACTTAATCTAGAAATGGAGGATGGATGTTCAGCCATAGGAACACCCACCGTGTGTGCTCTGCACAGTCAGCCTCTTTTCTGAGCTGTGCTTGAGAAGGATGAACCTCTAACAAAAGCAAACAGGTCTTCTTTGTAAAGAAAGGGGTTTAAATAACTTTCCCGGTGGCATGCAAGGATTGTCTGGCAAAGGCTGAATTAGATCCTAGTTCTTCAGGTTAGCATTCATTCCACTGCTCCAGGGCCAACCCTCCTTCATTCCGCGCTCTCCAGACTCTACAGCAGAAGTCACCTAAGGCAACAATCTGCTTCACTTGATCCATGAGTGATGTTCGTCTAGTGATTATGGAGGAAGCCAGGATCACAGGGAGAATGTGCATCATTAGACCATATCATAATGCATATACATGGGAGGCAAATTAGTATTTTCAAGTATTTAAGACCACAGATTTCTGAGGAATCCAGCAGAACAGAATAACTTTCCAGGCAAACGCCCCCACTGCAAATTCTTAGAATACATGCAAGATACCAATTCAGGACCAAATTTTAAGCTCAGATGCTTTCAGATGAAGCCTATAGCATAGATGGATGGCTACATATATCCCAAAAGAGGATGCTGTGTGGAATATCTCTGTTGTAGGGATGATGTGCTATATTAAACAGAAAATTCTAATTTATAATCCTAAATCACAAGCTCCTGTTCTGCACTGATTGCACCCATTATGAGCATGCCTTTAGGATTTATCTTGGCTATCATCTAAATTACTCTGATCTGAAGAAGGATGGGAGCAATAGATGAGACGCCAGTTCAAAATCAAGTGATTTGTACTGAAGAAATCTCACTGAAAAAAGCAAACTAAAAAGGAAAATTATCCCCACAGCTTCTACTCCAGTTTTCCTTTGCATTCAACATGTATGTCTCATTGCAAGCCACTTGAAACTACCCTTGCTGTAAGTAAAGCTTTTGAAATCTGAGTGCTCAGAGTTGCATCAGTCACCAATTATTTTTCAGTAGGCAAAGAGGTTGCATTACAAATATACTTGTCCTTATGCATCCTCACGTATGTGCTAACTGCTGTGCATTGTGACTTCCCAATAGATCAAATCATCCTTACTGAAGTATTTATCTTGGCGAGCAGAGATAAAAAATATTGAAAGGCTACCACATTTGCTGTGGGCATGGCAACTGAAACAAAGAAATATGCAAATCTTTGTGCAAAATTACACTTTTCAAAGAGTTTCAATGAATGGCTGTCAAGCCACAAATGAAAGAAGGCAGAAAACTCCATTATTATCTTGCAAAGGAACAAGGTGCAACAGTGTGGATGGTTTTGGTTCCTGAACGTGAAACATCAGGGACGGAGAATGAAGGGCCTGTCTTGGTAAGCTGACACCTTTTTATTTAGCAGTTTTTCACAGCTAAATGCTGCCTAGAGAAGTCATATCTGGTGTCTGTCATCCCAGGAAATGCTGTGCTGAGCAGAGTTATGCAGTCCCTCCCAACCTCCTCGTCATTCCAAGCACTTTCAGTTCTTTTGTCATGGGGATTTTAATAATTCCCCAGCAGGGGAGAAGAGACTTTTTTTTTTTTTGGTGCCTAATATTGCAAGTTAAAGTTGCATCTTAAAATAAAGGTACTAGACCGTGGTCAAAGGCTTCTTACATTAAACCAAAATCATGCATTTTTTTTTCTTTGAGAGGTTTGCAAGTTTGCAGCCTTCTGGACTAAAAAGAGGAACTCTTAAGAGAAAGCAGGACAGGCCTTATATTTCTAGTAATTTTTGAGGATGTCTTTCTTCCATAGTACCTCTGTGACTGTGCAAGGCCATAGTTTTTCTGAGCCAGACCCTCATCCTCTTTGCTCAGGCAAGGAATTGGTTCTTCTCTCCTGGTATATTGTACCAACTGTAAAGTCAAGAATGGCAGTGCTAAAATGAAACTAAGACAGCCAGAAGTACATGAACACGTTGATTTTACCACGTTCAATCCTTGTTAACCAGTTTCCTTACTTCTGAAAGACTAAATACACTGCCAACATAATCCACACAGACGTGAGAACTGACTGTTTTGGTTAAACTCTGGTTGCAGAATACTGGTTAGAGAATGCCAAGTCACATAGGCACAAGAGGGAAATGAGCAGAGCAGATGCAACTGAGGTTTCTCACTCACTGTTTGTGTGTAAGGATGGGTGGGGCACAATAAGAGCATTAACTACGCGCATTGGTTAGAAAAGACAGAAAGCAACTGCAGTGAAACTGCTGCTTTAATGCATGTCTTCATTATACATTGTGGCAGAGGATGGAGAGTAAGCAAAAGGACCCCTTGCCTAATGTAAAACATGATCACTTTTGTGCTCCTTAAATTTGTGTAAGTAATTTTTAGATGTGTATCAAAGTCGTGTTGTATGAAACAAATTTTAACGTGCTCTTTCATGTTAATTTTTGCTCTATTTATACAATATTTTTTAGAAAACTATATAGTTACATGCCTTCTGTACAACCCGTAAAATATATGTTGCGAATGTTACTTACCTGACTGATCAAATATGACAACTTTGAAGGATGAGCGATATGTGAGGAAGCTCCACAGTTTTGTGTCAAGATAACATTTACAGCCATTATATTCACAGTTTGGTATTTATTACCTAATTCTGCTTCTAAGTGCACAGCTAGAAATACAAACTCTCTCCATGGAGTCTAGTCAAAGTAGTTTCTGATGCTGTGGAGAATTGGATCTTTCACGCTTTGAATTCTTCTCCCTTGTGTAAACACAGTGAAAAAGAACAAAGAGGGTAAGGAACAGTGTTCTACCGAGGAGATTTGTGACCACCAAGACATCTTTGATATGAATATTTAAAGTATCTCATCTGAAAATCCACATAGAGCTGTCAGTTTCTAAAATATTCTCCTGTGAAATAGTGCAATGCTGTGTAAAATACATTGAGACAGATGCTTTCTGTGTCTACGCAAAGGTCACACAACAGGCAAAAAAACAGTGCCAAAATTGCATTTCTCACATTAGTTAAGGTAAGAGAAAAGGTCTAACACTCCTAATATGCAGGAGTCACAGTTCCTTAGATTAAAAAAATCCCCACTTTCACAGGTATTATGCTGGTGGACTTTTTTTGCTCTATGTGAAAAGGAACTGCATATTGGTATGATCTTGGCATAGGCAAATTGCTGAGCCAATTGCTGTGCTTTTATTACCACTTACAGGTTACAGTCATAGAGTAGGAAATTCAGTAACAAGCCAAATTTGAGGCTACATAACTCTTTAAAAAAAACCCCAAGTGTGAGGTGACGATATTTGCAAATAATGATCAGAGATACAAGATAAGCTGGAACCACAGGGCTCCTGAAGGCAGAGCCCAGAGCCGGCAGCTCCAGGCTGTGCACCCTGTGGGACAGAACTCGGGGGCGTGAGAGGCGGGATGTGAGCCATGGGCACGTCCTGGGCTCACCCAAAGCGGTGAGGGGGATTCTGCCCCTCTGCCCCTGCAGGGCTGCCTCCAGCCCTGGGAACAGCGCAGCAAGGACATGGAGCTGCTGGAAGGAGCCCAGAGGAGGCACCAAGATGGTCAGAGGGATGGAGCAGCTCTGCTGGGAGGAAAGGCTGGGAGAGTTGGGATTGTTCAGCCTGGAGAGGAGAAGCTTTGCGGTGACCTGATTGGGGCCTTCCAGGGCCTGAGGGGAACTTAACAGGAAAGACGGAGAGAGACTATTTAGCAGAGCGTGTAGTAACAGGACAAGGGGGAATGGCTTCAAACTGACAGAGAGCAGCTTTAGATAGGCTATTAGGAAAAAAAATCCTCCCTGTGAGGG